>CM037833.1:14805619-15195619 GCA_021234535.1 Stichopus chloronotus
CCGACTTTTTTTTAAAGAAAATCCAATTTCCCCCTTACCCCCAAATTTTGATTTCCATCATATCTTGCGAACTATTAAACCAATAAACTTGATGCTTTGTAAGGACTTACCTGAGAACACATTGTTCAACATTTTATTACTGTGATGGTAAATAAAGTGAAATTTGCTGATTTCTTAGGGACGAAAAAGTCAATTTGCCCCCCCCCCCATTGTTTTTTTCAGCAAATCTTTAGAATTATTTGAGTATTTAACGCAAATTTTGCAAAGGTCTATCTGAAAACGTACTACATTTGACCTTTTACCAGGTGACCTTTGACCTAGTGAAGTCATCAATATTCAAAACAATATTGTGTCCTCTACTGCATATATATATGGTAGTTTTACAACTCGTAGGATATTCACCCACAGAGAAAATGCTAAAAACTTGTGGTTACCACCCGTTTGTTGACAATCCTGCTAACCACATCAGCCAAGAAAGAGGAATATCGGAGAAAACCTGTTCGCCATCAAAAGGCAAAAAACAGACAACAACCATATAAGAGGAAGTAGATCACCGAGACAGACTCGATTTAAACGGCTCTTTTTAGGGCCATCAACTCTTCTAGAAAGAGCAGGTCTACGCCTCTATAAAACATGCAAAGTTCTTTCTTCTCCTCTCTCTCTTCGATCACTAAGAATCGAAAGTTTGTCCGATCATGTAAAGCTAACAGAAGCAAACAAAAATATATTGATACACATAGGTTATATAAAACCAATTTTGGTCTTTCCAAAGCCCTGAGACTTCGTAAAGAAGCAGAAAACTTTAAAAACTTCGTAATTAATCTCTCAGACAGACAAATGTCAAACATAGAGATAATTGCATTGGGTAAAGGATTAAAGTATATCCCTACACCTGCTAAGCCTAAACGAAGCGATCTCTTCAAGTCATTTAAAGACCTAAAGAGAAAAATGAGAATTCGCTTCCTTATGCAAAACAAAAAGCAAAAGGGCTGCAGCAAGTTCCATCTTCCGTCTAATTGGTCACCTAACATGACCTTTAGTAAAAACCTTGAGGACTACCTAGAGGCAACACAAGCAGAAATAGCTAGTGATAAAGGAAGAGGCATTGCCATCATTGGTCATGATGACTACCAAGCCGAAATTGAAAGGCAACTCTCAAGTCATCACTATGAAAAGTTGGAAAATGACATTACGTTTGAAACCAAAGGTCTAGTCCAGGAACTACTATTAGACATGCTCCCTCAAAAAGAGATAGACATGGCAACAATGGAGTACCTGTCACCATACAACCACAAGATCCGTACACCAGTTATATACGTTCTGCCAAAAATTCATAAGGCACCCCCAGCTAACTCAAAATTTGCTGGTCGACCTATAATCAGTGGCAACGGATCTCCCACGGAGAAAATCTCTGAATTTGTGGATTATTTTTTGCTTCCCATTGTACTAAAACAAGATACTTATGTGAAAGATACCAATCACATTCTACAAGTTCTGGAAGCAACCCCGTTACCAAAAACGATACTCCTAGCAACACTTGATGTTGTCGCCATGTATACCAACACTCCCCAAGAAGAGGCCTTTGAAAAGGCGGACAAAGACATGTATGGAATAAACAAAATTTCTTCTCTGTCTCTGCGCAATTTAATTGAACTTATCCTTAAAAGGAATTGTTTTGAGTTCAATAAAAACTTTTATCTCCAAAAGATTGGTTGCGCTATGGGTAGCCAAGCCTCTCCGGAAATCTGTGACATTGTCATGCATAGACTTGAAAAGCAGATTATTCCGACTGATCCTAAAATCGTAAAATGGCTTCGCTACAGAGATGACATTCTTTTACTCTACGATGGAACACCCACAGATCTTGAGAGATTGGTTGGTGAGATGAATTAAATTCATCCTTTCCTAAAATTCACCACAGAAGTTTCCAATACTGAAGTCACATACCTAGATCTCAGAATCTTTAAAGGTCCTAGATTCCACTCAGTCGGGATACTAGACACTAAAATCTATACCAAACCCACTGAAACCTTCCAGTATCTGGATAGGAATTCCGCACACCCGCTTGCCACCTTCAAAGGCTTTATCAAAGGCGAGGTATTGCCTTTTTCCCGTCTCTGCAATAATGAGACCGACTTCATCGAAAAAAGAGAAAATTTCAAAGAGAAACTTCTTCTAAGGAATTACAAGGAAGAGGAATTTGCCACAGCCACAATAGGCATCAATTTTAATAAACGTGTGCAATACCTCACCCCCAAACCAAAACAAAACGTTCCACCACTGGTCTTCAAAGTGATCTACACACCCCATATCAAAACCCAGCACCTGAAAAAGGCTCTCCTGAAACACTGGCACTTAATTTCGGGTCATCCCGAATTATCCAAGTTGTTTCAAAACGAACCGATTCTGGCTTTTAAAAGAGCACAAAATCTGAAAGATCTCCTTGTTAAATCAAGGTTCCATAGTAATGATGAATCGTTCGATAGCCAAGGTTCTCACGAAGATCTCTTGAAAGCATTAATAGCTGCATTATGAGCATAAACTGTTTCTAATGCACTATATACATGCAACAAGAGAACTAAGACACCCCAGCCACAAATGTAAAATATTTGGAGAGGCTTACTACTGATGACGCTCCTAATTTAAAATTTGAGAGCAGAAACCGGTCTAGTTTGGTCATAAGAACCATTGTTGTCGCTATACTACATCAAAAGTAAGGTTACTTCACCAAGAAGAAGAAGAAGAAGAAGAAGAAGAAGAAGAAGAAGAAGAAGAAGAAGAAGAAGAAGAAGAAGAAGAAGAAGAAGAAGAAGAAGAAGAAGAAGAAGAAGAAGAAGAAGAAGAAGAAGAAGAAGAAGAAGAAGAAGAAGAAGAAGAGCTGAGTCAACACCGACGTGGTGGATCTATCCATCTGTCAGTATTGGACCAAGACACTCTACTCTTATCCGATGAGTCACCATTACATTCAAAAGTGTACTGAACTGTAATTCAACTCACTGTGCGTAATTATCACTGCTATTACTATTCTCAATGATTCTCATTAAAACAGGGTTGCATACATCCTCCCGTCCTCACCGTATGGCATCTTTCCTCACCCATCTTTGTTCTTTTTCTCTTTGGTCACTAGCTTAGATAATAGTCTACTCTGTTAATCTAATGTCCTTCATATGTATACATGTATTACAATCTGTAATACTTAACTTGTACATACTTTGTAAAACTTATGAGAAATAAATTTGAAATTGAAATTGAAGTGGTAATAAGAACACTTCAATGTGAGGTTTTTGCGCTCTTTGAATACAGTGGGTCGACTGTCCTCTGTGAGAAACTTGGATGAAAAAGATTGAGAATGGTAATCGTTTTATTATTTTTTTTTTAATTTTAGATCGGATTAGCAGTGACCAGAATGACCGAAATGTATTTCAGCTCTCTCGAGAGAAAATGCCAGTTGCATTGGTAATGACACAAGCAGTTTACGAGCAGAAATTCCACCATTTTTATGTTATTGCAAATGTCTGGTAGTAAGACTAACTCCTTCTCAGAAATTTTCTGAGAAAAAGAACATAGGCAAAATGTGCTTTAGTTAGCGATTGAACAACATTTTGCTTCGCAATTTCTACGTGGACACGCGGCTCACGAATATTTTAAATGTGGTAGACACTAGATAGTTTCTTACCTGGCTGGGAGTACATTTTGGAAGATTCAAAAACTCTGACGCAGGATTCAAAATCAAATTCAAAATCATGAAATATTAACGCATGACAATCAAAGTGATTCTTCCACCCTCTCATCGAGAACCCTCCCCCCCCCCCATTCACCCTTGCCTAAACCCAGCACCGGAATGGTGGATATGTTTCACTGATATCTTCAGTTCATGTGATTTACAGCCTTTGAAGTATCCGTATCCATCTAACCAGAGAAAGTCATTTACTTGCAAAATTCATTTGGTTATTTGCAAATGTATCGTCCAAGGTGATTCGTCCACCCCACTCACACCCAATCCCACTCGGATCCCCACTCTCAACGTATACGATCCCCACCCCCCCCCACCCCCGTTTACCATATACTCATATCACAAACTTATCACCCACTCTACCTGTTTTCAATCTTATCATTACATTGGCCTTATCCCAGTACACCCCCTAACCTACTCCCGATTCTACCCCTTCAGCGACCATTGCTCGATCTCCACAGCTTTTACTCTAATCCTATGATCCATACCTCACCCTAATCCGTCCCATTTCGTACCTATCCTTTCCCTCATGCCACCCACCAGACCCTGAAAGGCCGATGCGTTAGAGTATTTTTTAAGATCACCATTTGGTATGTAGCTTTTGAAGCACTTCAATAAAACCTACAAAAGCAGAATCTCTTCTCTGATCTCCTTACATCACGTAATTTGAGGCTTTTGAATGACTTGAATAAAATAAAAACCAAACTTTGAGTAAGTAAACTGCTGGTTATTTTGTACATACAGTCTAAAGTGATTCTCTCACCCCATCCTTACCACTCCCCCCCCCCCCCCGCTCGTAAACACTAGGTAACTCACACGATCCCTATTCCGTCTCACCTTAACCAACCATTCCACCCCACAACTAACTTAACACTAGTCCGTCCCCAAATTACTAATGTACCAAACCATACATAACCCCTCTGTAAACTTCCCACCCTTACCACTTTATCCACCTTACCACTTATTGGTTCTCCCCATCATTATTCCTACTTCATGTTTATCCCTTTGTACCAGACTCCTCCTCCACCCACACCAACGGTACACCTACTGTGCCACACCTCTAAAAACCACCTCACCGCACAAGTACCAGAATCACCTCGCAGTTAAAGTATTTTTTTTTTCAGATCATATATTCTGTGAGTTTTGAAGTTCTCGAATAAGTGAATCTTACCAGAAAAAAAAGGCGGTAGTCAACTAATTATCAGCTTGTGCATTGTTGACACTATGACGTCATGTCTGGTAGAAAATCCTGAGCCTGATGGGTCGCATTATTCAACATTAGAATAATGGGATAGCCACTATAGCCATCTCCCTCTCTTCGAGTCACTCGATCCACGAACCTTCGACCTTCCGTTATCGTCTTTATATCCTGACCAGATGTCGACAACTCGCAGATAGGTAAATTATATGTAAACAAAACAGCCTGCAGTAACCTACGGTTTCTTCTTTTTCTTTGCAAGTGTATATAGTATGACATGAATATTCAGAGATGCTTGAAATATTGAATTGGTGTGAAGGCTAATAGAGGCTTTGTTGGAGGCTATACGGGAATGAGTAAAGTGATTCTTTCTTAACCATTTATAAATTTACATGTGAGACCATCCCTTGCAGAAGTGGCCATTGCATTCTCTGTTAACAGTGGAGAGTCATTAGTCTGATCGTGGTGTAAAAACAAAAAAACGAAAACAATACGAAATTTTCAATGGATTTTCATTTAAGATCCCATTACATTGTCACTGAAATATAGCTTGAAGTACACTGATCACGATAAGGAAGAACCAACTGTGTTTCACGTCCTCTCCTGAAAGCTAAGGTTTTATTAAGTCGCGGAAAAGTATTCAACGACACTGGCTCAAGATACCATAATATCCTGTGTTAGACCACTGTAAACATCTCAACTTCTTAATGCAATATGTTCTTCTCGTTTTGAGAAATTAAAATTGTTAATACATTGCAGGCGTTATTCTCACTTTATTTTCTTTTCCAGTTTGTTTTGTTAAACGAACAGAAACAAACCGACCCCTCTTCAATGTAACTCGCTAACTTAAGCCCCTCCCTTCCTGCTCTCTAATATCTGTACGTTAAAGATGTAACTGTAATCACCTGTTGCTGGATGGAAACGGGGGGGGGGGGGTGGAGTTAGAGAGACGAGTTTCTTCTTTGTCAGTAAGAATCATGCCAGCAAGGGTCAATCAGTCAAAGAGAATGTGTGAAACTGATGACGTGCAATATTCCAGATTACAGTTCAAAAGAGGTACATATCATTTCCTTTGTGATATCGTTTTGTCTTCGTGTGTCCCCCAGTCCTCCCACCCTTCAACGCTCCCTTTTCATATCTTAATCTTTGCTTCCCTCTCGTTTGATTTGTGTTGTTGTTATTTTGCTACTTTTTATTTTTCTTGACAGACAGAAATTAAAGTCTCAACTTCCCACTTTCACCCTTTTCACCCCCAAAGACTGATCCCTACTTCCATGGCTCAAATTGTTGATAAAAAAAAAAGTCAGCATAAAACAGCATAAAATTTATACTTAGTAGTTAGACTCTAAACTTGCATTGAATACGACAAAGGATTAAAGTTGTGTTTTTACTTACAGGAAAGTAAATACTACAAACATGGCAGTCTATTTGTAAAACATCTGTCATTAATTTGATATTTTGGCAGACGTGCCTGTTCGTTGTTACAAATCGAGGTATTAGCGTTCCACCCTGAAATAAGGTAAATTATTCCATTGTCGGCATACTTCCGAATAGAGGAAAATCCTGACAATGACTAGCTTATAGAGCTATCACTACGCTTAACCTTTTACCATTCATTTTATATAATTACGTAACGATTAACGTTCATCTGATCATATGAACTACTTGGCGATTTCGTAATCACTGCTTTTGAATCTTTGCTGGTATAAATAATCCAAGGCGCCACACATACAGTTCCCTAGTGCGACAGGTTCTCTGACGTGTGGTGAAGCCATGTACTGTGATCCGATTGTAATGGCTCAGATCTGGCCCAGAGTCCTACCCATGGCCTCGGGTGGGTAGATTTCTTCCCTGACGGCGAGGACAACGCCACGCCTATCCTTTTCACTTTCCCTTCGATTACCCAGCGATGTCATAATTTTTCATGTATATCCGAGGCAATCTGTTAAATTAATTGCTGTCAAATTGAAAAAAAGAAGTAATTTTCATCGAGCTCCAAACACTTTTAGATCGAACACAAGACGAACTTTTTTCAGGTGGACCGGTACTTCTCTTCTATACATTAAAGATAACAAAAAGGGGACAAATGAGAGGACAGAGAGACAACGGGACAAAAGTTGAAGATCTAGGTTTTTCTTCTTCTTTTTTCCTGCAAGATAATCTTATGAAATCACGTGTTTTCGCGGACTGATATCATATTGTTCAGTAGCTAGCTAGTACTTTCAGTTATTACGGGAATGTAAATTGTCCCAACGGTTATGCACTATGGGAAAAAATATCCAATAGAAACAACTAAAACAACTGGATGGGCTTTTCGATGCATCTGTAACATGCGTTTCATCATATTTACCATCACTCTGTTGGAAACAAAACCAAATTACTCAGAACTTGTTTTACTATTGTATGCTGATGTAAACTGACGTAAATTTAGTCAAATTATGATAAGGTTAAAAAACACGGATTATTTACAATAATGAAATATTGTGGATATTTTTTTTCTAGTTTCCAAAGACATTTTTTGTTGGGAACTTGTTCAATAATCGTGTAGAACAAATTTTGTAGATACTTGAGAGTGGAAAGCAAGGATGCTCTGCTAATTGTCCTCTTATGTGTTTTTTTTTTCTTCATAAATGCAACTTCACCATATGTCGGTATCCGATCCTAAAGAGGCGAAACACTAATATCATAACATGGGTGGACGCAGTGCCGGTCCGGGTCAGGCTAGAGGGCCCCTCACAGGCAAGACACGCTTTCACATTCAAACTTATTTAAAGTATACCAAGTTATGGGACATCACCTGTTTTGGGAATTTCGGTTTTGCGGTGTGGTTTAACATCCCTACCGTAGATCCACAACTATCAGTATTTAGCCTGGTACCAATTAAGCGCCATTGGTAGAAATAGTACCAATGTGATACGTCTTTAAGCTTAAGGATTAGCCCAAGTAAGTCACCAACAGATATTTTTAATTGAATAACGATGAATTAGTCAAAATGAATTACACCGAGTGACGGCCTCTTGTGTTTTTGTAATTCTGGTTTGCTTCTGAAAAATTAACTTTAGAAACTTTCTTCACAGCCAAATTGTCACAGATTGTCAGACTGTAACTACACCAGTAGTTAGATCAAATCGATTACGTTGTGGTCGCTTAGCAATCATTGCGCTAAATCCACGGTAAGCCGAAGAGTGCAAAACACACAAAGTGTGCAAAAAAAAAAAAACACGAAGAGTGCAAATCATAAAAGAATAACAAAGAGTGCTAAAAAGCTAGTGTGGGTTATGCAGACGTTACTTAACAGCTAGGCGGGTGCATAAAAAACGCTTTTGTTCAACAGTTGAAGAGTGTTTTAGGCATTTACTCTAGAGTTTTCTTTGGTGAATCGCCACCTTGATAACGAGTTAATCAGGAACTGGTAGAGAAAGGCTGCTTTGTATTTATGGCAGATATCGTCACAAGAACTATTCAGACATACATTTCTACAGATAGCAGTATTATTCGCTGATATCCTTTGCTGCGTAAATGTTCCTATGTCTGTAAATAATAACAGTTAGAGTGGTGTAAATCTCATGAACTCTAAACACGGTCTGAGTCCTCAGTTTCATATTCTTCACCCTGCCGGTGTTTTTCTTCGTTGAGGTTTCATCATGAAATGTTGAAAGATTTTTGTTTTCTGCACTCTGGGAATTGTGGTCATCGCACTGGCAGCACAATTTTGCCTTCACTCAGTACCTCCTCAAATGTGTGCTTGGTAAGGATGTATAAAATTCATCTCAAGTAGGAGGTTCAGAATTTAGGAATATTGGATCATATCCCAACCATGACGGTGGCCAAGGACGAAGACACTTTAAGTTCTTGTATCGCTCATTTCAGTTATTCCATCGGGAGTCGTTTAGCACCAAGAGTCTGTTTGATGCTTCAGACAAAGGGTAAGTGAGCTGTAAAGGGACTAACCCGTCTCTCCCGTCCCATAAATACACACACACACAGCTTTACATTACATACAGAATGAGGACTCCATTGAATTTTCCTTTGTTGTTTCTTCCTGAACCCTAACCTTAACAATACACTCCCCTATTGTTGTTTTTCTGAGCACTTGAGAATTCAATAGAATTCTCTCCGAGGAACTGAAATTCTTTTGTCCAAGTCCTCAGAAAGTACCATAATACAAAGGCTCACATACAGGCATACCCAACATGTTTATTAAGTCCCAGAATGATGTTCTTGAAGGGAAGATCCGATTTGACCAGTTCTAATCTCCGATGAAGTTTGATACCGACTGATATGCCTGCATCAGCTTCCCGACTGCATGCTGCTGGGTAATCCTATAGCACCGTGTCCTATCAATAGTACACACGGAAAAATTTTAGTGTAAAACTGTCCAGCAGTTAGGATTGCAGATGAAAACAAAATGGGTAAGTACAGACAAGGACTAAAGGAATAAACCTAAAAATCTTATCGAACGTCTCATTTTTAGCTGTGAAAAGTCCTTGTATATCAATTGACATACTAATCGCATTCCAGTCCTGATAGATAACTAGGCTCTGGATTCTTCGACTACAAAGTAATTACAGGCACTCAAAATATCAGACTCGAATTTAAAAAAAAGAGTCAAATTGGAAGACAGTTAAGAGTTTAAATAATGACATTTTACATACTTGTAATATTTGTGGAACACAGTAGTTAGTAGAATACCTAATTCTAATTTCATATCTTGAGAGAAACGCAATGCATTCAAACAAGTCTACCACATGATGCTACGACAATTAAAAGTAATAATTGTCTCCATGCACAACAGTAAAAACAAACAATAAAATCTTCCACTTTTGTACAGCTTATCTTTAGTTGCATTTACATAAGAAGGAAACCGCACGGGTTGCTTATACGGTAGTCACGTTAGTTTGTAATCATAACCGACCAACTTTTGAAATGAACGTTAAGTTATAGTCATTTCCGACTTTGCAATTCTCGGTCCTAGTCGAGTGTTTCGATTATTTTACCCGTCTGCGGGTGCAGCCTTATAGATTTTCTTTTTCCGGAGCCAAAAAGAAGTACATCGATGGATTATTGATGGGATGAAATAATGGTTGTGCTTATAGCTGAAGTTTATTTAAACCATAAACTTTGGCTAAAAACAAGGTCCAGTCTAGTTGCTATACTGAGAATTTCGGAAAGCATCACAATCTTATTTCGTTAAAAGTGAATAACAAAGTAATAATGATTTTCTACTGTTAAAAAAAAAAATTCGTGCAGTCTACATATGTGCCATTGAATATTTGCAGGTTGTAAAAGTGATTTATCAGCTAACTCGGGAATGGACTGCCGGAAAAATAAAATTGTTTGAATTTCAAAGTCTCGCGTACTTTGTGTATATTAGTCCAATTCTGAGCTTATTTTGCTGCCCCACAGTTGCCCCAGACACCGGACACATTTAAGGAAAAATATAATTGCCGTAACATTGTCCTTTTTTTTTGTTTTTGCATTCTAATCGGGAAGTGCTTGAAATAGAAGTTTCTATTAAGAATAATATTCCTCACACTGCCAAAGAAGCTCTAACCCATATATATAGGGACCAACATTCACGCATCATCTAAACTACCAAACACCTCCATTTTGTGTTGTAACTGCGTCATTGGTGATTGATCATAGAAGGCTTTTCATACAGTATCTTGCAAATAATTCAGACATTTAGTGAATCCTTGTGTGTAAATATGCTGTAATGACGTGTTCCGTGTGTCTAAAGTTCAGAAGAAGTGTGGCGCTTTGGAAAAAAATGCCCCTCGCATTTGCTTGACACGTGATAGACAAGAGGCGTTTTGGAAAGGATGGCAACAAGGATGGTAAAAAGTGTGTTAACTTTACAGATAATTGAAACAAAAGGTGAAATGCAGGGACAAGGGCGTAACTTACTTATACTCGGTTCGATTCAAAACCAAAATGCTTTATAAAAAATACTGACAAACAGTGTTGTGCCTTAGCTCTTCTTGACCAGATAAGAAATAGTTTTCAAGTTAGTCTTTCTTTTGACTTAGTTTTTGCTTTCCTTTAATACAGAGATTTTTCTGTGACTTCTCAACAATGTCTTTTTATTTCAAAAATAGCGAGATATATTATTTACTTATTTTTTAATGCAAGATGTGTCCGTCTTTGTCTTATGACACCTTAAACAGCAAATCTTTCAAAGGCAATATTTATTTTTGCTTGTGGACAATGCAATTGCACATCGCTTCTATGGGCCACACTGGCTAATTACTTCACAACTCTCAGTTCTCGGAGTAACATTTTACACCCCCCCCCCAGAATGAAAGACAACATGGGGAATAATATATTTACTGATTTGTGAGTTTAATTTTCTATAACCATGTTAATAAATGTAACTGACAAATTTCAGAAGTAACTCAAATTCAATAAAGTGGATTGTATATGTATACGTATAAGTATTTGCCGGGTGTAGTACATTAAAAAATTGTACATAACAATTTACAACAAAAAATTAAAAAGGAGGAGGAGCAGAAGGAGCAAGAAAAGAAAGAAAGAACAATTACAGTTCTGAGTCTTTTTCTGCTACTTGCAACCGTATGAAAGCATTTGTTGGCTTCTACTGGTGATTTTAGTGTTCAGTATAGCCACCACAGGTTCTGCACTATGGGAACGGGGATCTAATACAAACAACTGAAACAGATGGATGGGATTTTCGAAGCATCCCTAATAAATTTTTATCATTTTTATCATCACCGAACTGCAAACATAATCCAGGGACTCCCGCTTCCATATTATACGCTATGTAATTCACTAACTGAAGAACATTCAGCTCGGTCATTATAAATTTACCCACACAGCGTATTACACAAATATCATATAAAAAAAACTTTTAATAGATATGTTCCCCTTTAAAACGTCTACAATTATTGTATCCGATAAATCCCGACAGTATCAAAGTATAAGACAAATCGAAAGCGTTTTTATTTTTATTGCATTGCTTCCTAATGTATGTCTTGTAATGATTTTACATCATGCAGCATCACCATGGTACTACAAAGAACGCCCTCTAATATCATGATTAGCTCCGAGTCAACGATTCTTTAAACAGAAATTACAGCAATAGGGAAATTGTTTACTGTTGTACTTTCTGTCTCATATTTTAGAGGGAAAATAATTTACAGCAAAATGGTTACAGGAAATGTTCTGTAACTGACTATTCGATTCAATAATTAATTACTCTTGATACTTTTTGAGGAAAAATAGCGCACAAATACCCTTTAGAATTCATTCTTCACACACTAGCCACACCTGTGTATTTTTGCACTGATTACAACGTTTCTCAAACTTTTGTGTACTGCACACGCCTAGTAAAAATTGAGAAAGCATGTAAGCGTTGAGAGAGTGAGAAAAAGAAAAGTTTAGTAATGTAAGAAGTGTAGGAATTTTTTTTTTTTCGAAAATCTTCATACGATTCTCTTCTTTCGCCAAATTAGTGCTCAGCATGTGCATTTCGAATCTCAGGTTTGTAAAGAATTTGTGCTTCATTTATCGAAAAGGAAATTAAAGTTCGCAAATATTTTGTATTCATGCAAGCATTCATCTTTAATGAAACTGTTAAGGTGTGTCTCACAGCACCATCAAGGTCTACGTTCCTTGAGATATGTAATCTTTGTGTTATAAAACTAAGATCGCTGTTGATTTTTCATTGTAATATTTCGTTTCCGTCAATTTGTCAGATCCTGTTCATCTTTGTTCATATGTACCTTGTTTGTCCCTCAAATGTCGGGTTCCTTACAGTTAGTCCCATTCTCTGATGTTCCACGGCCATGATGATTTTTACACGACCAGTGGCCGACGAGCGTATTCACTCAGCTTAGCTTATGGGGAGATTGTAATTGATTGGCAGAAAAGACATCAAAGGTGGATATTCCAAAGATATTTCGAAGAGCATTGAATCTCCTTTATCTCAACTTAACCTCATCTCGATTGTTGTTCCCCTCCCCCTCTTTTTTGTAATATGTTTGTCTGACCAGATTCCCCAGTTTCCTCTCTCTTAAGCAGTGTGAAGACTTGTGCTTTTTAAAATTGATAAATCTCGAAGTTGATTATTATGATTTCTTTAAAATCGGCGTGCATAATTTTACAGTGAGACTCTCTGTCCTCACCAAGACTGCTGCATGTGTACTTTGACCTCAGAAAACTGTTGAAAACGCAGGCAAAGAAACTAACTGAGGCTATAATGAACAAACATCGTGACAGGGTTAAATGACAAACTTACCTTGAATTCGTGAAACTGTTAAAGGCATGTTTGTAATTACTTTGCAGTAATTATTTTGACATGACAGTCTTACGTGATCAGCTGTCAACAACGTTAACACAACAATCCAAATGTTTATACAGTTTTGCCTGTTCTTTCTCTTGTTTAATACAAATCACTGTCTCTTAGTGGAAATTGCTTGAAAAGGGAGTAATTTCCATTGAAAGAGTATTCTTGACACTACCCTAGAAGGCTCAACGCTTATATCTAGTGACCAACATTCACATAGCTTATAACTTTGTAAGTTATTTTCATTTGGTACTTCTTCATTGGTAGTTAATAACGATAGGCTCTCAAAAGTATCCTGCAAAATTTCTTGATATTTAATTAACCCCTTGTGTGGTGACGTGTACTCGTGTCAAAAGTTCAGAAGAAGTTTGGCGCTGTTGAGGCAAAATGCGTTGTTGTTAGTTGATCACCCAAGGTTTGCAAAAGTATCTCTCAAATGCTTTAAGCGATTACGTGTGTGCTGAAAACCAGAAAGATAAGATTTTGTTTGATCTTAACTTTTTCTGTATTTGGAAATTTACCCACGAGGTTGTAGATGAACGGACTACGTCTTTCAATGAAAGGAAATGACTTTTACTACTTTGAAAAGCAGCAGGATTGGCATAAAAACAGTAAAAATCGAAGTCATATCTGAAAATTGATGGTTCTAACCATAAGTGCCTACATAATGAATATACAACAGTACATGTACCACTGGTGTATCAAAACCATACTACTCAAGTCGTCGCTCCTTGGTCGGTATTGAGAATTATAGTATTTGGTGAGAAGAAGCACTGTATTTACAAGTAACCTATGAACTGATCACAACATTGCCACGTCGGTGATCCTGAGTTGTTTTGACTAACTGAATATTCAATACTAGTATACTTCCCATGGGCTTGTTCGAAGAAGCACACCGTTGATTTGTATGGAAGTGTCAACCATTACTTTATTGTATTCTTTACTGTCTGTGGTTATGTTAGAAGAATTAGAAATCACATGGCAGAACTAACCAACTGAAACCTACTTATTTTGCCAGATTGTCTAAATGGTGCATTTAAAAGCTTTTCCAAACTTTTGGAGATGAAATTTCGATGTTTTTGTTTTTCCTTTTGCCTACGCACGCAATCACTCCAGACAGTTTCAATTCTCCCAACCACCTACCTCTAGTCCCTCCCTCAGCCTGTCTTAAATTCCTCCACATGTGTAATCAAGACAATGGATCCCTGTTTACGCTGTGTAATACAAGCTGCTCTGCATCTTTCGAATTTGCTGTCAATCTAAGAGTACTGTAACTTAGAACCAGCTGAGAATTTTGCTTTCTGGGAGGCAAAAATATAGCCTAGGGTGATGCAATACAGCCTTTAAACATTTAGTGAACCCTTGTGTGTAAATACGCCGTGGTGACGTGTCTCAGTGTCTGTCAGAAAAAGTGTGGAGCTTGGAGATAGCATGCACCTGTGCGTCATTGACAAGTGGTGGGCAAAAAGCATTTCTTCTTTTTTTCCTTCATTTGGGAAAAGTTCGGGTGTGAAAACTTTGCCAAATAATTATAACATAAGAGAAAATGCAAGAACAAGGGTGTAATGCTTCTATATTAAGTTCAGTTCATTAGCAAAATGCGTTATAAAAATGTTGATTAATATTATTATATTAATATGTATTATTACATTAATATTGACTATTTGCCAGATCTAGCTTTGACAGCGTCAAAGACATATATTTTTTTAATTAAGTTGATTTTTGTTTTTGGTGTATTCAGTGATTTTTCTCTGACTTTCCAATGACGTTTGACTTTTTTCTAAGTGTGGAGAGAGGCAATTTTCCTAACGCGATTTAAGCTGTGGCTGTGTTTTTATCTTCCTGTGACAGCTTGAACAGCCGATCTTCTTAAATCAGCTATCCTAGTGTTATTTTGAAGAAGTATGCATACAATTACACATAGCCCCTGTGGTTCTGGATAGCTGTTTAATTGAAGAGTTATTAATACTGCAGTACAGTCATCTTCAAGTTTAGAGTTTTCAGTGTAACACTTTACAACCTGAATGAAATGCAATATCGGTAAAGAATATTTATCGATTTATTTATATTCATTTATTTATCGATTAAAGAATATATCGATTGCTTCATGAGTCAACCATATTAGTTAACTGCAAAAATTCAGAAGTAACACGCATCCAATAACTTTAAACGGTATATGCGTGTAAAACAGTATTTAGCGCTTGTAATATATATTTGTCAATTGCACATATTAATTTACAGCAAAGAGAATTGGCGCGATAAGGAAAACAAGCAAACTACAGTTTTGGGTCTCCATCTGATACTAGCAACGTTACGAGTAATTTGAGCTTATGTGAAATTGCTCTCAGTTCATACTGTCTTCCTCTTTTTCACGTTGGAAGATCTTTCTTTACCTTTTTCTTTTCTGAATACTTAGCTTCACAACGCTTACCCTTTTCCACTTTTATAGAAATACTGCTTTTGCGAGTTGTCCCGTTTACTTTTGTACATATTGCTCATCTTGTTTCTCTTTATGTTGTTATCACTGTACTGTTTGTATATAATATTCAATGAAAACTTTCTCATGATACCATGCAAAAGATCTCAATAAAAAGATAGACTTAGACAGGTGATTCAGTTAACTACTAATAGTTATTATTAATATATTAATATATAATATTATTAATATACTATGGGAACAGAGGTCTAATACAAAAAGTTGAGACAGCTGGATGGGATTTGGGAAGCAGCTCTAACATGCATTACAAAATATATCATCACTTCAGTGTAAACATAATCCAGTAACTGATACCATTGGTGCATATTACACACTGATATAGTACACTAACAGTAGAAGATTAGTCCCAGTTATTATAGATTAATTACACATGGTATTGTGCGAATATCAGATTGAAAAAAAAAATACTAACGTTCAATAGATATATTTTCCCTTAAAACTTCTACAATTATTGTATTAGACAAATTCATGAATACCAAAATGTAAACTACTGCATTGTTCCACTATATATTTCTCTTAAATTACCTCACAACATCACCAACGAACTGCCTCTAATATTATTACTAGCCCAGAAGATTCTTCTGTCATTAGCAATAAGAGCCATCAACGGTCATCTACCATTAACGGTAAGAACTGATCAGGTCACGGGAATTAGGAAACTAAGCTACAGCAATACGGAAGGTTATATGTTTTTTAATGCTTCATATTTTGCTCCCAACTGGATACAGTGGGTGCCATGTAATTGAGTATACGTTCTTAATAGTCCTTCTTAAAATGTTCTGAGAAATGATAACACACACAAACACACGCCAAAAAAAAAAAGACCAAAGAAAAAAAAACGTTGGCATGTATTCATATCACACACTATTCAGGCCTACGTATCCATGCACTTCGAACAAAATTCCCTAATCTACGCACTTCACTGCACGAAAATACTGAACAGTACCAATTAATAAAGGAAGAAAGGTATCGCGTGAGTTAAAAGGAAAAAGTGTTTAGTTATGTGAGAAATGTTGCTACATTTTTTACTAATCGTCGTACGATTCTCTTCTTTCAAGAATTAGTATTCAATGTGTAACTTTCAATCGCAGGTTCGAAAGGATTTAGAAGTTTATTGTACATTGTTCTATGTTTAAATGCGAACATCCGTTTTAATCATAGGGTGTGAAGATATATCAAATAGCATCATTAATTTCAAAGTTCCCTAATATATTTTCATTTTGTAACATTTTTTGTTAACAAACTTTTAGGCTTTTATTTCCGTTATAATTTGTTTTGGTTTGCTCAGTTGCTCATATCTGCCTTATTTGCCATTTACACGTCGGGATTCTTGTCAGACTTATTCTGAAATGTTTATCTCACGGCAGGTACCCAACAGGCGCATTCACTGTAACAGATTTGCAGCAAATGCCCTTTAATATCGACAAAAGTGTATCTTCCATATTGGTTATGATACTAGTAATATTAACTAGCTATTCCAAAGCAGTTTACTTTCTTCACAACTAAACCCCCTCAATTGCTATTACTTTATTTCTTTATTTCTTTATTTTTTTGCACTTTCTTATGCCTGATCGGATTTCTCCGACTGCTTTATTTTAACCTGTATCAAGACTGTCGTATTCTTAGATTGGAAATCTCCATTATTATGATTTCTCCCATACGGGTAGCTTATACGGGTGATTCATTATTCAATAGCTATACCAATAGTTATGTGCTATGGGAAAGGAGGTCTAATACAAACAACTGAAATAGCTGGATAGGGTTTCGAAGTGTCTCCTATGAGTGTTATCATATATATTAATCATTACTTCACGATAAATCCTAACCGCGAGACTAAAGTCTTGCCATTGGAATATACTGTTTTGCACTAACTGAAGTATATTAGGCACAGTTATGAGAAATTTACCCACTGAGTGTATTGCAAAAATACCATGTTGAAAAAAACTTACTTTTTAATATAAATATTTTCCTCTACAACATCTACAATTATTGGATAAGACAAATTCTGAAAATGCTAAAGAATACGACAAAGCGAAAACCTTGTGTTATTGCATTGCTTGCTAATGATTTCTCGTAAAGATTGCACATCAGACAGTTACAGCATGGTACCACAAAGAACGGCCTCTAATATTATAACTACCTCAGAAGGGTTTTTTTTTTGCAAAAACTACAGCGACAGGGAAAACTACATATCGTTGTATTTTGTGCTTCATATTTTACAAGAAATATTTTGCCCTGTAACTGACTGTTCACTTTAATCATTACTATTGACTATTCTAATATGTTCTGAGGAACAAAAGTGAGAATCCATTCATGACTCTCTAGTCAGACCTATATATCCTTGCACTGATAACCAGGTTCGCTCAACTTCTGTGAACTTCACACGCCCAATAACAATGAAGAGAGCACGTAAGTGTTGAGAGAATAAGAAAAAGAGAAGTTTAGTAACATAAGAATTGAGGAACAATTTATTCTAGAATCTTCATAAGATTCTCTTCTCTGGCGACATTAGCATTTAATATTCAAATTTCAAATTTCAGCCTTGAAAAGAATATTGTTTCATTTGACTAAAACTGAAGGAAAATTCACAAATGGTTGTAACCATGTATCCATGCAGACAGTCGTGTTAATGTGAAATTCTAACGGTATGTCGCATAAATTTAAATTTGCAACATATTGGTCTTAACAAACTAAAGTCATTTCTTTGTAATATTTCCTTTCCGTCATAATCTGCAGATTTGTGTTATACATATCTGCCTTAGTAGTCCTTTAAACATCGGGTTCCTTAGTTAGTCTCATTCTGTAATGTTTCCCTTTTTCGGCAGGTAACCGAAATGCGGATCCCATCAGCTTAGCTTATTGGGAGACTTTCCCTGTAGACGCATGTAATTGATTGCTTGGTTGAAACGGTATCAAAAAAGCACGGTGATATCCTAGATAGTGTATCATTAATATTCGTTATGATACAAACTAGATATTGCAAAGATCAGAGAATACCTTCCTCTCAATTTAACCAAACATCGATAGTTATACCTTTCAAATTCTATTGTTTTTTTGTTTGTTTGTTTGTTTGTTTGTTTTTTGCCTCCTTTGCCCCCTTGAACCATTGTCAAGATTTCTATGGTTTCTTTTGTATGGCTACTTACAGTTCGTAATTATCAAGATTGGACTAAAATCTCGGACGCTGAAATGCTGAAAAGCAGAGTAAAAAAAAAAACTATAAACTGAAACAAACAAACATTATTATGGTTCAAAACGAACATACACTGAATTCATGAAAGTAATAAAAGTGTGTAATGACCTTACTTTACAGTAATTTTATTTAATACAGCAGTCTAACGTGTTCAACTGTCAGCAATGATATACAATTTCCATTTTGTGTTTTAAATAGTTGCTTATGGCGTTTTATAAGTGAAAATTGCTTGAAATTAGAGAAATTTCCAAAAGGCAGAGAATTCTTGACACAACCATAATAGTATGAACTTTTATACAAAGCGACCAACATTCACGCAGCAAAAAGAACCTCATTATTGACATCTCGTGAAGCCTTGTGTACAATTACGCTGTGATGAAGTGTCCTTTGTGTGTACAGTTCAGAAAAAAAGGGTGGCGCTTTAGAGACAAGCTGTGCCAGCAATCGGTTGACACTTGATCGGCAAGGAGCTTGAGGTTTTTTTTTTTTTTCATGTTAGGGGAAGGTGATGAGTATGGTATAACTATGAAGATAATTGAAACAAAAGTTAATTGATGGTTAAGGTGTACAACAATTTTTCTTACATCCCGTTCAACCGATCAAAAAAAACTGGTTGATGCCGAGTATTGACTTCCGGCATCTGTTTACCTGGTATGGCATCGAGAAGAATATGAATATCTTCTTCCCAGAAATCTCTCTGTATTTTCTTAAGGTAGATTGTTTTCTGCATCCTCAATAAAGTTTTTCTTTTAAGAAAATCAAGAGAAATATTCCTTCAGAGTCAACTACAATCGTTTCTAAGTTTATGTCGTCTTATATAGCAGCTAAATTAGCAAATCTCCACAATGATATTTCCTCTAGTACACTTGTACAACTTCATGTAATCACTGTTTATCAGGCTAGCTGTTAATTTAAATACATCATTATTAGAACACTATCTAAATTTTTACTGGAAACTTCAAGTTCTCGGAGTAACATTCTGCACACACATTAAAAAAGAAATAAATAAATATAGAGTTTCCACTCATACGTGAGTTTTATTTTCATTACGACATGATAATATTAAGAAAATGTAGGTAACCCAAATTCAATTAGCTCAACCGCGCGGGTGAACATTGGAAAACAGTATTTGAACGCTGCGAGGAAAATGTTCAACTTTCATTGAAAAAGGAAAGGAAAAAAAAAATAGAAAAACAGAGGAAATTCAACTCATCGTTCTTCAGTTTTATGCAATTTGTGTATTGCCTTAGAATTATCATTCAGCGTTCAGTAGCGGTAACTAACGATACATTTGCACTATGGGAACGAAGATCAAATGAAAACTATCTCAACAGCTGGATTGGATTATCGAAGTGACTGGTAATATACATTATCATATTTATCATCACTCTATGCAAATGCAACGCAGTGACTCAAACCATGCTTAAATATTATATGCTGATGCAATATACCAATTGATTGACACGGATTAAAGTGCATTAGGCGAAACCTGTTGTAGGTATACACGCAGGATATGACTGAAAAAGTATAAGGAAATTTAATAGTATTGAGTAGACATGCATATTTCAGTGAAACTGCCCAACTAATAGTGTAAGAAAAAAATTTGACAAAAATGCAGAAAATAGAACGGAAGCTGTTATATTGTATTTGTTTCAGTATCTCATAAATGTACATGTAACATACTACATCTCGTGCTTCTGAGAGTTATAGCTAATACAAGCCAAGTGAAATCTTATACATTGCCACTCACACAGTCTCCCCCATCTTATTTACAACTTTTTCTTTTATTAAAAACTTTATTGGCAGTTGATAATCCTAGGCTCGGTCATAAGACCCTGTGAAACTTCAAAGGTATTCAGTGAAGCCCTAAGTGTGTGTAATACTCCGTTATCTCGTCTCAGAAGGGCAGACGAAGTGTGGCGCTGTGAAGGTATAAGGAACTCCTGCAGGTGGTTGATACTTGACGGTTCATAAGATTTTATTTTAACTTT
Organism: Stichopus chloronotus; assembly: GCA_021234535.1. NCBI lineage: Eukaryota > Metazoa > Echinodermata > Holothuroidea > Aspidochirotida > Stichopodidae > Stichopus > Stichopus chloronotus. The sequence continues at coordinate 14,826,537 of CM037833.1, forward strand.
AATTGGATCAGTGTGGGGAGAGTAGAGTATACAAAGCTTGGAGATTGGATTGTCAAACTAAACTTGACAAGAAAAGAGATGGAATTCTGTATTCACATTAACATCAACTATTTGATTATTTTTACAGTATTATATTGTTTTTTTTTTTAGAAACATGAGAACATTTAATGAAAGTTTACCCAAGTTTCTTTCTCTTTCTATAACAGTCATTTTTAAATCAAATTATGAAATTATTTTCACTGACAATTGTTTTGCATTTTCTGCATTCGTAAGGATATCAGACTTACTGTTGACTTAAAACATTTGATAAACAGAACACTAAAATCTCATTTGAGTAGAAGCTCAAAGCTCTCAGTGTAACACTTCAAGCAATGGCTAAACAGTACATTGTAAACAATTATTTAGAGGAATGTAAATTCACTCGTATATGTGAGCTCCATTTCCCTCTAAAACAGAAAATATACTTAACAGTGGTACTTCCAAAGTTCAAAGATATACTGTATTCAATGAGCATATTAATGAATGCGACCCTTTCCACGCTTAATTACACATATTTTGTATATGAACATAACCTATAAGACCCATTGCAGTGGCAGCTCAAGGAAGCGTAGCCATTGTATTGACACACCTGAACTACTTTACAAAGATCTATGTTTAATTGACCATATGTATCACTACAGCATGAGGTGATGGCAAATCTGGCCTATTTCAATAATGTTTTGCAACAACTTAAACGTCACTAAAACAAAGAAATGACGTGTTTGCCGAAAATGACTTTTTAGGGTTGGCAGTTTGGTAAAAGTGGGGTCAAAACAGTCTATGTACTCTACAATATATTGACAATGTGTGAATTCAACAAAGAGAAAGGAACAAAGGACAGGAGAAGAAAAAGTACAGGGCAAGATTCCCAATTATGTAGGTCTGTATCTGCTACTCATAAGCTTGTTAAGTTATGCGTAGGCTTAGACTAGCTAGCAGCAGTTATGTACTATGGGAACGTAGACATAACACAAACAATTGAAACAGCTGGACTGGATTTTCCAAGCATCTCTTACATGCGTTATCGAAATTAACATCACTCTTTTGCAAACACAATGCAATTGCTTAGACCATGCTTCCATATTTCGTTCTGATGTAATGCACTAATTAAGGTGTATTGGTAATGATAAGCTTACCCATACGGATCATTGCACAACTAAAAAAACTGAAAAAATAAAAGATTTACTTTTTCTGCCAATATTTCACAATTATTTTATATGACAAATTCGGGAACATTTGAGAGATTAAAGAATAAACAGAGGTGGTTACAGAGGGCTACCATGGATACTTCTCAATGCATGACACTTAAAATATTCAATATCGCCATGGTAATAAGGAGAGCAAAGTTTTACTACTGCAGCCACACTAAATATTTATATTGTTGTGTCTCTTGATTTATATGTTGAAAGAAATACTTTACTACAGAATCGTTAGAAAAAGATTGTTGCATATGTTTAGAAATAACAACACAGAGAACTAATTATAACGCATTTGTGGCACACTGGAATGTCAAACCTATGCATCCTTGAACTTCTGCCAAAATTCCCTCAACTCATGATTACTGTACAGAACGTCAAAACAGATGAAAAACAATAAAATGGAAAATGAATGAAAAGTGAAAGAGAAGTTTTAGTTCAGAAGGAAATACATGAGGTTATTGCCAGTTGCACTCTTCGCACGATTTTTTTTCTCTAAACTGTTTTCTTCAGTATAGCTTGTCAAATCTTAATTACGGGAATAAGAAAGAATACTGAAATGAGAGATAAAAGTGATGCAATTTATGTATCCATGGCTACGATATTCTCGCAAACATTTTCCATGTTAAATTGTTATGATAAAACCTTAAACATCAGCATGTTTCATGTTTCCATTATAAACTAAATTTTGTAACGTATTTCCGTTAGAAATTTTAATTATTGTTTTTATTTCTTTTTTTCCTTCCTGTTTTCAAACTTTTGAAGATTTGCTTAGTTTATATCCACCAACATCTTATGTACTGGGTCACTTAGTCAGAGCTATTATTTTATTTATTAAAAAAAAAAAAAACAACTGGCCTCAATTGTATGCAAACGCCTTCAATTATCTCAGACCAGGAGGTTGCTGCCAACTCCCTGCTTCGACTAGAAACAAATACTCATTTAAACGTAAATGAGTTTACGTTCAACTGTGCTGACGCAACTGTCTTTATAGTCTGTCTCCATCAAGTGGATAGTGTCAAGATTTTTTTCCACGAAAATCTCGTAATTCAGTCAAGTTTGGAAAGGAATGCAGAAAACTTCAATTTGTATGAAAAAACCTCAAATAGTATGAAGAAAATATTATATAGATAAAATTTGTGACGATAGACTGTCATGATGCTGAAAATATGAAAACGAGTTTGGTTTTGTTTTCTTTTTGTTTGTTTGTTTGTTTTTTTGTTTTATTTTCTCCAAGTATTTAGAAAGTTTACAGTGCACAGAAAACGTAGTGATAATAGAGGTACACCATACAAAAGGATACATTGAAAAATGACGACAATGCAATTTTAGAAAGCACAAAACTATTATTGACGATAGTTTAAAAAGAGAAAAGAAAGAAATCCCATTAGTCAAATGGAAGTAAAGAAAGACATAGCAAGTTCATAACTATCGAGTTTGGTTAAGGATACATTAAACACATACTTTAAAAAGTTCTGTAACATTTATGCAACACTACGTGTGGATAAACTGATAATAACTCAGTCAATTCTAATTCATTTAGTGCCTTACATTCACAAGTCATATGAAGTTGTTTTGAGTCACTTTATTGTTTCCAGTAAAGTTATGATAAATATGATAACACGTGTTAGAGATGCTTCGAAAATCAATACATCTGTTTCAATTGTTTGTATTAGGTCTACGTTCCCATAGTGCATGACTGTTGGTAATTACCCTTTACCGAGACATGCATCAGTCAAAGTCATCTGATATAATTTCAGAAGGCTGCGAATAGCAGATATTAAGGACCCACGACTGAAGTTGGTCCGATATCCCCCTCTCTTCTTTCCTACTTTTTTTTACTTGTATTATAAACTTTAAAACGTATGACCCCGTCCAAATGATGTATTGCGCACATATACCGTTGGGGTAATAAAATTCGGCTATTTCTGAAATTTCGAGTTACATTTGTTTATATTGGTTTATGGAGAATATATAAGAAAGGAACTCACATAGAAGTGGTCGTATTCTTTTTCTTTGATGGTGTTTGATCAGTGTTTAAAACCTTACTCTGAGAAATCAGAACTTTCTGTAAAATTGAATTTTTGTGTTCTACATCAAGGAGGTGTTAAAGTAAGCGATTAGCCTTCGCGACAACGTTGATGGAAAGTTGCACATGTCTGCGAGTGAAAATAATATCGGTGATATCTGATTTGAAAATAGCGTAACGTGTTTATATCTTATGATGCTTTTTTCATTTAAACTTTGTTTCATTTTTTTTTTGTCCACTTGTTCAGTTTTGCTGATTATGTATGTGTCCCTGAGCCAATCTTCCTAAAATGATTATTTCAAAAGTTGGAATCAAATGAGTACATTTTTATCACGATCTATGCTAAAGTGATATCACAAGCCTCATACAATTGCTGTAATACAAAAAAATATATATATCTAACAAATCACAATATATGGGCTTTCGTGGAATTAATGGATTTTCCTGTTTCTTTTTTTTATCTTCACCACCATCGTAACTCATTTTTCCCATATTCCTGTATTTATTTAAGGTTAAACAGTACTTTGAGCCGTGTTTCAATCTCAATATGTGCCCTGACCCACAATAATCATTCACAAGTCAGTTGTTAGCATTTTCTTGGTTTCTTGAAGGGTTTTATAATTCTAAGCACAATTGCTTGGTTTTTTCTATTCTTTAGCATATCTGCATCCTCAAACAACGGTTTCGTCAATCATTCCAGTTTCCATAAGGTCAACCATGGAGGATGACCTTTGACCTGCACGAAAATTCGCGAAAATTAAATCTTGGTTTGTCCTTGGTACTTAAGTCTGCATCATCCTGTTAATACGTTTGTCCACCGCCCAGGGTTGAAAGGTTGGTAACAAATTTACGTCTAGCTTTGTTTGGACATAACTCTTGTGTCAGGTTGACCTACAGTAGGTTTCTGCATGTAACATTCACAGTAGAACCCAGCTTCAATTGTATTCCTGTTTCACCAGTGTGAGTACATACAAGTGTAACACAGATTATTTGATTTGGGCATCTGCGTTAGTTACGCCACCCTCCTATGATACGACTTTACGGGGTAGCGGGGTTCAACTACTGTGAACGAGTCTCTCACGGTGAGGATGTATAAGAAAACACAGTATTGTCGAGTACATGAGAATGAATACACTGGGACACGGTGTCTACCGTAATAGCCAATTACAATAGGGCTGTAAATTTATTTACAAAGTAAACATAGAAAAAGGGTACATTAAAATTGGTAAAAGGATACCCTTCAGGTTATAAAGTCATTTAATTAAAGTTAAGTCTTTAAAAGGCTGAGGGCTGTCAAGTGAGTGGCAACAAGTCACTGGATACATGGGTATTTTACAGAGCTGAGAGCCATGAGGGCTACTACTTGAAAACACAACTTCCTGCCCAGCCCAGGTAAAGAATTACATTAACCAGCTGACCAACGGCACATCAGAGAACAACAAAATCCTAGTAAACATTACTCACACTTACAAAAAACATAAACATTCCATGAAACTACACATAAACATTCCATGAAACTACTGTACCAACGACACTCAATGACATGACGTCAGAACAACAAGAAAGGTAGAATACAGATGCGCGCACAGGCTACCTGTTTGCTCAGAAGCTTATCTCCTCTGGGACGAATTGACACTCCGTCAGCCTTGGGAGGTAGATACTACAAAGGCTACACTGGTGTACAAGGAAAGCAAGTCACCAACATTCCAAGAAGCAGGGCCTAGTCATACCAGCTTCCTGTCCGGAAATGTGAGGTGATTGCCCCCAAAGCACACTCAAGTATAGGGGTGACATATAATGGGGAAGGGGGCTACATATTAGCAATTACTACAATTTGAGAAAAGTTTAGGGGTGCTACACAAGGTCCAACTATTCTCAGTTTTCCCCGCCTGCAGGTATAACGTGTAAATGGCCTATTAATGAAGATTTTTTTCAGCTTATATATTAGAAACAAGGTTCACTAAGATTCTACTTTTCCCTGATTTAACTGTTAAAATGTCCGAGATCAATTAGAATTAGGCTTAGCAATGTCCCCCACTCACTCCGTTCCTTCCCTTGTACAGGAATTCTATACAGAGAGAAGCAAGATAATGGTCAAATTATGCATTCAGTGGAGTACGGTCTGACACCTTTCTGTTATATAGTATATTGTCTAGTACTTCATCTAGATCAAAATACAGATACTTAAAGTCGATTAACGCAAAGTTAAAGGAATTACGCAGCAAAATATTTCAAATTGGACAGTGTATTGATAAGAAATATCAGACGGTCAAAATTATTAGTCATTATCCAATTACAAAGATTGCTTAACACATTACATGGGGCATGACATTCTCTCTTGTACATTGAGGCTGGTGTTTTTCTTGTTTGTTAGTTGCTCTGCTCGTCTGTTTGTTTGTTTTCATATCAAAAGTAACAGGTGTAGTGGCGTATTAAGATAGTAAATGTAAACTCACAAAACCTATGCTGCCGAGGCTAGACTTGTCTCTATACATAGGAAATGGAAGTTATGAAGGTGACTTTGTGACTTTTTTCCAGTGACGGTGTGTCCTAAAAAGAGATAGAGATACAAGTAATGCTGTTTGTAAAAGAAAAAAACCTAAACAAAATGGAACAAACTTCTACAAAGAAATATTAGTAAAAGATACATTTTCAATGCTCAATTATTTCTTACCGACATGTTGAAAAAGAAGGGATACTATATGCCCTAATTTAATACATCACTATAGGGATTTTTCTGTGTCAACTTTTAGCTAGGGATTGTTTTTTTTTTTTCCTTTATGTCGTTTTAAGTCTCATCAGCAACAAGGAGTCAAACAGTTTAGGTGTGGCGCATTTTGAGTGAGCGGAGTCTTAGAAATGTTTACTTATGTAATCAACATTATCAATTAGCATTATTACTGTTATATTCAAAAATAGTAGATATCGGTGGTTTCATATGTTTGTTCCTCTTATTGTTGTTGTCAGCCATCGTCCAATCATAATATCAAGATAAAGGACGCTAGTAAAGGTTACCCTCGTACATGACTCACGGCTGATTTGACAATGGCTGCTTAAGCTGTTGTACTCTAGACAAACAAAATTTTTTTTCCAGAAATGTATAAGTAAGTAACAGTTTGCAGCTCCTCATAAAAAAATTTATTGTAAAATCAGAGGAACAATTGATATAACAACGGATGTATACGATTCCTATTTATAGTACTTCAACGCTTCACCACAACATACTTTACCAAACTTATCACCAACTGTACCTCATCTGGCCATGCGAAAGTGAAATATAACAATTTGCATTCAAAGGAAGCGCTCAGTGTTTTAAAAGTTTCTTTAAAACTGCGATTTTTTTCGCAACCTTTACAAAAATTTCTTTCTTCTTTCAAACGCGATTGGAAATATCTATTTCCTACGAAGAAAAGTCAGTTGTGCCCAGGTTTTTTTTTCTCTACAAAAAAAGGTCAATCATTTAAATAAAAAATGTGTATTATAAATTTGATGTGTTTTGCATATTTGTTGCTAAGAATACCTGTTTACTTGACTGAGCACTTGATAAAGAGAACACCCTCAAACAATGTGAAATCAGAGTTTCTGGAGTAACGTTCTAACACATCCACTCAACGTGTTGTGTAATTTGTGTATGCTTTATGATTACTTTATATCTTTATTAAAACTTTGTTTCATTTCTTTGTTTATTTGTTCACTTTTGTCGTATCATTTATGTGCGCCTGAGCAAATCTTCCTGAGATGATTATTTCAAAAGTTGGAATCAAATGAGTACATTTATCACGCTCTATGTTAAAGTGATATTAGTCACATACAGCTGCTGCAACACAGAAAAAAATATATAGAACAAATCACAATAAATGGGCTTTCGTGGAATGAATGGATTTTTTCCTTAAGCTGCTCTGCTATAGACAAACAAACAATTTGTCAAGAAAAGTATAAGTAAGTAACCCTTGTAGCGTCTCAAAAACCTTTAATGTAAAATCAAAGGAACAATTAATAAAACAACGTAAATACACGGTTCCAATTTATAGTTCTTCAACGCTTCAACATCAACACACTTTACCAAACTTTTAATAAACTAATAAAATATAAAAAAATGTATTGAAATGGAACACTCCGTGTATTTAGGGTTTCTTTAAGACAGTGATTCCTTTCACAACCTTTAAAGAAATTGTTTCTTCTTTCAAACACGATTTTGGATATCTATTTCCTACAAAGCAAATTAAGTTGTGGCCTAAGTTTGTTTTTTCTTTCCTACAAAAATAGTCAATCATTTTCAAAAAATGTATATTATGAACTTGTAGTGTTTTTGCATATTTGCTGCAACGAATACCTGTTTACTTGAACACTTGAAAAGAGAACACCCTAAACAACTTGAAATCAGAGTTTGTAGAGTAACGTTTTTACACACCGACTCAACGTGTTATGTAAAGTTTTTATACTTCATGATACTTTAATATCTTTATTTAAACTTTGTTTCATTTCTTCGTTTACTAGTTTTGTCTTATTATGTATGTGCCTTTATGTTCCATTATCGCAATGTTAAAGAAATGAAACAGCAAGATATTTCAAATTAGACAGTGAGTGAGTCATTTTCCAATTAAAAAATTACTTTAAACCATACATGGGGCTTGACATTCTCTCTTGTACATTGAGACTGGTGTTTTACTTGTTCGTTAGTTGCTCTGTTTGTCTGTTTGTTTGTTTTCATATCAAGGTGAGCAGCTGTAGTAGCGTTTAAAGATAATAAATGTAACCTCACAAAAGCCTATACTTCTGAGGCTAGGCTTTTCTCTATGCAGAGGAAATGGAAGTTATGAAGGTGACTTTGTGACTTATTTTTTCCAGTGGCGGTGTTCCTAAAAAGAGAATTACAAGTAATGCAATATATACATTGTTCACATATATAAACAAAATGGACCAAACTTTTAGGAAAAAAATTTTAGTACAAGATACATTTTAAATGCTCGAATATTTCTTACCGACATGTTGAAAAACTAGGGATACCATAGGCCCTAATTTAATATATCACTATGGGGAATTTTCTGTTTCAACCTTTAGCTGGTGATTTTTTGTTTCTTACACGTCGTTCTCAGTCCCAACTTAAAGGAGTCAAACAGTTTAAGTGAGCAGCATTTTGAGTGAACGGAGTCTTAGAAAGCAAAGGCTGTTTACTTATGTAATGAACATTATCAATTAGCGTTATTACAGTTACTTTCAAAAATACTAGTTATCAGTGGTTTCATATTTCTGTTTTTCTTATTGTTGTTGTCAGCCATTGTCCAATTATAATATCCTTTGCAGACGCTATTAAGGATGCCCTCGTACAGGACTCACGGCTGATTTGAAAGTGGATGCTTAAGCTGTTCTACTCTAGACAAACAAAAACTTGTCCAGAAAGGTGTAAGTAAATAACCCTCTTAGCGTCTTATAAAAAAACTTTATTGTAAAATCAAAGGAATAATTAATATAACAATGGAAGTGTACTGTTCCTATTTATAGTACTTCAACGCTTCAACACAACATACTTTACCCAACTTTTGATTAACTGTACCTTATCTGGCCATGAGAAAATAAGATATAAAAATTTGTATTCAAAGGTAGCTCCGTAGTGTTTAGGCTTGAGAAAGTAAAATATGTTAATGTGTATTCAGAGGTAGCTCCGTAGAGTTTTGGGGGTTTCTTTAAAACTTCGATTTCTTTCACAACCTTTACAAAAATTGTTTCTTCTTTCAAAAACGATAAGGGATATTTATTTCCTACAAAGAAAATAAAGTTGCGCCCCCTTTTTTTTTTTCCTCTCTCTACAAAAACGGTCAATCATTTTCAACAAAATGGATATTATAAATTTGATGTGATTTTGCATATTTGGTGTAACGAATACCTGTTTCCTTGAACACTTGATAAACAGAACATAACAAAACAATTTTAAATCAGAGTTTTTAAAGTAACGTTTTTACACACCGACGCAACGTGTTATGTAACGTTTGTATACTTTATGATACTTTATGTCTTTATTTAAACTTTGTTTCATTTCTTCTTTTACTTGTTCAGTTCTATTATATTACGTATGTGTTCATTTAATGCAAAGTTAAAGAAAGAAAACAGCAAGATATTTCAAATTAGGCAGTGAGTTGATAATACATATCAGACGGTCAAAATTATTAGTCATTATCCAATTACAAAATTTACTTTAAACAATACATGGGGCTTGACATTCTCTCTTGTACATTGAGAATGGTGCTTTTCGTGTTTGTTAGTTGCTCTCTTCGTCTGTTTGTTTGTTTTCATATCAAAAGTAACAGCTGTAGTGGCGTATGAAGATAATAAATGTAAACTCACAAAGCCTATGCTGCTGAGGCTAGACTGGTCTCTAGACAGAGGAAATGAAAGTTATGAAGGTGACTTTGTGACCTTTTTTTTTCCAGTGGCGGTGTTCCTAAAAGGGAATTACAAGTAATGCAATGTGTACATTATTCACATATATATCTAGAACAGAAATGGATTGAAGTCACAAAGGAATTATTTACCAGTCAAATACAGCCTATTCACACCATCTTTACAGCATGCCTGTGTTGTCAATGCAGCCACTGAATACTGTAGATGTTACTGACAGTGAAAAGTAACGGAGGGGATTGGCCTGTGTAATCCCTCCTGAAAATTATGCAACGTGAAGGAGAAGAAAAAAAGTAGACAAAATGGACCAAACTTCTACAAAAGAAATATTAGATCAAGATACATTTTAAATGCCCCATTAATATTATTTCTTACCGACATATTGAAAAAGAAGGGATACCATAGGCCCTAATGTAATATATCACCATGGGGAATTTTCTGTGTCAACTTTTAGCTGGTGATTCCTTGTTTCTTACATGTCGTTCTAAGTCACAACAAGGAGTCAAATAGTTTAGGTGTGGTGCATTTTTGAGTGAACGGAGTCTTAGAAAGCAAAGGCCGCTTACTTATGTAATGAACATCATCAATTAGCATTATTACTGGTACTTAAAAAAATAGATATCAGTGGTCCTTTTTTTTTCTTTCTCTTATTATTGTTGTCAGCCATCGTCCAATCATAATACACCTAGTGAGGACGCTAGAAAGGATACCCTCGTACAGAACTCACGGCTGATTTGACAATGGCTGCTTAAGCTGTACTACTCTAAACAAACCTAAACTTGTCGAAAGAGGTATAAGAAAGTAACCCTTGCAGCTCCTCATGAGAAAGTTTCTTGTAAACTAGAGAAACAATTAATATAATACCGGAAATATACCGTTCCTATTTATAGTACTTCAACGCCTCAATACAACATAATTTACCAAACGTTTGACCAACCGTACCTTATCTGGCCATGAGAAAGTAAAATATAAGAACTTGTATTCAAAGGGGGCTCTCCAAGTTTTGGGGGTTTTCTTTAAAACTGAGATTTCTTTAACAACCTTTACAAAAATTTTTTTCTTTCAAACACGATTTGGGATATCTATTTTATACAAAGCAAATAAAATTGGGCCCAATTTTTTGTCTCTACAAAAACGGTCAATCAAGTATATTATAAATTTGATTTTTTTGTGTGTGTGTGTGCATATTTGCTTCAAAATATACCTGTTTACTTCAACACTTCATAAACAGAACACCCTAAAACAATTTGAAATAGAGTTTATAGAGTAACGTTCTAACACATCGACTCAACGTGTTAGGCAACGTTTGTATGCTTTATGATACTTTATATCTTTATTGAAACTTTGTTTGATTTCTTTGTTTACTTGTTCGGTCTTTGTCGTATTATTTATATGTCTCTGAGCTAATCGTCCTAAAGTGATTACTTCAAAAGTTGGACTTAAATGAGTATATTTTTATCACGACCTATGTTAAAGTGATATCACAAGTCACATACAACTGCTACAACACAGAAAAAATTACATGACAAATCACAATAAATGGACTTTCGTGGAATAAATGGATTTTTCTTCATTACCATCGTATCTCATTTTTCCGAATATTTCTGTAATATTTTAAGGTTGAACAGTATTTTGAGTCATTTTTTTTTCTTTCTTAATATGTGCACTGACCTACAATAATTATTAACAAGTCAGTTATTAGCATTTTCTCGTTACATAAACTTTTTTTTCTTCAATTCTAAGCACAATTGTTTAATTTTTCTATTCCTTAGCATTTCTGCATCCCCAACAACGGTTTCGTCAATCATACCAGTTTCCATGATGTCAACCATCGTAGATGATCTCCGACCTTTGACCTGCAGGACAATTCGGGTGTCCCACAACGAAACAAAAGCTTGCTTTGCCCTTGGTACTAAAGCCTGCATCATCCTGCTGATACGTTTGTCGACCGTGTTGAAAGGTTGGTAACAAAGTTACATCTTGCTTTGTTCGAACATAACTCTTGTTTCATGTTGACCTACAGTAGGTTTCTGCATATAACACTCTTGTAGTACCCAGCTTCATTTGTGTTCCTGTTTCACCAGTGTGTGTACATACAAGGTCCAGCTATTTTAAATTTTCCCGGCCGGCAGATTTAATGTTTGGATGGCCTATTAGTGCAGAATCTTTATTCAGCTTATGTATTAGAAACAGGGGTCACTATAAGATTCAAATTCTTCCTGATTTGACTGTTTAAACGTCCGAGATCAATTCAGATCAGTGTCTGTCACTCCCTCCTTTCTTTCCTTGTACAGGAATTCCATACAGGAAGAAGCGAGACAAGCTTCAAATTATGCATGCGGAGGAGTAGGTTTGAAACGGTACCATTCTGTTATATAGTATATTGTCTAATACTTCATCTAGATCAAAATACAAATTTGGATAGTTAGTCATATAACGCAAAGTTAAAGGAATTAAGCAGTAAGATATCTCAAATTGGACAATGATTTGATATAAAATATAAGACGGTCAAAATTATTAGTCATTATCTAATTACAAAGTTTATTTGAAACAATACATGGGGCTTGACACTCGCTGTTGTACATTGAGACCGGTGCTTTTCTTGTTTGTCAGTTGCTCTGTTCGTCTGTGTGTTTGTTTTCATATCAAGAGTAACAGGTGTAGTGGCGTATAAAGATAATAAATGTAAAGTCACAAAACTGTCCTATGCTTCTGAGGCTAGGCTTGTCTCTATACAGAGGAAATGGAAGTTATGAAGGTGACTTTGTAATTTTTTTTCCAGTGACTGTGTTCCTAAAAAGACAGTTACAAGTTATACAGCATATACGTTATTCACATATATATGAAGAATAGAAATGGATGGAAGGCACAAAGAAATTATTGACCAGTCAAATACAGTCTATTCATACAATCATTACACCATGCCTTTGTTGTTCAATGCAGTCACCGAATATTGTAGATGTGACTAAAAGAGAAAAATATCGGAGACAATTGCCGCTACAGTCTCTCCTGAAAATTAAGCACTGTGAAGGAGAAGAAAAAAATTATCCAAATGTACCAAACTTTTCAAAAGAAATATTAGTACGAGATACATTTTAAATGCTCCATTATTTCTTACCAACATATTGAAAAATGATACTATAGTCCCTAATGTAATATATCACTATAGGGATTTTCTGTGTCACTTTTAGCTGTTGATTCTTCGCTTCTTACATATCGTTCTAGGTCACAACAACAAGGAATCAAACAGTTTAGGTGTGCCGCATTTTGAGTGAACGGATCGAGTCTTAGAATGCAAGGGCTGTTTACTTATGTAATGAACATTATCAATGAGAATTATCACTGCTACTTTCAAAAATCAGTGGTTTAATATTTTTGTTTCCCTTATTGTTATTGTCAGCCATCTTCCAATCATAATATCCCTTGTAAAGACACTAGTAAGGATACCCTCGTACGGAACTCACGGCTGATTTGAAAATCATTGCTTATTAAGCTGTTCAACTGTAGACAAAAGAAAATTTTCAGAGAGGTATAAGTAAGTAACCCTTGTAGCACCTCATAAAGAAAACTTTATTGTGAAATCGAAGGAATAATTAATATAACAACGGAAGTATACGGTTCCTACTTACAGTACTTCAACGTTTCAACACAACATTCCTTACCCAACTTTTGACCAACTGTACCTTATCTGGCCATGAGAAAGTAAAATATGTTAATGTGTATTCAGAGGTAGCTCCGTAGAGTTTTGGGGGTTTCTTTAAAACTTCGATTTCTTTCACATCCTTAACAAAAATTTGTGTCTTCTTTCAAAAACGATTAGGGATATCTATTTCCTACAAAGAAAATAAAGTTGTGCCCCCTTTTTTTTTTCTCTCTACAAAAATCATTTTCAAAAAATGTATATAATAAATTTGTTGTGTTTTTGCGCATTTGCTGCAAAGAATACCTGTTTCCTTGAACACTTGATAAACCAAACACCCTCACGAGTCTGTAGAGTAACGTTCTAACACACCGACTCAACGTTTTATGTAACGTTTGTATACTTTATGATACTTTATACCTTCATTTAAACTTTGTTTCATTTTGTCGTTTTCTTGTTCAGTTTTGTCTTATTATGTATGTTCCTTTATGTTCCTTTAATGCAAAGTTAAAGGAATTAAGCAACAAGATATTTCAAATTGGACACTGATTTGATAATAAATATCAAATACTCAATCAAAATTATTAGTCATTATCCAATTACAAAATTTCCTTAAGGCAATACACGGGGCTTGACATTCTCTCTTGTACATTGAGACTGGTGTTTTTGTTGTTTGTTAGTTGCTCTCTTCGTCTGTTTGTTTGTTTTCATATGGGGAGTAACAGCTGTAGTGGCGTATAAAAGATAATAAATGTAAATTCACAAAACCTATGCGGCTGATCCTAGACTTGTCTCTATGCAGAGGAAATTAATGGAAGTTATGAAGGTGACTTTGTTGATTTTTGTTTTCCAGTGGCGTTGTTCATAAAAAGAGAATTAGAAGTAATGCAGTATATACATTATTCACATTTGTACCAAGAATAAAAATTGATTGAAGGCACAAAGGAATTATTTACCAGTCAAATACAGCCTATTCACACACCATCATTACAGCATGCCTCTGTTGTCAATGCAGTTACTGCACACTGTAGATGTAACTGAAAGTGAAATGTAACCGAGGTGATTGCCCCTACAGTCTATATTGAAAATTATGCAATGTAAAGGGGAAGAAAAGAAAATAATCAAAATGGACCAAACTTCTTCAAAAGAAATATTAGTACGAGATACTTTTTTCAATGCTCGATTATTTCTTACCGACATGCTTTAAAAAAAGGCATACTATAGGACCTAATTAGGTATATCACTTTAGGGAAATTTTCTATGTCAGCTTTTAGCTGGCGATTCTTTGTTTCCTACATTTCGTTCTAAGTCATAACAACAGCAAGGAGTCAAACAGTTTAGATGTGGCGCGTTTTTGAGTGAACGGAGGCTTAGAATGCAAAGGCTGTTTACTTATGTAATGATCATTATCAATTAGCATTATTACTGTTACTTTAAAAAAAAGAGATATTAGTGGTTTCATATTTTTGTTTCTCTTATTGTTGTTGTCAGATCAGATGAACAATTAATATAACAACGGAAATATACGGTTCCTATTAACAGCACTTTAACGCTTCAACACAACATACTTTACCCAACTTTTGACCAAATGTACCTCATCTGGCCTTTAGAAAGTAAAATATGAGAGTTAGGATTCAAAGGGAGCGCTCCGTATTTGGGGGGTTTCTTTAAAACTGCAATTTCTTTCACAACCTTTATAGCAATTTGTTTCTTCTTTTGAACACAATTGGGAATATTCATTTCCTACAAAGCAAATAAATCTGTGCCCAAGTTATTTTCCTCTACAAAAACGGTCAATCACTTTCAAAAATGTATATAATAAATTTGATGTATTTTTGCATATTTGCTGCAAAACCTATACTGCTGAGCCTAGACTTGTCTCTATACAGAGAAAATGGAAGCTATGAAGGTGACTTTGTAACTGTCTTTTTCCCAGTGGCGGTGTTCCTAAAATGAGAATTACAAGTAATGCAGTATATACATTATTCACATATATATCGAGAATAGAACTTGATTCAGTGTGAAGGCACAAGGAAATTATTTACCAGTCACACACAGCCTACTCACACCATCATTACATCATAGTAATAGCACGCTAGTAAGAATCCCCTCTTACAGGAAATACGGTCGCATAGGACGTATGAAACCTGTAAAGGTGACTTTGCAATAATTGGGCGGCAGTCTTTACAAACGTCAACCACAAGCAACGCAATATACACACCCGACAATATACTCTCGACAATATCACAAAGAGAAATTGACATAACTGAAGTTACATAATTGCGGAGGCAATTCCACTCTAGCCCCACCACGAATTTGCGGTGTACATCTGGAAGTTAGTTACAACATGTATGTGCGGTTGGCATGATATGTACTGTATTAAACTGTATACTACTGTTCCTGGAAAAAAAAGTACATAAATGTAGCCAAGTCCAGAAATGCCGCTTGCAGATCTCCACAGAACATTGTACAACCATTCATGTAATGTTTATTACCTGGGTCGTCTGATAAACTGTTTTCATATCGTCTCTGTAGTACAGACACCCGATTAAAGAGCCAGGAGCAATTTAGTGGCATAGTTACTGATGTTTTCTCTCCTGAAAATTATGTAAAAGTAATTCGACATAAGAAAGAGAAGTAACTCAGGAAAAAAAAATACAACAAACTTACCGAGACCGTAATGTAGTAATGCACATTTTCAAGTCTAGAATGTTTAACTACTTCTTAATAGGTTCTTCATTTTGTGTCACAATTCTTTCTTTATTGCAAGCCCTTCCCTATCACAGAAATGAGTCAAATTCGTTGGATGTGTAGCCTATTATTTTAATCTATTCCATGTTCCTAGTGATTGACTTGTCCTGACATTATCTTTCGTGCACCTGAGTTATGGCAGTCGCAATTCAAGTACCATCCATGTTCCCCTCCCCCCAAAAAACACTACACTAGCGAAGATGTTCTCACTTGTACATTGAGATTAGTGTTGCTCTTGTTTGCCTATTGTCCTGTAAGTTTGCTTGTTCGTTGTTTCAAGAGTAACAACAGTTACACATTAAGAGGAACGACAGTTTCGGATTAGAATGGAAGTAAACTCTCAAAACGCAGACGTTGGATGAGGATGGTAATGTTGAGGACTCACTTCCCACCCCCACACCCACCACCACCCCCCTTCCCATATTCAGGGCTGTATAGGGCTCACACCTAATAAAATCTTGTTGTCGGTGGTATACAGGAGGTCAAGCAATACTCCCATAAAGTAGAGAGTCATAAATCTTATTTGGTGTTTACCGTTAGCAGGGCAAACATAATGGAGGAAAAGTCTTGATTTGGGGTACTCGGTTCAGGCTTCCTGGCGTATTCCTTCAAAGTGCACTCACCTGTGCAAGTCCGGAAGTCAGTCAGTCATTAAGTCAACCAGCTGCCAGTCAATCAGTCAGTAGCCAGTGGCAGTCAGTCAACCAGTCATTTAATCAGTAAGTCAGTCAGTCAGTCACTAGGTCGGTCTGTCAACTTCGGTGAGTAAATCAGTCAATCAGTCAGTTATCTGTTAGTCAATCAACGCCTAAAAGCTACACATTCAGAGCGCCATTTCCTTAATCCAGTCACTGTCAGTCAGTTAATCAGACAGTGAGCTTTTCATTTTGACAGTTGTATTAAAGTTTCATTGTTTGTATTTTGTTACAGACCACTTGAAATCAACGGTCATCTTTGAAAAGTGCCAGTCATCGATTCATATATGTCTTCAGAGTTGGAACCTCTCAGAGAATCAAGCATACCGCAGATAACCGCCTTCGGGATAGCCGACTTGAATTTTGAAAATGTCAACTCAGATGAACGCAGTGGGCGCTATATTACATGCAACTCTTTTAGAGTTGTTTATCGCCGGTTCCAGAGGATTTTACATGAGGGTCTGGCAAAGAGTACCGTAACTCCCCGACTGGAATTCTTCATCATATAATGCAATCATTACCTATGCTCTTGGAATGTTTACGATAAGAGATACATAGTGTCCAGGAAATTAATTATGCTGTAAAAAAAAAAAAGGGATCAGGTGACGAAATAGGTATTTCTTAACCAACTAAGGGGAATTGTGCAGGTTATGGTTAGCATTCAATTGCAACATTTATTCCAAACAAGAGACCTCGACCAGTAGATGCCATTAAGACTGGTCGACTAACGATGATATATTACAACGCTTAAGAAAACACATCGTAATAGCGAAGGAAACGTTCTCATCCCTTGCAGTGGACCAAATGTAACACTAATCATTCGCACATATATTTCACCAGCCGAGATGAAGAGACATGTCAAATCTCTGGCAGATGCACATCTCTACACACTAACGTTAGGATTACACTAACCGGGCCTGTTCGTACATGATAAGTTTGCATTTCTCTGGCTTCTTACATTTCTCAAGTACTTTCCATCTTTCTTAGCTGTTTGTCTCTGGCTGGATTTTATTCTTGTAAGTTTTCATGTGTTTAAACGAGTTGAGGAGGCTTTTACGGAGTTTTAGTTTTTAAATTATTTCTTTGGATGTTTCTGTTGTCAAATATTCGAACGAAGTTTACTCTATCTCTGCCATTCAATGTTCCATGTCCCATGTTTCACCAGAAGCAGGTTTAAAGTGAACTAAGGCGTCTGTTTCACAGAAGACAACCATCTTTTTAAAACCAATTTTTGTGGACATACAATGAAAGAGTATTCGAAGTAACGAAGTACAGTAGCCTTCTTTTCAAGAAATAAGTTTCTCACAGATAGAAATTCAGTTATTTGTTAATCAACAATAATTTGTAAACACAGACTTTTCAAAATTCAAATGACGTATATTCCGTTACTCATTACATATATAATGTAGGAGGAGATGAAGCTTTTGCAGATGTTAATAGTGAGAGTGAATGTTTTAACAATGATTGAAGCTATTTTTGTATGCCATGTTGGTGTATTTTAACTTGACTTGAAAGTTATCGACTTGTTGGCAATCTGTCAAAAAGGGTTTTTTGAGTTAAAAGTTAGTCATGACATAATCCATCCAGAATACTATAAAAAGTAGTTCCATTAAACTCTCAATGTGAATTACAAGTGTCATTGTAAGGGTTGTCTTTCAACTAATTCACACAGCACCTACAAATAATCTGGTAATTTTAAGTACTTATCAGTGCGACTAATTCTATAGAGTTCGCTTCACTTCAGCCTATACTATACGTGAACACACTGGAGTCACCAGGATCAGTGTGTCTTGCGTGGATAATGTCTTTACCAATATCAAAGCTATTGGTGTCTTTGTTATCGTTGAAAAGTCTGGTAATTTAAAAATCGTCTTAAGAAAATATTTTCTAGTTTTTCATTTGGACTTAATACAGTCCACATGTTCCAATGTCTTGCCAATTCACTCTAAGCAGAACTCATGCCTAAATTATCCAATGCTTCCTTTAAAATAATTTTTAAGGAACATGTCATTTGTATGAAGAGTATATAATGGCAATGCTATTTTGATACAGCCAACGATATTTACAATGAAATCTAGGCCAAAAGCGTTCCTTTCATTTTATGAAAAATGAAAATAAAGTTCACAAATGTTTTCAAAAAAACCAACATGAATGGATTTTTTTTTTTTACAATTGGTATAGAAATAAACTAACGCATGTTATTCGTATTGCATAGAGAATGCATTATGAAGGTTTATTATTTATTTTTTAAGTCCAAAAAAGACAAAAACAATCAAGCAAATTTATAAATGACATTCTCTTTATGAAGTGGACCACTGCTCCTTATCCGGAAGAGTTTATTGATGGCAATAAATCTGGTACAGATTCGCTTAGCATAGCTTTCAACGGAATTCTTTATCAATCTACTTGTGACGTCTTGCTTAAAGTACCTCTTTTGCATTGAACATCGATCCTCTAATATTGCACCATCCTTTCTCATATGTTCTCACATCTTCAGAAAACATTGATGTATTATCAGCGACAGCTTAAAATGATGTCTCAGGCAAAGTCATGTGGTTATTTTCGACTTGGTCATAGTATCGTCTGTAAAGACGTTCGGTTCATCCCAACCCTCTTTTACACCAACGCATTATTTTGCTTGGTGTGTATCCATCGAGACACACCTTAGCATCGCTTTCTCTCTCTCCACCTCTCTCTCTCCACCCACCTCCCCCCCCCCCCCTCTCTCTCTCTCTCTCTCTCCACCTCTCTCTCTCTCCTCTCTCTCTCTCTCTCTCTCTCTCAAAACCTTTCAAAAATGGTACATTTGGGAGAATTTAATTTTGCCTTAAATGAACATAATCTTCTCTCAAACTTAAAACATAAGTTTGACAGTAACTTCCCATTTCGAAGGCCATTTGAAGAAAAGATATCAATTGGACAGGAATATTTTTATTCATTCAAAGCTTTCAACACTGCTGATTATATCACTGTGCAGGACAGATTCTAACGCCATGGCATCCCAAAAGTTACCCGGTCTCAAGACAACAATACAAATATTTCAAAAAATGCTGACCCTGATCTTTCTACAATCCACCGTGAAGTTCCCCGAGGTTCATTTCTTGGGCCACAAGTTTTTTGACGTTTATGTAAACGACACAGCTGCTTTTTCTCAGTGATCGTCTTTTGTACAATTTGATGATAACACTAACATTTTTTCTCTGATGATGACCCCCCCCCCCCTAGCGCCAACGCAATGATCTGGTTGCATATGAGTTTCGATATTTCTCTACATGGTTTGTAGCTAATAACTTATCATTAAGCATTAGCTAAACGTGTTACATGGTTAATCGTAACAATTTCGAGAATTATAAGAACATTAAAATATATAATCACACTGTGGAATCTATTGGCAGGACGAATTTCTTAGAGTCACAGCAGATTCTGAACTTACTTGGTAAGAACATATTCGGTTCTTATCTTCTAATACAGCAACAGAAATTGCATTAGAAGTAGACTTAAGTATTCTCTATCTAAGAGTGTTCTTCGTATATTTGATTTGATTTCTTTTTTTACCCACATACACTTAATGTACTACCGGTACGTTACTCATCTGTCTTCATACACCTGAAAGTAATACTTTGAAAGTGCGGTAATCTTACAGAAAAAAAAAATGATTATAGGGTATACCAATCAATCAAATGTTCTTAATCACAAAATGTTTTTTAGTACCTTGCGTTTCACTTCAATTCACCCACACTTAGAGTACTGCCGGCATTGCGTCCAGTGTGGTCATGTACCAGGAATTCACACTCTAATTACGGTCTAATTATCTCACAACAGAAAAGCTCTCCGACATATAAATCGCTGGTCGGGGTCCAAGTGACAACACAACTGATGATCTCTTGTCGAACCAGTCAATATACCAGTCTGAGATCTCAGACAACTCAATCAGAATTTTTTCTTCGTTACATATGGTCAGATTTTAGAATCAGCGATGCTGATGAGTTCACTCTTTGTAGCAAATGGAGTATAGCAGTTATGTGATGTCCCTTGTTTGTAATTGATCTAAGTATGTTCCAAAGAGAAGAGTACTCCGTCAAGACCAGGCAACGTTTTTTTTTTCCTTAATCCATATCATGTTCTTATTACCTAATTCTGTATTCACATTTGAATGTTGTCAGTAGAAACATGATACTCTTCTTGATTACAGATTAACACATCAGGGAGAAAATAAAAGACACCGCAGCCTTAAAATCGAACACGGTTACTTGAGGTGGTTTCTGCATGCTCAATGGAGCAATTGCTAATTCGGTATTCCTGCACTGGCAAACCGTCCAAAACACTGGAGGGCAAAAATCATGTGACAAGTTTGACATCTGACTATAGCTCACACCGCCTTTGATGGGGTTTATACGTAGAAATTTTAAAGTAACAGACACTGCATGATAGCAAGATACAGGAAACAAATGAAACCACATGCGACTCCACGGCATTTTTTTTTTTCAAATTGAAAATAATGGTATACTGTAATTTGTCTTTGTTTTGGGGGATATCGACGTTATCACAAGTGAAATTACAAACCCAAAGAGAAAAAGAAAGGTATTTCAGTGGTTTCGGGAAGACTACGGTTGGAAAAAATCCTTTATCTAAGACATGTAATGACGACATAGAGAAATGTGGTGCACTTCGGTTATCAGCACAGTGCCTTTAACTTTTCCGATGTTGACATAAATGGTCACAATTTAAACTTAAAGCAGTGTATACACCCATATTTATCCCCATAGGTTAATTGGAATTATCATCCATGAAAGAATAAATATGGGTCTGTCAATCCATCCCCCCCCCCCCCCACACACACACACAGGCGACGCATGTTCACGCCTAATTATTGCTTTCTATTTTAGATACATTTGCCTATAAGTTTAAGTTATGCACAGGACATTCTGAGTCTGACATAAGCTTCTGCGGCTTCGGTCAACACGTTAATCAGAAAGAAAACGAAACGGTAAACTTGGTTGGGGGTGATCATATACTTGGGTTTCTCTTTCTTAGTGGAATTATTTTAACACGTTTATTTCCTGGATCCACGGCCATCAGCCAAATTTTGCCGGTGGAGTTACTCCGGTAGTAGTGTAACCCACGAACAAATTGCAAACTTTTGTTAGAGTTGCTAAACCAATATGCTGGGCTTTCTTCCAATGTTTCTAAATGCCGACCATCAGTGGCATACTTCACGATGCTCTCGTACCTGGCATGTTTGCCAGGTGCTCTTAAGGAGACAAAGAAATTCCCCTCATCGTCGACATCCATTCCCCTACAGTTAAGTTCCGAGGTTTGACCGGGCATGGTTGTTACGTGTCTGACCACTAACCTCCTAAAATCCGAATCGAAGACGTCGACAGTCTTCCGTTTGAAGTCGGAAATGTAAAAGTGACCCCCTGGGCCCTTTTTGATATACCAGGGATCCAGAAGGTCTTCGTTAAGTAACTGACTAATATAGACGCCAGCTACGTTAAACTTAGCCACTGCGGCCTCACCTCTGGTCCTCCCCGTCAGGACGTAAATACATTTATCCTCCTTGCACGCCGTAATACCTGCTGGATTTATCAGATGTTCGTTACCGAACCTGCCAATATAATTCAAAGAACGGTCAAACATAATGACACACTTACAAGTCTTATCTGTGACGTATAACGTACTTTCCAGAAATACTCCAGCAAAAGGCTTTGTTTCCTCCTGGTACCACCGCTTTGTCATCCTGCCGTCTGCCATGTCGTAAGCCTGGATTCCACCATTTTGGAGTACGAATATTTCGTTTCCAAGAGTGAGAACGTCGTGAGGCTGATTGAGTTTATTGATTTCTAAAATGATGACGTCGTCACACACATCTGAGTGCTCAGGTTCTAGGATGTGAGAACAAAGGGAAACTACGAAATGTTAAATCGATTACTTTTCTTTGAGCCTTTTAACTACAAAATGTTGATCTACCCCAGTTTCCACCTTTCGACTCCTCTCTTTCTCCAAATCCCACATCCTTCCTTACCTTGTTTTGTAAGACAAAGGGTTCTACCAACTGATTGCAAAAATAGGTTTAGTATCTAAGTTCTGTGTGAGTATATGGTCATCAACCTACACAACGAAATGTACATACTGTTGAAAGTAAAGTCGTTTACATGTTTTGCACGTTGTATGTATGTATAACAACGGAAATACCGTACATCTCCGATCAGTTTGCTATGACTGAAACTCCTTTGATTTTGGCGGTGGTGGATGGACCAACATAATACCGTCCATATAGTGCATGACCGGCAGGAACTAGAATCTATTCAAAGCAATGGTTTGGGGCTGAGCTGGAACATTTTTGTTTTTCACGCTGTCTTTTTTCCTTCATGTTTTTTTTTTTGGCAGTTTTCGATGTATACAATGTCGACAAAAACTATCAAATCGAGACATTCGTGACCCTAACGATTTCCCACTACGTGGCGTTTAATTAACGTTTCGTAACGTTAAGTTACGTTAATTATTGAGTTATTAAGACACATATATTCTCAGGCAGATGACTGCCATAAATTTTTCTTATTTAATGTCGATAGCACGCAATCACTGATTCATAGTCAATAATTCACCGATGTTTATTCATTTATGAGCATATGGTAAAAATCGGTTCATTCCTCAACCTATGTTCATCCTTGATACCGACAGTGACACTCAATCGGGTGACAGTGATGACTTTATTGTCACGCCCTTACTTAAAAATAAATGTGCTTTCTATGTCAAAATTGGTTTTATGTTAACTTAAAAAGTGGAAAGTCGTATTGTCACTTTAGAACGGATTCACAAGACCTACCAAATCTTGTTAAGGTGTGACATATTCGATTGTTGAATTACTTTATAAAGTTATTAACTTTGCATTCCTTCATACCATGTGGCTGCAGGTCCATTTAATTGTTTGTTCACTGTTTTCGGAACCTTACAATATGTGGCCTGCTCCCGCAAGGAAATGATATTTCTCTCAACTTCCTTAACAAATAATTTTTGGTCCTCTCATCAATTTGAATCTTCAAATGACCAACTCAAAACAATTAGCGCTAAATGAGCCCGATAATAGAACAAACTACATCCCAGTGAAACTAACCGCCTTTCGCACAAAATTTTAAACTCTGGAAGATAAAACAAAATTCAGTAATGTACCTCTCAATTCAAAGTCATTTGTTTCACACTGCATCAAAGTGGTCAAAAGGCATGTATGCTCGAAGTTTGTTTTGTCAATGTGAAAGTGAAAAAAAGTAGCTCGGACTCCAATGTTTGTCAGTTCTAGGTAAAGTCGCTTTCGGGGAAAAATAAGAACTTACCAGATGGGGAGAAAATTTTACCTGTCTAAGAACTTGAATTTTTATAAGCCCTTAGCGTGTACCTCTTAGCACCTTTTCGATATGCTTAAATCATATAATGAAGTATGAGATAACAGCTCATGCCCAAAAAGGCGAACACAAGGACCCCCCCCCCCCCACACAGTGTGTTAGTCAACACAAGTACTGGTTGGATTCACACACGTACTTAGCACACCGTTGTTTGGTAAGCGATGACAATATCTTTCGGCTGTGTCGGGTCACTCTGTAAATTTAGTTTAAGACAAAAGACTCCTGCAAAATTGTTTATTTTCTGGAAATCTGCTCCGTGAACCACCAAACAAAACTTCGTTCCCTTGTAAAATTATCAAATACGGTAGTATCATTTTTGTCCCCTTAGAATTATTTAAAATGTCCAGTCTTTTACACACGTTTTTTCTCTGTTGCATTTGCGGGGGTAGCACGGCAAAGCATTGTGGGAGAAATTGGAAAATGGCGCCACACAATTTTTCCCCAATCGGGTGATCTGTCTCCTGAACTGTTTGTGGAAATGAAGTAGAGGTTCATATTAATATGAAACAAAATACGGTAGCTTCAAACCAATACCGGTATATTTTAAAGTTTCGTCGTAAGATATTTTCGTGTGCATGTGAAAGGGGGTATGGGTCTCATTTAGCACGGTGTGTATTGTTACAGTATCATTTGCAGATTCAAGAAAACCAAAGAAAAGTTTCACATTGCACCTACATATAGTCTATACTTTCTGTTTAATGTTTATTCATTTAATTTCTGCAAATTCTGTTTAAAATTCTTTGTTTTCGAATAGTTACACACAACATATGTTCATTTGGCGTTCTCATTTTTCAATAACGAGTACTAAGAAAATTATTGCATTACCTTGCATGTCGTGCTCTTCAGGATCTGACTCCTCCTGTTCGGAGTCCTCGTTATTATTTCTAGGATCTGTATTAGGAGAAAAACAAAGCGAAAACCATTTATTTCGCCATAGAATCTTTTGAAATTTTAATGACAGTTTTCCCCAGACTCATGCGTTTCAAGCTGGGGTTTCACGTTGTAAATGTATGCCGGATTTTTTTTTCTTTTTGTCTTGCTGTTCCTCTTCCTCTTGCTGAAATTTGCTTGAGGTTCACATTCTGCTATCCGAAACCGTTAGAGGGGTCGTTCACCGACGTCACTGCGTTGCGCTTAATTTCTGTTTTGACGGCCAGGCGTCCATCGTAAAACAACTGTAACTAGGACCATGTCGTGCGCAGGTATTGATGACAAACCTTCTGGGCATATGCTATGTCGGCCAATATTCCAAACTGAAACCGATGGCGTCATGTGAAGTGCCTGCATATATAACTCACAAAGAACCCCTTGCGTAACACTGGAAAAATGTGTCTTTACGAAGGAGGAAAATTTCACCCGGAATTAGATGTCCCGGTAATGGGACATCTGATTAGCCCAAGGGAGCCATAGGTACTTCAACAGCTAGAGCAATACTTACAATTAAAATTATGAATGTTCAAAGGATCTACAAGCTAGACATAACAACAATAACATGGCGACATAATGCAATATCTATATTATAACAAAGACTTACAATTTCCAGTCATTGTTTAGAGACAGCCAGTGACAAGACCCCTTACCCCTTCCACCATCTTACTTCCCTCCAACATGTACAAAGGACAGACTGCAGAATTAAAAGATCTTCAACTCCCGTGTATTCGTCTTACTACTATTACTACTGCTACTACCACCACCACGTACTGCTACTACTACTACCACCACCACCTACTGCTACTACTACTACCACCACCACTACTACTACTACTGCTACTGCTACTACCACCACCACTACTACTGCTACTACCACCACTACTACTACTACTGCTACTACTACTTCTACTACTACTACTACTGCTACTACCACCACCACTACTACTACTACTGCTACTACCACCACCACTACTACTACTACTGCTACTACCACCACCACTACTACTACTACTGCTACTACCACCACCACTACTACTACTACTGCTACTACCACCACCACTACTACTACTACTGCTACTACTACTTGTAGTACTACTACTACTTTTCGTTAGGCCTACTGCTGCTAGGCAACAACCACATGTATACTACAACCCCTACTGCTCCTACTGCTAGTGCTAACAAGACTTACGTTGGCTTAATTTCCTTCTTGTTTCTATCAGTATTTAACAATTTTGGCGGAAGTAGATAATCTTATCTACGTAAAATCAACACGTACCATATACGTCGCCCACCCCCACTACTTAGGTTCTCTTTTGTTTTGTTATTCTGATGGAATTAAAAGATATGAAGAAAATTGCACCATTTCCATGAAAACCTCCAGGAAAATGACAACAAGCGAATGTTGTTCATATATAGTTAAAAATTATAGCTATCCCGTTTACAGACTGGAAGATATATCGCTGAAGAAAATTAGGGAAAACAGGGTACACTTCGCCATGCTAACTTTCGGGTTCAACGTCTGTTGAATAAGTGAATGTTACAATAAGTAAAGGACACGTGTGTAAAAAGAGGAAATTTTAAGGTTTTACGTACTATGCCATCTCCATACAACTGCTGCAGATATTAAGAGCAGCACAATCATAAGACTCGATACAATCAGGACCATAACCACTTTGATTCCGAGTTGATTCCTATGGACTGGAAAAAAGAAATATGTGTATGACAAAAATGTACTATGTAACTATGTAAGAGATAACCAAGTTCAATTTAAAGTCTGAATATTTCGAAGTCAAAGTTATATAGCCATGTTGTTAAAAAGACACAAGTAAAGAATGACACGTCGCACTTACGTTCTTCATGAAAAAATGTTCTTAGCGATAAAATATTACTCTTACGTAACTCACTTACAATATTAAAATATCTTGTCTTCAAAATAAAGGTGATATTATTTCACACTTTACAGAAGTTTGAAATAACAAAATCTGGTATTTACAACACATGGTTTTTACAACACATCTTCTCAAAATTCATGTATCTTACCCACTTTGACCTTGTAGGAACTGATAGATGTTGAGAGTCCATCTTCGCTGTAAACACAGGCATACACGCCTTCGGACCGATATCCATCAACACGGATAACCAAAGAATTGGTACTTTGGAACGTGATGCCGGGGGAATTTCCATCAAAAGATCGTTCCCCTGTAATTGTGAAAAACCGAAATGCGAGAACTTTTGGAATTTCGTCAGCTCTCCATTTTCTCCATACAAGAAGCAAAGCGTCACGTTTGCCGCAAGGTATGGTCAAGATCTCATTGGGAACTGCATACAGGGTTGCAGGCGAGGAATCACTCGATGATGATAAGGTCCCATGGTCCACAAGTATGGCTCTCTCGCTGGACCCTACTCCCGGTACGTGACTCGCTGATGAGCAGACGTACAGACTCAATGCAGGATGGGTAGCGAGAGGAACAGTTACCTCGACTCGATAAGACTGGAGTTCATCGTCACTTTTGGTTTTATTGAAATACTTTGAAGAGATTTTATCGCCGTCTATGGTTCTCAACTTCCAAGAAAGGTCATCGATTACTTCTCCTACTTCGTCGACACTGCAACTTAGAGACTTCGTTTCCACCTGCGTCAGAACGCAAAAATTCTCAAATTCGCATCCAGTGGTGTTTGGTGATGGATACGGTTGACTCGGAGTTGCTGTAGAGTTTTATAACAAGAGAAGTATGCACGGTCGATGCAGTAAAATTTAATCGTCTTCAGTTAAAAACTATTTATGTAAGGAAATTTTCCTACTTCAAATACTTCAACTTAATTTACTGTTTGAAAGTTCATGATATAATTTCGACGAGCCTTTGTGCTGAAATGATTTTTTTTTTCTTTCTTTTACATATCTGACAATGATCTTAATGTTTTACTTCTTAATCGTTTGCTTAAAATTTGATGTAACTTTGAAATAATGTTATCCAGTGCTAAATTCAAATTTCGAGAGGCCAAGGAAGTAATCAAACAAGGTGGTTCATGTTGTTCGTCTTTGATTAATGCTGTGAGAGAGGATGCACTAGACGATATGATACATAGAGATTAAATCGATTTACCAAACACTATGACGCGAACGTTCTCAAATACAGCATTCTTGTCGGTAGGCAAGAGCAACACTCCCAACACCTGGTTGTGCCGTAGAGACACCTCGTTGATTATCAGTGACCCATCGGGTGAAATATCGAACTCTCCAGATATATACCCATCTCCGTCTTTGTTACCCTCCGTCAACTGAATTACAGGATAGTCCGACGTCACATTTGAAGCGTTGTACCAGTACACTCCGTAAAATGTTTCAGGGATTCTGCAGGATACCACACCTCTCATCCCGAGTTGAAGGAACCGTGGGGAGTGGCACATGGTGGCTGAAGTATTGCGTAATTCTGAAACTTTAAGTGAGAAGGTCAACTGGTTGCAGTTCTAGAGTATTGATCTATAAAAAATAAGTCTGGTTTTCATCTGAAGTGACCAGAAAGAAAAGAGGTACACTTTGCCCCAAACGAATCCGTACCTTTGTCGTGAATACATCCAGTGAATGCAACATTCTGAAGAGTAATTCTTGAACTTATCGTCAAGCTTCACATCCGTTATTTCAGACTTACGTTTTCCTCGTTTAACTAGTTATACTTATAAACCTCTATGTCATAAACGTCGATATCAGTATAGTTGTCTGCAATAAGAAAGTATGGAGTATTACTTTGATGCTCTGTTTTATTTTAGAAATCAACTCTTACCGAGCATGAACAAAAACGAAAGTGTGCTGACTAGCTTTGCGTCCCAAGCCATCTGTTAAAATACAATGGAAAGAAAACAATGAAGCAGCGTAAAAAATGATCAAAATGGCCGATATGAAGTGTGTGACACTGTAAGATCAAGAGGTCAAGATGCAAAAAAAAACCATCACATATATCAAATTATATCTTTAGAGATCATTAGATAGTTGTGCCTCTTACAGATTCATACTAATAAATCAGAGATGGATAGGACGTACTTCTCATCACTGATTGGGTCATGGTTCAAAGGACTTATACGTGAATTACATCTTACCAAAAGAGAGACGGTACACAGAACTATCGCTGTATTTTGCGCGGATTAAACGTTTCGTCGTTAGTCTTACTGACTTTGAGGAATTCCACATTTAAAAGCGTGGATATTGATTGGACACAAAGTAGATCTCACTGATAGTAACAGCATTTCTAATAACAAAGCAAAAGCCGGGACGTGCAGATTGCGTTTATTACGTCATCAACGAAAGGACACCATGCATTCTGCAGGAAATCAGCCTAAAATGGAAATTGACTCGGGAAAATCTTGTTACGGTCTTTGTGCTGAGTGGCTTCGTTGAATCTGACCGACTGCAATTAATGCAGCTACAACACGTCTACAGGATATACCACAGAAACAAAAGTGAATTCAATGCTACATCATACTAACGTAGGTTTCTGAGAGTTTAAAGGCGTCCTATCCATTTGTCTAAATAAAAAATAGGAATCGTCAAATCGGGAAAACATTTTTGTTTTGTTATTTTTTCGTGGACAGATATGTACAACATCCCCTCTTTCCTTGTTCTTTTTTTTTTTTAATTATTCCTAAAAGTTTTAGGATATTAAAGTGTGAGTTATGGATACAAATAAAAGTATGACGTTAATGCTTAATGATGGCTACCCAATCAGCCTTGGCTAAAACTTGGCTAAAAGGAAGGATGTTTTGAGCATTAAATAGGGAAATCAAGGATACATCTCCGTATACGCAGACTTGCTAAACATCGATCCTTCCTGCGACTTATATCTGTAGTTATGTATCACCTATCACTTGTAAATCATTCTTATTTCTATCGTAGGTAACATAATGCAAATAACGTAGTGCGCCGCAAGATGAATGCATACAAAATGTCCATAGTTTACATTTCGTTTATCGCAAACACGAGCTGACAGAAACGCCAAGAAGGAATCATTAGCAAGGAGAAGTCAATGACGTAATTGCATAACTTTATTTGAGATTCTAATGTGGAAATTTATTGCCGGTCTAAGATAACAGATCTTGCTCTAGAATGAATGATTTGCAAATTTAGTACCAAAATTATGTGCAAAAACTCACAACCGCTAAGCACGTATACAGACCTTGTCCTAGCCTTAGTGTAGAGGTACATGCAAAATTTATAAATTTTAGGAGTAATTATGCGTTATGAACGATGTTAAATGATAACGATAGTACGTACCCCATAACAGTCGAAGGTAGCTTATATCCCCAAAATTAGTGTTACGTTTCCACAAAATACGCAGCTGAAACCACACCAGTTCGTATCAGTTCACAGCGAAACCGGATGTCACAGGATCTCCCGTTATTCCAACGGGGAAGCAGGCAACGCACACATATTTCGACTTTTGCAAACTTCTTCGCGGATGTTTTATTACAGCGATGCTACTAAGTTACACGCGTTTTAATTTTCAGTTCAGGTCGTAGGGAATACAAATATATCCATAGAAACAGGTGCATAAATTCAACTCAATTACGTTCATAAAGTTGTGAACTGAATATCGCTTAAATTTTAAAGGCTGCTTAATAAAAAATAGGTCAGGCTGGACATATGATTAGGAAAAGAAAGAATAACAGTACCAGTTATTTGAGTGTCTCTGGCATGCCTGCGTTCGAGAACGTTAACGGTATCGAAACCGAAATGGTGTTGTTGGAATGTTTTGCTTGGTAGAGCGGTTATGATGCAAGGGCAGCTAAAATGAATGCAAACTTTGCAAATGTAGACAGGAAAGTGTCAGCAAAACTCACACAATCGACTTTGGGTAGCAATCACATGCAGCTATATATACAACGAACCTCGCAGTACTTTAATGTAAGAAGGTCGATCAATGACGCGAGTACATATGACTGCATATAGATAACATATTGACCGATGTAGTAGTAGGAGGAGGCTCATTTTGCACTTGTCGAGTTTTGCCGATTTACAAAACTAAAGTTATTTGTGGTTAAAAGTTGTAAGGTTGTTTCCTTTTCTCATCAACAATAACTTTTCAACTCCCGTTGACCTCAAGTTACTTCTGGTTATTTTCTCCAAACCAGTATTACTATAGTATACTAGTATGTGTGTAAGTTTGCATGACTATGTCTAGTTTATGCAGCTAACGTACATCTAGACTCTTGTGGAACACATTCGTTTAACATACCATTTTTATGTAACTCAAAAAGATGTTTTGCCTGTTTATACAGAAATCGATACCTGTCTACCTAGAAACAAGTTTAAGGGAAGGCACCGCCCGAGGCGACTCTCCATGTCGAAATCTAAAAATGCATTCCTACATCCACTTGCTACACTACTAAAAATTGTAAAATGTAAATTTACAGAAAAGAAATACATAAGGAATACAGAAATTGTCTGGTAATCAGCTTCAAGAGAATTTCTGTGACTCTTATTAATTTCTTCAACTCTTACTCTTTTCTTTGTTTTATTATCAGACATTACTTTTTTTACAGTGAACAGACATTTAAAAATATCCATAGAACCAAGCGTACGCTTGTAGAAATGAAAACTGAGTGTTTTAAACACGCATGGGTACTTTAAGCATTTTATTTGCTCTACAACGTTTCATCAGTTCTCAAATCGTAACGCATCCCTGTTTTTACTGGGAGAGAAATGTACGTATGGTCCAACACTTCATGAATAAATAGGACAAGAAGTTCAGAATATGTGACATGAAATTTTTCACTGTTTTTAAATTGATCTTTAGAACTGTAATTCATATTCTGGACTTTTGTTTCATATTCTTTTGTAACCCTTTCTTTTACGCTTAATGACATGTCTTTATGCATAACAGAGTACCTTTTATACAAATTGGTGAATCCGTGCTTAATATCCATAACTGCACTGTAGTAGTATAGCCTAAGCCACGATTATTACAACCTTCTGAAAGTTCTAAACAGAATTAATCTTGAACGAAAATGTCATCGGAATGTGCTCATTTCATCCAGAAATTATCGCAGTATGAGTAAATTGCAAAAAAAAAAAAAACGGTTTTACAATGCAGTCCTTCACAAATCCTTCGTGCTCGCGGGGCTGCAATAAGTATGGTTGGCCACATTGCAGGAGTTCCTTGTCGTGTGACTATCTGTGGCGTTGACTGCTAAAATATTGTAGAATCGTCTGTACCAGTGAAGCAATTTCTTTGATCCGTTTCTTTTAGTTCATAGCATGCAAATTGTTACATAAGTTCATCTATCAATTAGTCTAATTTAACGTTTATGTGACATACTGTGACCTCCTAAAGTAACACATAAACTGGAAATGAATTTAAGCCTGGTTCTCTCCGATTGTCAAAGCACGTTTAAATTGCCAATGCCACCATATTAAGCTATTACAAAACCAATGGTTTAACACAAATTACTAAAAGTTCAACTATATCATATGATTTTATGTGTATTTGTGTGCGTACCCTTTAAATGGAAGTAAGGGCGGGGTGGGGGGAGGGGGGGTTACACGTTGCAGTAATAAATCACTCGTTTGTCCGTTAAGTCGTGGTTTCTGATATGCTAATAATTAAATTGATATGCTCTCTGATATACTGATAATTTTAAATTAACATGTTTTTTTCAGTGTCGATAAATCTTACTCTCGCCAAATTCAAGATATAATTCCTCCTACAGAGCATCAAGTTTATTGTATCCAAAAATACTGCAAAAATGCTGCGGAAACATGCACTCTTTTCTCCAATGAGTGTTCTAAACATATTCCTCAGCATGTAATTATAAACTTCCATCCTAACCTATTCCATAGGCTGCTTCATCACGACTATTTTTCATAACTGTACTTTACCCCTTAAAATACATTAACATAAGACGAGAACTATGCATGCATTAAAAGGAAAAATCTGCCAGATGGATCCGTGTTATATCAGTGCTTATCGCAGTATCGACCTCCATAGAGGTGGAAAGTAAGAATTATCATATATCTGACAAAAAAATCTTGCCATAAATATTGTAATATATATTTATTAGTTCTTGGATTATTATAATTAATTAATTTTGTAATTACACTGAAATAGCGGCAGTTAAACGAACAATTTCCTAATAGCATGCAGAACTAGTAACAATAGTACCTGTAATTGTAACATTAATCACATACAGTAGAAGTAGTAGGAGACGATAGTAGTACAGTAGTAGTCAGTAGTGGTAATACTACTAGTAGTAACAGTACTACTACTAGTTTAAGCACTAGTAATAGTACTACTACTAGTAGCAGTAGTTGGAGTAGAAGTAGGAGCAGTGGTTGTAGAATAGAAAAAAACAGAAGAACACAGTCGTAATACAGCAGTAGTTTCTATAAAACTCATAGTAACGGTAGGAGCGATCGGTAGTTGTAGAAATATGTAAGTGACACCCACTGTATGCAAATTTTATGTTTGACTATATGTTGGGGTATACGTACTGAATGCTAAGCAAAAACGTATTTTTGAATGACAAATGACGTCCGTCAGATATCGTCCGTGATTAAGTCCTATATTTGCTTGGCGTAATACGATGACTCTGGAATTGTAGAATAAATTTTCATATCGTCGCTTTCATTTACTTCGAAGACTTTCTGGTAACCAAGACTATTGGCGCTCTTTGTAGAGTTTTTAAGATCGAAGTAACTCTGGGTTATCTCCACTTTCAATTCAGGAAACTCATCATCATCCCTCTCCATCGACGGTCGTTTCCTAGAAGTGGCAGTGGTCAGAGGATCCTCAGATTTCGAGCGTCTTGTGAAATTAATTAATTTTCTGCCGAGAGAAAAAAAAACAGAATGAAGAAGCAATTCTTGCTATATAAATATTACTTGAATATTATTTAAAAGCATTGTTATTAGATACAATCGCTCGGTCCAGACATGGTTGCACAGGTTGAAATATTAAGTCACATTGTATGAAAAGCAAAGATATAATAAATCATGTTGCACCTTATACTAGCAGAACCTACTGTATTATGTGTCCTATTGATCTATGACGTCACCAATCGCGTGAATAGTACATATCATAATCAGCTACCTAAAGACCAACTTTGAAGGCCATTAGACTTATTGTATAGAATGAAATTGCAACAAAGTTTTTCAAATAATTTGCCGATTACAACTTTGACATGTGACATCTGACTTTTGACCTTTGACCTTAAATATTAGTGGTAGACACAACTTCGGACATGGGTCACCTATCTACCAACTTCATCCTCATTGGCTTTGTGGTCTAGGAGGAGTTGCAAACGCAAACTTTTCGGTGTCAAATTTGACCTTTCACCCCTGAACTTGACCTTTGACTTCTAAACACATACAAGCATGATTTTAAGATAAAATGTTGTACACCGGTTATAAATGTGAAGATCTCAAGTAAATGGCCATTTTGGATTAAGAGATACAGCAGGAATAATATTTCTACTTATATAACCTTTGATCTTTGACCTTTCACCTCTGACCTTAAATTTTGATGGGAGACACAACTTTAGACCTGGGTCACCTAGGTGCCAACTATGACACTTATAGGTCTTGCGGTCTAGGAGGAGTTGCGGACGCAAACTTTTGATACTGAAATTTTCTCTCTCGCACACACACAAACACATACATACATCTTCACACATTTTGAACCCTATCCTAATGGGGGTTCCAGGTTACCTTAAATACCATACCATGTTAGACCAACCATGTCTCATATATCAACCACACATAATGTTACCATGGCAACTGTTACTATATCAACTGAGAGGGCTGTAATAAATTTTAACGTCCCAAAGCAACTGCAATATCTCACCCCGTACATTAGATGTATAGGTATGAGATGCAAATGTCATTACCAAGTAAAGAGATATGCCAATGTCCTAAACATTTGAAATGTTGCCATGACAACATTATGAAATTTTAATTTGCTCATCCAGATTTGAGCATTATGCCATCAGGTATGTAACATTGATCTACATTTAGAAGGAGTAAAGTTGATACACTGGAAAATTTCGATACAAACCAAAAAAAATTCATTGCCAAGAAAAGAGATGTGCAAAAGTTATCAACATTTGAAATATCGTTATGATAACATTATGAAATTGAAAATGCTCATCCAAATTTGACCATACACGAATTCATTCAGAAATTCCCAAATGGGTCCAGTTGGTGCGACAGCTAGACGGGAGGCGGTCTCAAATGGAGAGTCGCTTTAACGTTCTGTCTCATACTCATCAATGCTCATTAAATTTTTATTACAACAGAATGTGAACCTATGATCCGAGAGAAGACCTGTTGAGTACTTACTTTCCACAGTATAATCCCAATAAAAATGTACCGAAGAGGACGAGACAGCAGACGAAAAGAATCAACAAGGGATCAAATGCTTCACCATCTTCTTTTGATGAGTTGCCATCTTTAGCAGGCCGGAGGACATCACCTATAGAAACATTGTTTAAAAATCGCAGTTAATTACAAAGGTACCCTTTGGAAGACGACCCGGTTTAAAATAAAAAAACGATGACATGTGATCATCGTTTACGTCATTAACGTATATTAATTAGCAATTAGGTTTATAGAATTAGCGATTGTCCACTTGTTGAGGGAAAGTGAAAGGAATTGGGTAGATTACTTGTAACTTTCATGTGCGTTACGAGTCTTTCGTACATTGCCACATTATGATTCGTTTTATTGTTGAATATCCTAGAAACAACCAAACAAACGGACAGGACGCTTACATAAAAAAGTGTTAATGCACTGAAGCCATTAACGAGAAGGGGATGGGCATAATTAATGCTATTATTGACAAACGTTGAAAGCCATTTTATTTGGCCTGAACATTATATACTTTCCTTTATCTAGCCCCCCCCCCCCCCCCGCACATTAGGCATACTTATCTTAGAGATTTGAACTTATGTACGAAAATCTTCTCGAAAATTAGCAAGCAATTCATAATTAACATATGCGATGTACTATGCAGCGAACGATCTTAATTGTACTAATAGTTGAAAAGTAGGTTTAATATTGGGCAAAAGTTGTTGTTTTTTTATTGTATCAATTGTTCAAATTCCTAATTTTTTCCAAATTGTGCAATGTTAACAAGGTTATCTGAATTTGCTCGACGGCTCTTCTTGCACAGGAATCGCATACTCCTATAACAGTGACGGAATTTACAGTCAGGCGCATACAATATTGCTTTGATATTTATTGTACCATTTACAAGTCACTATAAAATGACAGCAGATCTTTTTATTAATGCCTAAATTCATAGTTTGTTATCTCTACCGGAAAATGTAAATAGTTCTTCAGCCATTTCCTAGCGTGATGCTTGCCATGCACCACATACTGTACAAAAGACACAAATTGAGTAAAACGTAATAAACATACTTACACTGACATGGTCATAGAAATATTCATGGCAATCTTTTTGCATTATTTTAGTTTTTCACACATCAAAGGCTTACAAACAGCAAACAAAAATTTAATGTCATTTACCTGTTGTATTCATGACTGTTTTTTCTTGGTAAACAAAAGTAATCGTCAGGTTTCGCCTGACTGAATTTAACGCCTCGTACTGACAGGAAATTCTGTCATGTGTTTTGGATGGTTCCAAACGTAATGTGGATTCTGATCGATAGGAGTCCCCACTTCCCAGTATGACCGGTTTCGTTACATCGATAGTAGCAGCAGACCTATCCACTTCTTCACCATTTACGAGCCACGTTAGGCTACTCGCTGTAAAATTCGAACCAGTAACTTCACATCGCATGTTCAAAACTTCTCCCTGTGTCGTCAGGTAGACATATGAGCTCATCAGTTCAGTAAATGTCTGATCTTTGAAAAACATCTGTATTTCTGGGATGAGGGACGAAAATTCAAAATGGAATTATTTACAATTATATGACACAATAAAAGCACATACACTGTTAAAAATATCCGTAAATTTACAGAAATAAATAAGTAATACTGACATTTCTTTCCTTTTTGTATTTATTTTATTTAATCTTTTTTATTCCCTTGGCTTACTTTCTGTAAATTTACAGACATTTTTTTACAGTGTATATGCAGGGTGGTCTTCAAAATGCAGTAGCCTACCCAATTGCAATACTATTTTCTATCCGAACTGGGAAATTGTATTCTTTTCGGTGAAACTGTGCACGCCTTAATGTCAAGGTAGAGGCCGTGCGTTCCTTTCATTCATCCATGCATGAATGCAACTAATAGATTCTACTAGCTACTAGCTATTGTTTCCTGATGTAGTGCTTACGTTGTTTCTTCAAAATGTGACTCACACCAACCATTCTCAGTTGAAGAGAGAGAGAAATCTTGTTTTCGATCAAGTACATATATACAAATACATAAATACAAATTAAATTACAAATTATATATATATATATATATCTATATATCTCTATATATCTAATATAGATATATATATCTATATCTATATAGATATATATATATATATCTATATAGATATATATATATTTATACGCATTACCTGGTGGACGCATTGTGGGGTTATCCAAGAAGGACAAATTTAGAATCAGGGTCCGACTGACCAATTCGCCCCCTTCTCTTTGGCAGCTGACATTGACCTGTCTTGCCGATGACCGCACGTATACGGTAATCGTAGACTCCGAGTCAAATGTGTTTGGCCTGTCCAGGTTTGAGGTGGGTCCTTCATCGTTGACATGGGATCTATCACCATCTCCTTCGATGGACCACGTCAGGTTGGTTATAGGTCTGGCGCCGACAGCCTTACATCGTATCTTTAAGTATTCCCCGTCGGATGCCATGTACCCGTATGAACTCGACCAATCAGTGAACGTCTTATTGTCGAACGACAAGATCAGTTCCGGTATGACTACAAATGAAGGAGCGAAACATGACAACTTTTAACAAACGTGTAAAAGAAATTTTAAGAATGAATCCTTGTTCTTTACTACTTGTTTCTGGAAGATAGACGTATTAATTAAGTACTTAGACAGATACACATCTGAAAAAAAAAGAGTTCCGCAAAGTTTTACCAACTTCAGACATTTTTAATTTATAATCAGGTGGATCGTTTGATAACATGGCATCTGCAAGCATTTTATCAGAGTCGAAGCTTGTTAGCTCATAAGTTGTAAAATTCATCTTCAATATTAATACGATTCAAATCAAACGTCAGTGGCCAGTGCTTTTCATCTAAGGAGGGGTGACGGGTGAGAGGTGAGGATTTAAGTGAGGGGAAAGTAGCATATGACTCCATTTAAGCGAAGCGCTACATAAGCTGTAGTGCGTAGCGTAGAGATGAGGAAAGTTTTGGATAGAAATGGCTCCCAAATTGCAGGGGAAAAAAGCCTCTCCGGCCTTTTGAGTTTCATCTAACATTTTCTTCTATTTTTAGAACACAGGTTCGTCGAGGTACATTTCCGATTTAGTCGAATAAGTCAGAGATAACGATATCATAAACATTTTCGATGCAATGAAATTGCTTTCAATGACTGTTTTCCGAAGTTGTTGTCTTGAAATATTTTTTACATATTACGTAAATACATATGTTTTGAGATCACTTAGGGGAGGGACAAATTAGGGGTGGGCATTTGATTGGAGGGGGATCCCTCCCCTGCCAACAAACAGCTGGTTACGTAAATTTATGGCAGTATTTGCAGGAACATGTTTGCTTATTTGATGCAATATCTAAATGAGCCCATGTTGGAAGAATGTGAGGGCTTGTATTCTCTGAAGACAAATTGAATGTTTATCCTATGAAATAAAATGTTTTCATCTTTATACAGTTTATTACACCTGTAAACAAATATAGTAGATCTTATGTTGTCAACAAATATATTAGATCCTAGTTTTTGAACAGATTTGGGACTATTTAAAAACATTATTCAAAAGTTACAGAGATATTTATGTAAGATTTTAACATCGTGTATGTCTGTTTACCCCGATGACGAGGCCACATATGTCGAATTATCAGGTCGGGGTTAAATTTAGCCTGTTTACTGTTAGTTTTTAATATGTAATTTTTAACATGTGATATTTTCGTTCCTTTAATTGCAACACTGTGCTTCACATTTAAGGAACATGGACGGAATTAACCACGCCATCTTTTCTTTACCAAAAACCATATCATGCTGTACATTACTATGTGGCCAATCAAAATGAATGTGAGTGGATTTAAAGAGAAATTATCTTCCTGACAACTTACTTCCAGACAAAAAATAAATAAATAAATTTAATGAATGAGAAATTAGCAGTATTTTTTTTTTTTTTTTTGGTTTGTTTGTACCTTACCCTCAACGATCACTTTGTAAATCACAACTGTAGTAATCGAGTTCCCAGCACTGGTGCATTCGTACAACCCTTGGTGCTGAAAACTCACATCTCGGAAAAACAGTGAATAGTCGGAGAGTAAATCGACCCCTCGTGTTTGGTCAACTCTGAACCTGTTTAAAAATAAGGGCCTATCGTTAAAAGACCAACGTTTTTCCTCTGCAATCGAGGCGTTACACTTTAACGTCAGCTCGCTAGACTGGATGACCCTGATGGTCGGCACCGCGGAATCCGATGGTCGGGAAGACATTAACCCAAAGAGGAACAATAAGAGAACTTTACGAATCACGGCCTCCATCTTTAACAGAGATCGGTATCAATAAATTTGGAATCTCTCTTCTGGTGTATTCGATTCTTCAGTCCGATTCCTGTTGTTTTCGAAACTGAAAACGTATAGGTGACCCTTGAACAATATCCTGCTATACAAGTTCACGAGGACGCGCGGCTTACCAGGAATTGTACAGAGTCGTCCAAAATATGAAATGGTAATAATTCGTTGATCTATAGACTGAGAGGCTAACTTAGGCGGGATGCTAAGGAGTGAAAACGACGACGACAAAGTGATAGCAAAATGGCAAAGATAGAAAATACAATGAATGCAATTTTGAGCAGCATTATCGCAGCGGCGGAACCGGCAGTTTTAGTCAGAGGGGGTGAACATGGCTTTTGGGGGTGACGTTTAATAGAAATATACCAACTGCTCACCACAGGGCGAGGGAGGATGGTGGGGTACAGGCATGGCCCTTAGCTAGGATCCCTGTGTAGAGAGGGTTGTGAATTTTGACTCCAACTACGTAATCAGTACTGGCCGGGGCGAATAAGGTCGTACAATGGGATTAAAAATGGCATAAATTTAACCAGTTGTCGTTAACCCTCTCTATGTAAGAAACCTAAAAAGAGTACCTAAGCGGAGCGCTGCCATCGGTTGGCGCGGAGGGTAGAAGAAAATGTTGGCTTTTCAAACTCCCCAGAAGGCCGGAAACGTCACTTCCTGGGTGCTAAAAGCAGCATACGCACAGTCGTGAAACAGGGATCTCATTTTTACTATTTCTCAAAACTAATTCAAGCAAAAGTAATCTATAAAAACGCTAATACTTATCAGATGGTTTGAGATGGTACGAAGGTAAAATTAAAATTAAATTATAGTATATATAATGTTATATTATTATACATGTAAGTAATTTATGCATAAGGCTCTTTCATATATTATTGGAGCACTTGGCAAATTTTTCGGTGGGAATAAACATATCTTCAGTCCCACACTTTTTGGTTCATTGTGCAGTGGAGTTACAGTGATTGTGTGCAGGGGAAACTAGAAGTGCGCCCCTACCAAGTATGTGTAGCTAAGATTTGCTTTCTTACTGAGCCTGCCAGTACGGTGATACAGTGCGATATGTAAATAAAGGATGCGTCTGTTGCATTGGCACACTCCAGCCAGAATTTCTGACTTGGGGAGAGAACTGACAAATGTTTGAGGACCATATAAGAGGAGTTCCAGCATCGTTTGAAGCAAAACGTACCAGAAAAGACATAAAAATCGCCCTTCCGAGTCTCGACAAGTAATTACAGAAAATGGAATTGCCAGTAGTATGCTCTGGGATTAAAAACCAAAATACTCTCATTGAGGGTATACCACTGAAAAAGTGTGATCAAAATTGAACATTTCACGATGAATGCCGTTGAATACTTTTTGAATTTGACGGCAGAACATGAGCAACACCACAGTAATACTTTCCTGGATGTGGAGTTCGGTGAAGTACTCGAATATGATGATACATGATCTTCCTGCGAGTTCACATGCAGGCATAATAGAAAAAAGTTTCATCTACTCGCTTTTTGTGTGTCATTGGAAGAAATCGATTTTTTTTTTATTTTAAGTAGAAACGACATAAATTAGCTCGCCGGGGTGAGGGGAATTTTTTCGATTTTACAGGGTAGATATGATTTGTCTTTATGTACACTACATAGAGTGCAAACAAAAATATCGGTCTTTTTGTAGTGAAATCACCACATCACCTACAGAAATCTTTTGACTAACTTCGGATGATTACAACAACAACAACAAAAAATTCTCTGAAAAGTGCGGGGGCTTTTCACCCATTCCCTCCGTGGTGCCGCCAGTAGCCTTCAGTGGTCAGATTCAATAGCTATTTTTCCCATAATGAAATGTATCGCAGATTACGTAACTTTCAAGTTCTTCATTTAGCTCTGTCGACATGGCATACAGATGCCAGATATTCAAGAAAGCAGATCTGGTACTGTCAATCAATTACTCAGAGGGAAAGTTGGGTGTATCAGTTTTCAGTGCACTGTGCTTCGTTTCCCAAGTGGGGAAATGAGGTGTAATCAGGCAGATATAGCCTGCCACAACTTTTAAGAAAAGAAGTTTCATCAGTAGTTTTAACCTACGGTCGATATGCATGTTAAAAGAATTTGAAATCACATGGCATAATTAGCACCTGAAATGAAATCACTTTTCCAAATTGTCTGAATGGTGCAATGAAAGGCCTTACTGAACTTTTGGGCATGAAACTTTAACGTTTTCTTTTTCTTTTTGGTTACACATGCAATGACTAATGTGACAGCCTTTGCCAATGATCGAACTGAAGAAATATGCTTCCATATTACGGCATGCGTATGTGTGCAGGAGATTTGAATGTGGGTGTAGTCCTAATTGATTCAGTGTTTACCAGAAAGCCTAGTTTTGATCCAAAAGAACAAGCAAGTACTTGAGACAGAATTATCTGAAATAAACATATATTCC
This sequence comes from Stichopus chloronotus, assembly GCA_021234535.1. NCBI lineage: Eukaryota > Metazoa > Echinodermata > Holothuroidea > Aspidochirotida > Stichopodidae > Stichopus > Stichopus chloronotus. The sequence continues at coordinate 14,868,727 of CM037833.1, forward strand.
TACCCCTAGCGCCCCATTCTCCCATTTCACTGATCAACACCTGTCCTTGCAATTTTTTGCTTACTGATAACACAAATTTGACCATGTTGGCTTGCCATGAGCTTGGCTTATTCCATCAAGTTCACAAACACAAGCACTGATTAACGTTAGGCAAGGCCTAAGTTACATTACAGCATAGTAACACCGTGAACGTTGTGTCCAGGCCATGTAAAGTGCCTAATACTGTCGTGTCGCTGCCGAAACTAGGTTGCACTGAACAGAAGCCTTAGAAGGTAATGACTGAGAATTCTTTTATCTCAGAAGAAAGCTTAGAAATAGACATGCCTAACCCTCTGCAAATATCAGTGACTCCAGTCTCGATATATACAGTATCGCTAAGTATTATGCCTAACTTTGCCGTTTACGTATACACTGGTTCACAAATTTACTAACTAGTATTAACTTACAGTAGGCCCATGTTAGGGAACTTAAGTTAGGCTAGGTCTATTGTAATGAACTGTAGGTTTAGACTTTCTGTAGGCCTAGGTCCGACTACAAACTAGTTTAGACTTTGGCCTTGATACGGATAGGATTGATTGCCATCAAAGACTACTAGTTAATTAAGCAACCTCTACTCGAGTCTGAATACTCTGTTCGGTACAATCGCACTGTGCAAAGAGTTAAGGTCTAGCCTAGACCCTGCACTGTGTAACTGTAAGTGTAAATGTTGTAGCCTAGGTGACTGTCTAGTCTAACACTAACAGGCAAGTGCTGAAATTTGATTATTTGTTCTGGTAGGCTAGACTACTTACTGTGTAGACTAGGTTGGGTAACCTTTTTGATTGAACAGTCCCTGGAATGAAATATTGTCCGAGCCGCACCTGACCAACGTCTTGTGAGGACTCTTAAGCAATATAAATCTTAAGTCTCAAATTCAATCTATTTCCAATTCCCCCTTGGTTTTAAGATGGCATCTACATCGGCCCAGTATCGGCTGCGTTGCCATTTGCAAAGCCATTTGATGTTGGGCCGATGTCACTAAAGACAGCCATCAGATGTCATTTGGACATTCTACAGTTCAAAGTCCATTGACTTCATTGGACATTAGCAGTAGGACTGCAACATCAGATTACTTCCATTTGACGGTGGTTACAGTCGCAAAAAGGGTGTTCCTCAGAAGGACGCTGGTTCGACGTTGGACTTCGTAGACCCGACCTTAATCCAACTGATTGGACTATAAACCAACATCCAACAAAGTGTGTACAGGGTGTCATTGATGAGAAGTTTTGGGAAAAGCAGTTGGCACCAACAATTTTTTTTTTTCTTCAGGCATTTCACAAACAAACCCCCTACCAAAAAAGAAAAAAAATCAAAGTAACCTGCATATGGCCATAATGCAATGAAAATGTGACCTCTCCAACATAACCACATTTTCCATTGAGCTCTGGCCAAAATGGTTTAATAGCAAAAAGCACAACTTTGAAAAATTGGATTTTTGAGCTTCAGTATCTTCATATCTGTATGTATATCGTCATTCTTATTTTTGAAATCTACAGCCAAAAGTACATTAGGTCTAGGGAGTGAATTTTAGGTTTTTAGCTAGCTCCTACAATAAAGGTAGCAGCAAAAAAGTTAGTCCTGAAAATTTGCTGATTTGCTGACAATCAGTCAATCAATGGAAGTTTTACAAAACAGCACACCTACCACACACCCTAATTTCCGAGAAGTGTGATTTGTTGCACACCTGAAAAATCTGAAGCTCAAGGCCTGATATGTGGCTGCCGTGGAAAGATTTTGGGTGTCTCGGACACCAGAACAATCTATGTACAGTACAACTTTTATCACCGATTAGCCTGCTGTACATACATATTGTACTGTACATTACCCATTTTCATCCGTTTCTACAAGAGCCCGGTTGTACAGTGTTTGTCTCACTGTACAGGGTGTACAGCAAGATATGTGCTATATTGAACAGTGATGTTAATGTAAGCGTCGATACAGTGATGCTCTATCTGGTCAACATCAGAGTTCCTCATCTGACCCTCTCACAGCTATTAGCCACTGCACAATACAGTATCAGCTGTGGCACATCGCCACTTCTCTATTGCTTGCTAGATACACAAATTAAGTTAATGCTACTCTACAGTAAGTTCACATGATGGTTGGGTCGTAAAATTGTTGTTGTATGCTGTGGCAGCCATATTGGAATATTTGCACTGAAAACTTGTTTACAGTACTCTTGTGTGTCTCTCGTTTTTTTTATTTCACTCAACCTATACCCTATGCTGTACCACTGCAGTGATATCAGCATATTTCACTCACCCTTGCCATACATGCTGTGTATGTATACAGACCCTACACTGTACCACTGCAGTGCACTGCGGTTACCTAAGATCCCCAAAGTTCACCACTGACCTATTTCATCTCATTCCATTCAAAGTTATCCTCACACATCTTCTAGTGTAACCATGCAATGATAACAATTCAAATTCTACAGTCATGATTTACAGTATGCAGTATCTTTGTAACATTTCTTCTGTCCTTTCTAGCGTTGTTCTGCAAGCCAACTGCCATCCGGTTGAAGTTATTGTGGGTTACTGCTGGTGCAGTTTGATACCCGACCATGGATATAGATATCGTGCCAGAGCCCGGCGGGCTCATAATCCAGTCGACGGCTGGCGCCATCCCGATCACCAACAAGAAAGGTACATTATCATTGAAAGTAACTGAAGCGAAAGAAGGCAGGACTGTTTGCAGCACTGCTGTCTTCATTTAGTGAACCAGTTAACTGGCTATTCAAGGGTATTTTTCATGTCCTAACCTTCACACCACTGTGTATGATGACAAACGTACTTTTCTCGTAGTATATGCACTGGAACTGTCAAATAACTTCTAGCCAATCAATGACACACCCTTGTAAGTCTGTTCACTGTATAGTACATCGAATGTTTGCTTATGCCCCTGGATGGATGTATTCTTAGACAGTTTATCCAGTTTTCATATTGAGATGTTGATCAAGTACTGTAAGTGGAACCTAGAAGTGTTGTTGAACGTCCTGCACTGTTTACAATTTATCTCTGCCGGAACCACGGTGCATTTTCTTTCCAATTGCAATATTGTAATGTTCCCCCTCTATTTAAAAAAAAAAGGCAGGATTCTCAACCAATAAATCTTTGCAGTTGGTTATTTGGTTTGAATCTTGAGTCACATGGAGACTCAAAAAATGAAGAGGAAAGGTTTTTTGCATGAGACTTGTAACTAAGAAAAATCCCCATCTACAAACAAGAAAAGGACACCGCCTTTCACTTGGCAGCTGCTTCGAAAAAGAAAGGAAGGAACCTTTGACGACATACTTTTTTTTTGTCTTCAACATTTACAGAGTGTATATTGTTTCTCCAGCTGTAAGTTGAAACTTGACAAAACAGGCATATTACTTATTCTTGGTTTTTTGTGATTTCTCATTTCTTTCAATCTCTCAGGTGAAAGGACGATGCAGAAAGTGAAGGTGAAGAGATATGTACCTGGCAAGAGGTAAGTTCGTGTTATTTGATGTGGTGTACTGTATGCCTCACAGCATGGTTACTGTATTTGTTAAGTTTTATTGTGGATACACGAAAGTTCAAAACGAGTCTTCAGACATTCCCTACAGCCTACACATTTTAGTGCTGTTTCAATTTTGTGATATCGGCAAACGATATCAATGTGACACTCTGCTCCAGATATCGTTTGTGAAATGACCAAAAGGATGTGTATCGTCTCTGCACTTACAAGTAAAAATGGATGTTTCTTGGAACAGATATATAGTTTCAATCACTTACCTCAGTACTAGAAAATAAGACATGGAAATAATACATCAGACATACTGGTTGCATTAAACTTTCAAAACCTGATTAAATACAGTACACAGTATCATGTCAGAGGGTTAGGTCGAGGCTGGACAAGGTAGCTGTTATACGAAATCCATTGTTTCACATGTATTGTTCAGGTGTGCTTGGTTCCAACTACATACCCCTAAAGCATGACATCTTCTTGGCAACTGAAGGAAAAGTGTTTGCAATATCGATTGCAAAGAGAAAAAAAGCTAATATATACAGTAGCAACAACAATCATCACATCACCACATTTGACTATGCCCCATGTTCAACAATGTTCCTTGCTTTTTCACTGATTTCTTTTATTTAGACCTAACTTTGCCTCATAATCCTGTTGTAATAATAATTCTCTAATTCACTTGTCATGTCTCTTGTTTCAACTCAACTATCCTCCTGAATCCAGCAACATCACTTCTCTTTTCAACCAAATTCTTTTTGATTTTGACATAACTGTGCCCCTCAATCCAGCAATAGTAATTCCATTTTTACTGACATCTCTTGTTCGGGCTCTACTTTGCCCCTGAGTCCAGATGTGAATTATCTTTTCACCGAGATCTCTTTATCTAGATTCAACTCACTATGCCCCTGATTCCACCAGTGTCACCAGGGTTGTAGCACCACAGAATGTGAGTGGTTGTTGAAAAAAAAAAAATAGTGGCTAATTTGTGGTCCCTAGAAAGTGAATTTCTTTTTCCTGGATTTTAACAGCAGTAGTGGTCATCAAGAACTTCCAGCTATTGTCGGTGTTTGCATTTTTGTTTCTTGGTAGCGGTCGGCTCGGGTGAGTAACGGCTAGAGCTGACCACCGCCTCCTGCCGTAGCAACAACTCCGGTCAATTTTCTTTTCAGTGACCTATCTGATCCAGACGTAATTATCCCCCTGAAGGCATCGGTATTACTACCAGTCATTCTGACGTGAATATGAATATGTAACGACGTGAATGTTCAAGGAGAACTAATCCGCTACTGTACCGTGAATGTCATACTCCAATGACATGACTGCACCCCTGACTTTGCCAGTTTCAGCCTTTTATTCCACTACTGTCAGTCAATCACTCCCGCATGCACCGATGAAACCATCAGTATTTACCCTGTTTTGCTTTCACTCACCCAAAGTTCCAAACATGACTGCACCCCTGAAGGAAGTGGACCTTTTCTTTTTTCCTTTTCCTTTTTTCATTTCAAACCTGATTTCACTCCATTCATACCCTTTTGGTGTCATCATCTGCCCTGAGTTGACCCCGCCTCTGAATTGAGCGGTATTAACGCTCTCACCCTTTGGTCACTATTTCAGACCAGACTACGCCCCTGAGTCCAGCAGCAGTGAAGACGAGGATGAACTGCCAATGGCCAAAGTCAGGAAGGCGACGGGGAGATTCGAGGAAGATGCCCGCCTCCGTAGGCTGAGAGAAAGACACCAGGATGCGGAAGAGGAGGAAGAAGACAGGTTGGTATCACTGCAGTCATTTCAGGGAATTTAAAGTGTTAAAGTTGACTCTGTACAACAGCACAGTTGACCAATGACATTTGTTTTTTCGCAGGAAACAGTACTGTACATCTTTTTCTTTGTATTCTATGTGTCATATGTTGGTATGTAGTGACCAAAAGTTGACATTTTTTTGGCAATATATTTCAAGGCTGTGAATACATAACTTCCAAAGGGAAGAATGCTATCAATTTTGTCCTTCCTTCTGCCTCAACCAGACACAGCCGCCACCGGCAAATCCACGAACCAGAGATCTTAGAGGACGGGGAGGTCAGCGAAGCCGAGGAAGATGCCCCCAAGAAGATGGAGACGGAACCAGCAGAGCGAGACCGGGGCTCGAGGAAGGTCTTCAGGATAGAGGCAGAGGAGAGCAGCTCAGAGGAGGAAGACCTGGAGGAGGAAGAGATAGAGAGACGGAGAGCAGCCCTGAGAGCTCGGGCACTGGAGAAGAGGCAGCAGCAGGAGGAGGCAGAGGAAGATCTGCTGGAACAAGAAGAGGAAAAGACCAAAGGAGATGAGGAGGAGAGTGAGGAGGAATCTTCAGAGTATGAAGAATACAGCGACTCTGAGGAAGAGACAGGACCCAGACTGAAACCGGTCTTTGTGGCAAAGTGAGTAGACGTTTGTTACTGAGGTGACCTAAGTGTAACTGATTGTTTCAGATTGCATGTATTTGAATTTGAAAGTTGAGGATCCGGAGGCCCCGCATGAGCCCACCAAGGATCAAGGCTAAAGGGGGAAAAAACAAGCAATTGTCTCAGACAATTTGGATATTTCTGTCTTGCCTTCCTGAATCTTGTTGATGACTGGTCTTTGATTAGCGAGGATGGGGGAAGTTTACCTTTGTAAAAATATGATATTTCCTGTCTTTTAACTGTCAAGAACGGTAGTTAACAATTAGACCTATTGAACTTCAAGGATTGAACCTCCTGTCAAACCCTCTTTCCCAACGCGGTCTCCTTTGTGACGGTTTCGGTTGTTTTCACTTTGTTATTTCCTCTTGCATACTTTAAGAAACAAATTCATGATGTGTTGACCTACATGTCCCTCCATAACTGCTGCACTGCTATTATTCAGCGTCTACCAAATAGCAACCAAGTGGTGAACATTCTTGCTATTCTACAGCTGTACAGCCCCCATTTCATAGTACGCACTATGCGCTGTACATCACATCCATCCCACCTCTGCCGTAGTAATCAGAGAGGACTGTTTCCACTTAAGACCTCTAGCCAACTGGTCTTGTCTGGTCCTGATTCATCAATATTCTCCCCCCCCCCCTCCCTTCTCCCCACATTGATTAAGAAACTGTATCCAGCAGGATTCAACAAATGTTGAGCCTAATTTGTCGAACTGCGAAGCTGAGAATCAAACGTTTATTTTTATTTTATGGCTGTTTCCCACTGCAGACGAGATCGGGTGACCATCCAAGAGAAGGAAGAGGCAGCCCAGAAAGCGAAGCACATCGAAGACTTGGCTAAAAGAAGAGCAGATGAAAGAAAGAGAGAAACAATCAAAGTGAGTCAAAGGAGATGATCTAGGAGAATCAGTCATAGAATCCTGGAATTTTGTTAGATTTTGGTGAATAAATGCTTTGATGTTGCAAGAATAAAGTGCTTTAGACTGACTTTTATTTGGGGAAGAGTAACACGTACAATCTCAAAATTTTATGGAGGAGTGTTTGAGGGTCGTAGAAAGTAAAATGATGAAACAGAGAGAGGCAGAGGAGCAAGAACGTAAACAGTGAATTACCTCTTATTATTCTCAGATGGTGGAGATGGAGGCTAGAAAAGCCTTTGAAGGGGAAGAGAAACCAGTGAATGAGGCAAGCATCGCCTCGGTGAACACAGATGATGAAAACGGTGAAGAGGAGTACGAGGCCTGGAAAGTGAGAGAACTGAAAAGAATCAAGCGAGACAGAGAAGAGAGGGAGCAGTACGTAACAATAGATATGTTGTAGTTATACATTTATATTAACAATTCATCTATTGTAGTTATACATGTATGTTAACAATAAATCTATCGTAGTAGTTACACACTTGCATTGGCAATGCATATTTTAGTTAGGTTTATTTTAACAATATATCTAAATTGTTTATACTTTTATGTTAGCAATACGTGTATTGTATTATAACATTTACTTCAACGCAAGGCATCTATTGTAGTCTACATTTGTGTTAGCAATGCATAATCTAGTTATACATCTATTTTGACAACACTTCTGTCTTGTTTATGGATTTATATTAACAATACATCTATTGTAGTTATTCATTGCTTTTAATGCTATACATCTATTCTAGTTACACATTCATTTAAACATTGCATCTGTTGTCATTGTACATTTGTTTGTGCTATGCATATCGTAGATTAAAATTTATTTTAAGAGTACATTTGTTGTGTTTTTACATTTATGTTAAAGGGAAGTAGGGCGTTTGTTTTAGAGAAAACATCCATATTTTTGAAACCAATGTTTGTGGACGTAGAATGATAGATTGTTCAAAATAAGGAAGGACTGTAGCCTTCTTTTCATGAAATAAGCTCCTCACGGATAGAAATTCAGTTATTTCTCACTCAACACTAATTTGTTCACCCAAACTTTTTAAAATTCAAATGATGCATCTTCCGTTACTCATCATATGCATAATGTTCTATGGAGATGAAGCTTTGGTAGATGTTTATTGAGGACGCTGAATGGTTTAACAATGATTACCGCTACTTTCTTTTGTATCTCATGTTGGTGTATTCTAAACGCCCTATTTCCCTTTAACAATACATCTATTGCAGCTATACATGTATTTTAATAATATCAATTAAACACATTTTAATAAAATTTTAATAATATCTATAAAATTTATGTTGTTTAGCAATACATCTATAGTTAATGTACATTAAAATACATCTGTCGTAAGCCCGCAGGCACGTAGTTGACAGAACATATATTTAAGGTATTCATGGTTTAATTCTCTCACTTTAAGATGACTTCTCAGTCAGATAGATGGGTTTTGTTGTCCCTCCTCGATTATGGTAACCTTTTTGTTTTGGCATTTTTGCCATCAGGGAGGAGAAGGACAAACAGGAACTGGAAAGAATCAGAAACCTGACGGAGGAAGAGAGGCGGGAGGAGGAGAGAAGAAACCCCAAGGTCATCACAAACCAAGCCAAGAAAGGACGATACAAATTCTTGCAGAAATATTACCACAGAGGGGTGTTTTTCATGGTAAGAGGGATTTTCGTTGTGAAAGGAGGGGGCCTTGTTTCTGGTAAGAGGTGATCCTTTTTTTATGGTAAGGGACAGGTATACTACATAATTGATAGAGTTAGTGGCAGTAGGCATAAATGATAGACAAGCATTTAACTTCAGTGTGATAAATACAAAAGTGTGATATGTACAAAAGAACAAAAAGCAAGAGGTTGTGTTTGACCCAGCACTCTTATATGTCAGCAAGAACTATAGGGAGATTTTGGTATGGTTTCTTATGTTACGGTATGTGAGCTTTTGTTCGGCCCAGTGCTCTCATGTGCCAGCAAGAACTATAGGGAGAATTAGTAAGGTTTGTAATGTTACTGTATGTGAGGTTGTCTTTGGCCCAGTGCTCTCATGTGTCAGCAAGAAGTATAGAGAGATTTTGTAATGGTTTGTTATGTTATGTTTGTTGTAGTTTCTTTTGAGGGGGCATTCTTTTTTCTCTCTTTTTTTTGAGATGTAGTCTACAAATAATTAAATGAATCACAATCAAGTTTTAACAAACAAAGCATGATTACAAAACAGGAAAAGGTAAAAAAAAAAAAAATCATTTTAAGTCAAATGGAAAGTAAAATTTTTATTTTTGTCCTTCTGGCTTCATGTTCGACTCATATTACTTAATTCAAAATGGTTTGGTGTAAAATGGAAGTGTCAAGCACTTAGTCATTTTTTTTGTCATTTTTTTTTTGTTGCTTTACTAGTCTAGTCTTTCTCTGTGCCTTCATTTGTTTTTGCAATCGTGGCGGTGTCGCTACCTCGATCCCTGTCTAAATACGCTCTCGATTGACACTTGTCGTCTCATCTTTAGGATGACGAGGAAGAGGTCTACAAGAGGGACGTGTCCAACCCGACGCTGGAGGACCACTTTGACAAGAAAGTGCTACCCAAAGTCATGCAGGTGGGTGTCTGCTCAGTTCAAACACACCACAGTCATCATTATTAGCACTATAAAGTCAGCGGTGTAATGCCGACTGGCACAAAATTACTCAGATTTCTCTGTCTTGGAAATGTTCTGCTTGGAAGTGTTCTGCTTCAAAGTGACTCTCTGCAGTTCAGTCGCCGGCAGTGTGCTTGAGCAGGTCAGAATTCTTAGCACAGTTGTCGGTGTGCATGGGTGATTGATTTCTTTACGTTTTTGCCGTCAGATGTCGGAAGACTTTTTAAGACAGGGTTAATAACTTCAATGGCTCTCAAACTGACGAGTGCCATTTCTTTCAAGGTTGCCAATGCAAGATGACCCTCTTTTACGCGATTGCCGTTCATGTCAGATGATCTTCGTGCCAGTAAATTTCTGTCATTGACCGTAGCAGCAGGACTGATACAGCTTTCTCAGAGAGACTATTGATTAAACTTCTCACTTTTGTCTTCCTTGAAATGATCCATTCTTTGAAGGTCAACTTAGGTCAAAGGGGTTTACCAGTAGAGAAAGATCAACCGGCTGGATTTTTTCTTAAGAATCATGTGATGTATCAACAAAATAGGGGGAAAAAAAATTCAGTAGACATTTCTGAAATTCAAATTTCCTTTTCAGTGTGGATGTGTCTAGTGAAGGGAAACGAAGGGTGAAGCCATGTGTTTCTTCATAAATAAACAGATCTTTTAGTTGAAATTTCTGCTTTCACTTTATTAATTCCTTCTTGTAATTCCTCTGGAAGGAGAACTTCACACAGAAAGAATTGCACATTTGTAGGTTGAGAAATGAAGGATGGTGCTCTTGTAGTTCTAGTTTTGTTGTTGGTGGTGGTTAGAGTTGCAAAATAGGGGTTGGACCCATGAATTAGTCTTCTTTGACTCAAATCTTTCCTTCTGTTTGTCTTGTAAGCCATGAATATGCATCTCCGTAGAATAATTTCTTTTTAGGGGAATTTTTGATCATGTTTAACTGAGGTAGATTTGAACATGGCCACTATGCATTGCAGGAATGGTTCTCATTGTAAGCACAAGGGCATGTAAAGGAGAGGGGGGGTGACTGTGCCCTCTATTCTGATTAGGCGCCTGCCCCACACTTCCTGCATACCAAATGTGGCGCAAAGTTTTAAATATAATGATGACTTAAAGTGAAAGTTTCATTTCAGACCAATATGACAGATATTGCATCTATTGATGCACCATTTTACATCTCAGCAGATGTAATTGAACATAATTTCCCAAGTGGAGATGTGGCATCCTCCACTTACACACCCCAGCCCTTCACCAGGGCACAGTTCACAAGTCACCCTCAATCCTCCCCTCCCCCCTCTCCATCTCAAATCTCTTCATCAGCCCCTGGATTACTCATATATATGGTGAAGCATGATGGGGGGTTCATTATGTCATATTTGATTGTTCAGAAAGTTAACCATTTAAACTTAGCAAATTACGAATCCTGGTGAATTGGGAAATCAGATAGTATGAGTTAAGAAATTACGACTGTTGACCAAAGCATTCAACTTACGAATTAAGTGTGAGAGTTATAAATCTGTGATACTTTGTCACTTATAAATAGCATCATTATCAAGTATTGCCCCAAAGAATATTTTATTAATATATTCAACACTTACGATTTCCAGTTCGAACACTGTCGATCGCCATGTCAAAGTCTTCCCTTTGATAAGATGCCCTGTAACGGTGCTTGTGGTATCCTTTGCATCCACTTCAACATCTGCTCACTTTGCTCCTTTATCCTTCTCCTTTTGCAACCAGTCATGGAAATAAGAGGGTTATAGGAGGATTAACTAAGTCTACTGACCGGTCAACAAATTTTTATCGCTCTTCTCTCCCATCCAGGTCAAAAACTTTGGCCGTTCTGGTCGAACAAAGTACACCCATCTGGCCGACCAGGATACGACCGAGGCGGATTCGCCGTGGCACTCGGAGACCACCCTCTCGCGTAAATTCCAGGCCAAAATGGCGGGCGGCTTCAAGCAGTCCTTTGAAAAACCAACGGCGAAGAGAGGTGGCGTGAAGTGACATCTGGGCCTAGGATGAAGAGTTTCTCTCTCTCCCAGCAGGATGCTCTTGCATTCTAAGTCATCCGATGTCAGGGCGTGAACAGGCAAAAGTCCATTATGTGATTCGACATCGAACAGAAAAGGGGGAAGATGATGCATAAACTGAGCGATAGGAAACGGAGAATCTCAGCAGATTCTCAAAACTAAACAGAAAGCACAGTTTATTACATTATTTCTAGACTGTGGAGTTCCTAAATTGCTGAATTTCAAGGTCGAAGCTGAGCTCGCTGTGGGAACAATGGTGGCTGTGATGAAGATTTCTGGCTTTTTGCAAGACCTGTGAAGGCTTCGTCACAGTGACCAGGATGAGCTAACATCCAACTTCTGAAAATCAATGTGTATGTGTACATGGAACCGCTTGATCTTCAAGCAGCCACAGGACTGCAGTGATAAGTCGATTAAAACCATTAATGAGACGGGAATGGTAAGCGAGTTGAGCCATTTCAAGGACAGGTGTAAGTGAATGGAGCCATTGAACAGAAGGGAGTGATGCATGAAAGGAAGTGAGTGATATGTGAATTGCAAAGGCTGGAGTGTTACGTCAGTGAAAATGGTGGGAGTGGAAGTATGAGATTTGAGCCATGAAAGGACTGGAGTGAAGAGGTGAACTGAGCAATTAAAAGGGTGGGGAGGGTACGCGAATAAAGCCATCAGAAGTGGCAAATTTGCCACTGTCTAGTAATGAACGATATTCACCGGCATGGCGAAAAGTAGTTTGGCGTTCCATTTTCACGTCACGTCAGATCGGGTATCAACCTGCTTTGTAAATATGGCTTTGACAGAAAAATGTGTGAATTGAGAGTTTTGACATAAGGCTGTGTGGTGCTTCCAAAGTGTGGTGTCAGAATATCAAAACTCACTTGCTGTTAGCGCAGGACCTCAGCACAGTTTGAATCGTCGCAAAGCCTGTCTTAAAGGGAAATAGGGTGTTTGTTTCAGAGAAAACATCCATATTTTTTAAACCAATGTTTGTGGACGTAGAATGATTATTCAAAGTATGGAAAGACATTAGCCTTCTTTTCAAGGAATAAGCTCCTCACAGAAATTCAGTTATTTGTTGCTCAACACATAATTTGTCCACCCAAACTTTTCAAACACTCAAATGATGCATCTTCCATTACTCAGGAGATGCATAATGTTTTGAGGAGATGAGCTCTAGTAGATGTTTATTGATGAGACTGAAAGATTTAACAATGATTACTGCTATTTTCTTTCATATGTCATGATGGTCTATTCTAAACGCCCTATTTCCCTTTAAGATTAAATTTCTAATCAATATCAGATGCCTTCATTCCTAGCTTTGTTTTCTCATTCCGTGAAAAAGGAAGACCTGCTTGTGGAAAAGATAATCCTGTCACCCTTGCTATCAAAATTCTGTTGCTATAGCAACTGCAAATGCTAGTAAAGATTTCACTGGTAGATGTAAACACACTGGTTCAGAAGTGCACAGCAGGCAAATATTAATAGTTGTTGTTGAATAGGAAGGAAGTCTGAATGGATGTTTTGCAAACATTTTTAAGTCCAGTATGAAAATATTACATTTGTGAATAGATTCATTTCCAATCATATTATCAAGGCTTTTTCTGTGATGTGATTTGTCGTCGCTGTTTAGTACTTTGTATCTTCGTAAGGCAAGAGCATAATTTCATGAGCTTCGGTTAGCAATTGGTTCTCCTAATAATAAGATTCTTGGAAAATTAGCCGTGAGCACCGAGCACACAAGGAAGACAGCAAGCCACATCCATTAACCAATAAATCACAGAGAGTGGTTTGAGGTGGCCCCGTCAACTCTTCCCCTGTTAGAGGCTTTCAACATTTTCTCTAGACAAGAGCAGATAGATTAGAAAATGTTGGCAAAGACAGTATCTTCTGTTTATTCAAGTAGTTGCTAGAACTGTTCTACTAGTGACTAGTATCTTTTTTCTCCTTTTTTTTTTTTATGCCACTGATGAACAGTTGCAGCTAAGCATTTAGTGTCATTCCCAGAATTGCTGATCGAGCATTGTTGTGTGTGGTGTGGAAACATTGTCTCCCTTCCAAACAAAAAAAAAAGGAAGAAAAAAGATTTCCTGACAAAACAGCATGAACAATGCATCTAAGCAATTCTTAGAATTGACGCCTACCCGATATGTAGTGCGTAAACCTGATCCTTGAATATATATACAGTATGAGTAGAGAAAGCCGGAAAACCTAAAGTGGTGAAAATGAATGGGCTTCACTGGGTTTCAGAATCAGAATTTTCCACTATGGGGTCTTCTCGCTTCCAACAGAGAAGGGTGGCCATATTCTGATGCCAGAACAGGAGCACCAGCTTGTTGTCGATGCAGAGTGTACAAGAAAATCTATGGATTTTCAAACTTTCGAAATGGTCTGGGCAGTTGCCCTGTGTTTATGCTACATGTTAAAGGGGCCCACTGAGCTTATCTTGATAAGCTTATATAGATCTCAAAGAGTTCAAACATAATAATGCTCATAATTAGCATAATTAGCTGAGTTTCTTATTCAATACCTATCAAATCTGTCAAAGCCTTTTGAATTTTTTACCCTTACTCATACTGGTTTTGTGAATTACCAATGACGTGAAAAGGGTCTGGACACAAAATTTCGAAAAACCAAATTGGATCATTTGTTTCCCGCTCATTCGTGTTCCTTGTATGTGAAGGAAACTTGACAGGTTTTAAAGAAAATTTAGAGAATTTCATCACAAAACTCAATTTGCCTCTTTTATGAGTCTTGAAATTAGGATTTGGTGTTCAGAAATGAAATACTCTAAAACTTTGTGTCGGGAAGGTTTACGACATTCGAATTTCCAGAATGGGGGAATAATCGAGATGCGGCGTCGTGTGAACTGCAATGGAGTGCCAGGTGCTCGGACACCAGACTGACTGGCAGAAAGCCAAAGGAACGGGTACCCTTCACTTGAGCCAGGATGCCCCCCTGATGGTGTCTTCATTTTTCAATTAGGAGATGCAGCGCAAATTAATATTCACTTTTAAAATTTTTAAAGTATCTACACTGGAATGCTTCCAGTTCCCCCTCAGAGATGCAGTTACATTCAAAAGTCAAAGAAATGATGCAATACAAACTAAAAACCAAACTTTGATAAGTAATGTCAAGAATTACGGAGCAAAAGTAAAACTTTGCGGTAGAAGCTCTTGGCAATAGCAGACTCCGAAGGGGTGTGTAGAGTAATGAGATGGTATTAGATACTTTAGCTGAGTCAATAATGTTCTCTCCTGCAATGTGGTAAGCAGTGGCTGAGAGTATTCTGGATACCAATATTACTCCACACCATATTACTGAGCATGAAAACAAGGTTGTAAATGAGAAGAGAAATACAACACAATAAAGATACTGATGTTGTTAAAGATGACCTTCAACGGTATGCAGTATATTTAAACTCATTAAGCATTTTTTTCTGCTCCGATAGCAGAAACGATGTCGGTACTGTTCCTTATTGAATCTATCTAGAAATCCAACGTGTAGTCCATTCTTTGAACGTATTTCCAACCTTTCTTCTACCTGGAGGTTCACAGTTCTAGTTGAGCCATGTTAACATGGTTTCAGCTTCATGTCAACAAGCAGTGCGTATCGTTGTGGGAACCTCTGGATGAGGCACTTTGTGTAGTTTTATAATTACAGTATAGCAGGCCATAACGCAGGCCATAAACGTGAGCACGAGTACGTCATTAGGTTAATATTTTCCATCGTGGCATCACCTTAAGTAGATTATGATAATGCCAAGTTCTCTTCATACTGGTAAGGTAAAATCTCGGTGCCCGGGACAAACGGTACTTGAGATTTTCCATTTGATTTTAACAAATGTGAGCACTACTACTGAAGAACAAATCCCACACACTGACCCTTCAGTCTTAAAACTGGATGCTGCGGGGATCGCTACAAACACTTCTGTATGTGTGTGCTATAAAGATCATTAGTCTTCAAAATACGAATTTGTTTTATGTTAATTATTTCCCTTTGACTATTCCACCAACACAAATGCTTTCATGGAGTACGGATAAACTCTGAATACACACACTACAATCATACCCACTTTGGTAGATGTATCCACTGCTGGGACCATTCCCACTTAAAGTAAATGTATCCACTACTTAAACCAATCCCACTTTAGTAAACATATCCACTGCTATGACCATTCCCACTTTAGTAAATGTATCCACTGCTATGACCATTCCCACTGTAGTAAACATATCCACTGCTGTAACCATTCCCACTTAGTAAACATATCCACTACTTTAACCAATCCCACTTTAGTAAACGTATCCACTGCTACGACCATTCCCACTTTAGTAAATGTACAGTATCCACTGCAGTAACCATTCCCACTATCATGGAATAAGGCATGTATGCTGCTCCGGAGTTGGTTACCTGGCAACAACTCAAGCTTTCAAAATCAATCAATGGGTTCAAGCCGCTTGTAGGTTTGTAAAATCACATCTAAATTGTGTTTTCGGAGAGCTACGTTGTTGAGTGTACCATCAAACCTGTGAGTTAATAAAGTTCTGGTTACTGGAGTAATTGCAAGAACGAGTCAACTTGTACACACACAGGAGACAAAGTCATTCCACCACATCTTCCAACAACATGAGCAACATAAACAAACTCAAGGAGAAACTGTAAGGGGGGACGCTCACAACGCGAAAGGGCCTAGTGAGTTAAGGCACCATGGACCCAGATATGATCAACCAGTACATTGCAAAGGCAGAGAATCAGTTTCAGAATATAGAGGCCAACCACTCTGAATTAATAGACACAGTTGTAGACGAAGACGGATTTCAAAAGGAGGAAAAATGTTTGGTGGACTGTGAACAAGGATCTGCAGAAGCCCTCCTGAAGGCAAGGAAGCTTGTGAACCAAACAGCCTCCCCCCATGCCATCCTTACCTTCTAATTCTAGCCAGGAGCCATCTTCTGAGACCACCACCATACAAGAAGCGATCATGACCTGTCCTTCCTCACTCTTCAACATCACAAGTGATGGAAGGGATCAAATTTCCAACATTCTCTGGTGATATAAGAGACTACAAAAGATTTAAAGAACTGCTTCTTCGTTGCACTCCCAGGCTATCAGAGATCGAGTGTTTTTTCCAACTGATGGAATCGATGGTTAACCCAAGAGAACGAAACGAGGTTAAAAGCTGTGTCAGGGTAAAAAGAGCTCGGGCGGTATTAGATATGCTACGGGGATCAAGGCAGGATGGCAGACAAACTTCTCCAAGATCTTGACAATCTGAAGACCTATGGAAGGGCAAACGTAATCTCCCAGCTAAGAGCCGTTTTGTCCAAACGCTACAGGTTTTGGAGAACCAGGCAGAAACTGTTGGTTTATCTGGAGAGCTCAACAGTAAGATAATGTTAAGTCAAATCACACAGATAATGCCAGAGGAACATGGCTTGGCCTGTTACAAGAGCATGACGGATCGTGCAACTGAAGATTCACATACAGGCTTGGTCAGGAGGTTGTACAGCCAGCAACTATTGCTGGAGAAAGCGAGGGCAATCAATGCCAAGATCCCGCCTGCCTCCTCATTGGCACAGCAGCGCATCCCAAGATCATCTCATGCTGTCGAATACTGATGGTAGACATCAAAGAAGGGAAGCTAATGATTCAGGTGTTCCAAAGTGTGCACTCCACACTAATGCGACCACACATTTCCCTGAAGACGTGGAACAAATTTAAGCGTCTACAATCGAACGAGGAGTATGAAATCATGAAAAGAAACAATATCTGTTTCCGGTGCAGCCATAACAACTGTATTGCAGGCAAATCCCCTTTTGACCGAAACGCTTGTCAGTTTGTGGTCCTTGCAGGACAGGATCATGTGACAGTGATTCCAATTTTGGGGCAATCTGTCCAATTGTACATGGGGAAACTGATGGTGGTAGTGGAACTCAACCGAACAGTCAGGCACCACCTTTTCGTCCAATTGAGTAGTTTTAATAATGCCTCAACGTACGTCAAGGTGGAAAGTACCGAACCAGAGGGTATCTTACCCACTGTCATTGGTAATATGGAATGCAGTGACACACATCGTTTTGTGCGAATCTTATCAGACGGTGGAAGTTAAGACGACACCACTGAGTAAAGCCGGGATCTTCCCAGAGACAGAACACGATGTGAACCAAGATCACGAATTGAATGTCACTGGAGGTGTCAACTTCAGAAACAAATTGAGACTCCCAGATTGTCATATCACAGACATTGGGAGAAATTGGTCGTTTCCGATCATTGTGACTGAAATTAAGAAGGGATGTGATGACTTTCAGTTGTTTTATCTGACCAGCTGGGATGCTACGTCCATCGGAAGGACAAACAAGTGCCATTGGCCCACATGTGAGACTGTTGACCTTCTCTTGGAATTGACTTCACCCACCTACTGGTATGGGATGAATACGTTCCAGGGAGTAAGCTGGAGGAACCAATTGCTGTAAGGTGCAAATTTGGTTGGTTTATACAAGGAGGACGGTTAAAAAGTTCAACCTTACTGTCGAACTATGTGAATGTATCAACCAACGGACCACTTGCAGAATTCATCAGCCGAGACTCAGTAGGCCTTGAGCCAAGGAGGTGCAAATGTCCTGAGGATGCTCTTAGACTAAATGCCACAGAATCCATGCAAAAGAGTGAGTCACAACTTCCAGATGGCTCGTATGAAGTCCATCTTGCACGGAGCAAACTACCCAAGAAGCTATAAGATTAGCTATGCAGTGTAAAGGTTAAAAAATCTTGAAAACCAGTTCAACAAAGACCGACCCAAGGAGTGGGAGGTTTACCAGTTTGAGTGGCATGTTTCTCGCCATGTTAGTGAAGAAGAGCTGCAACAAGACAGGCAAAATGGTAAGAAAATGTGGTTTTGCCACATTTTGCAGTGACAAAGGAATCAAACACTACACCAGTCAGAGTAGTCTATGATGGGAAGGTAAGGTTCAAAGGTCATTCACTCAATGACCATCTTATCAAAGGCAGAAATAATAATGCCACCTTGTTTGAGGTGGCGCTGCGATTCAGGAAAAATGAGATCAGAGTCATTGCTGACATTGGTAAAACGTTTCAAGCTGTAAGACTGAAACGTGATGATGCTCGCTTTCATCGTTTCGTGAAAAGGCAAGTCAACCCATTCAAGTGTACAAGCTTATAAATGTTACATTCAGTGATAATCCATCCCTCAACTGTTGACATTGTTGCTCTAAGGCATATTGTTGCACAACATTCTCCAGGAGATGAGACACTGATGAGAATTGTGACAGACCAATTCTACATGGATTATCTTAATGAGTCACTCGTTGACATCAAACAGGTCCTAGATCTTAAGAAGAAGCTAATTGAAACTCTGAAAAAGGGCAACTACGACAGATGAACCTTTGAGCCAAAAAGGGAAAATATGAATGGAAGTCTGAAAAATTAACGAAGACCTTGAAGAGGTAGGAAATGTTGAAATCCCAAGATGCTTAATCCCAGAGGTGTTCTGAGGGAAAAGGCCGCTGCCCGAGGTCTCCTCACATGGAGCAAGTGATGCATCCGAGGATGCCATGGGTATTGGAATTTGGTTAAGATGGTCCACTTCAGACGATTCTGAGGCAAATTTGTCATTTGTGTGCGTAAGAGGAAGAGCAACGCCACTTAAGCAATGAAGCATACCTCGTAAGGAGTCATAAGCTTGCCTGTTGTTATTGAGGTTGATGTTCACTGTGAAGAATGCCTTAAGATTTAACATTTCCTGCATGAAGATTTGGACTGATAGCATGACTGAGATCAGCTGGTTGAGATGAAAGACCAAAGACTTTCGTACCTATGTCGCCTATCGTGT
Source organism: Stichopus chloronotus (assembly GCA_021234535.1). Taxonomy (NCBI): domain Eukaryota; kingdom Metazoa; phylum Echinodermata; class Holothuroidea; order Aspidochirotida; family Stichopodidae; genus Stichopus; species Stichopus chloronotus. Next base: position 14,888,123 of record CM037833.1, read on the forward strand.
TGGCGAAATCTCCTCCGAGTTTGATCCACACACTGAGGTTGCAATTCGTTCCAACAGGACAGAATGTCATTGATCTTGTTTCAAGAGGAGCGACAGCTGCAGAAATGCAAAGGGTCTTAGAAGGTCCTGCCTATCTGAGACATCCACCCAATTGTTGGCCTGAGACAACTAAGAATGTACCAGTGGATCTTGGGGACAAAGAACAGAAGAAAGCAATCATATCGCAATCTGAACATAGTCCCTGAATGTCAACCCCAACCCGGAGATTTCTGCTATCGTTGATCCTACTAAGTTTTCCAGTTGGTCCAGGCTTAAGATGGTGACTGCAAGGTTGTTGTCAGTGAAAGATCTTCGTTAAGCTCAATGGCTGATCAAGCTCACTGATCAGATGCCCAAGTGGCCATCTCACAAGAGCGTCAAAGATGATGAATTTTACTGGATAAGACAAGCTCAAAAGGCGATAGACTTTGAAAATCCTAACATCATGAAGCTGGATCCATTCTTCAATGAAGAGGATCAAGTCTATCGTTGATCGCATCAAGTCTATCACGTTGGAGGCCGTGTTGATTAGAGCTCCATTGTCTTATGATGTCAGACACCCATATCTCCTAAGTATGCAGAGGTCAGTATGAAGTACTGGATTCTAGGAGATGTGAATCTGTCACATTGTGCATGGTTGCATCACATGTAAAAGGTTCAGAGGGAAGCCAGCTCAACAAAAGATGGCAAATCTACCAGAATTCAGGGTTAAACGTTGTCCACCACCCTTTCGAACAACACTAGCCGACTACCTAGGACCAGTAAACGTAAAGCTCAACCGAAACACCACAACCAAAGGTGACTGTGATGTATTCACCTGTGTAGTTACGAGGGTGGTACAATTGACTTTTGTGCAGGATCTATCAACCCATTTTTCTCTTCGAGCAGTAGATACACTCGTGAGCATTCGAGGAGCTCCTTCTCTGTTAAATACCAACAATGCGACATGCTAACAACACTGTAAATTGAATTTAAACTGACTTTGAAATTAAAGCATGGATAGTGGTGGATGTGGTGGAACCGGAAGACATTGTAGCTCATAATAGATGTGAATAGAGGTTGGTTGCAACAGTGGAGGCTTAAGTACAGATCAGTATTGCATGCTGTATTGATTTTGCATGGAAATGGTCATTGCAGTGGGAATGGTTACAGCAGTGGATATGGTTACTGCATTGGGATTCACAATCTAGTTTTTTAATAGATTCCTACTCTCTGAATCAGGCAATTTTTTTCTCATACATGTCCCGTGTCCAACCCAAACGACGGCTTTATTGTTAACAAGTATATTTCCACAGTACCGTATATCACATTTGTATGGAGAAATCTTACTAGTTACACTGCATACACCCATTCACGAACAGGATCACGTATTATTTTCTTTCAACAGAAGTCCACTTTGAGTTATTTGCTGTGTATGGCAGGTGAAACTTGGCAATCTTACTCGGTGTGTTCACACAGCGGTTGTGTTGTTTATCACTTTATGAAGGTGTCTGGTAGTGATTTTCAATCCAGGTAACAAAATTCCAAGCGGATACCCGGATTAACTGCCAAAACACAACCACAATGGCATACCAGTTAACTCCAAGACATTACAAAGGTGCCATTTGGTGGTCCTTTCCATTTGGAAATGTGACATCTTTCACTTGCAATAAAGTTTCACCTTTTCTTCTTCAACTTTGGTTTCCGGACTTTCATCATAAAGGGATTGTTCGATACATCTGTGGCTTCTATCTTCCTCTTATTTTTGTCCGAATTCTCCCCTGTGACAGAATTATCCATGGTCTTCCCATCTCCTTCACTTTGGGCCATCCCACTGCTGTCACCAGTGTCATTTGCAGGTGGCTGTGGTATGACTGAATCATCTTTCACTTCAGGAGTTTCTTTAGCTATATCATGGTCTGGTGGCAGCAATGCATCCAAGAAAGGCCTCGAAGATGGTGTGCAGGCTATCACTGTGCGTTGTGTGAAAAGAAACAAGTCTGTGATCAACACAAATTAGCAAACTGCATCCCAAGTCTGCGGGTCAAATTAATGGCAATGTAAATGATCACTAATGCAACAAACAATACACACCTTAAAAGTGAATTGGTTTGTAATTAAAGATAAAACCAAGGAACTTGTCAAGTAACTCAGATCCATTGTCATGAAGTCATGTGAAGAAAGAAATATGAGATTTATGAGAAATATGAGATTTTCCAACATAAAATCTCAGAGATTGCTGTTTTCTCCTTCTCACTGAGGAGAAGTAGAACATGAATGCCATTCTGACAACTATTTTTTGCTGCCATGTTTGTTTTCCAGGCTTCCTCCTGGGGGTTCTGACAGAAATACTTACAGTTACTCTGACTTCAGAGAGAGTGAATAATGCCACGGAGAACTTTGACTATGTACCACAGGAAAACAATCTCAGGGACTGCACACCCATGGTGAATTTGAAGCAAACAGGACGTCATTGTTGCAAGCTTGCGGAAGATTTGCCTTACCTCAAATTAACTGTGATTGCTTGGATTTATACCAAGGATAAGGTGCCTACTTCACTTCTGTGATACCTACCTGCACACAACACATGCAAATTTGTCTCTTATGTTCATGATGGCTTATAAACCTTTTGCGCTAACCTCTAACATTCAAACAAGAACTAAAAACGCAAACTTGGGTCATACTGCAAATGTAAAATAATAGCAATGACATTGGTGACAAAATAAAGAAATTAATGAAGTTTACAATGTTACATCCTCCACTACATTGAAATCGTACCTAAAATCAGGTGACAGAAATAAGGTGCTTGCTGCTGTCTCCACCACAGGCCTATAGTGAAGAGAGAGACAGGAGGGATAAGCCCTTCTTTAAAAATGTTCCCCCCCCCCCCCCCCCCGGGCTCAAATAATTTTGGGTGCAATTATCAAGAACATGGCACATCTGCTGAGGAGCCTGTCCCTCATACTTCTATTCTGGTCAACTTGGAAACCAACCTGACTAGTCCTGCTCCCCATCAAATACCCTCCCCCCCCCCCCCAATTCTCTCCTCCCAATACCAACACCCTCCAACTCACCAACTCTCCCTTTGCCTGCACAAATCATGCATGGTTGCAGTTTCCATCGCACAAACAGGGAATGCATTTTTGAGACAACAGAAACAGACAGAAAGGCAAGATTGTTTTACTAACGTGGAAAGAGATTACTGTCCCCTGGGAAGAGTGTTTGGCTGTCTGTGGTCTTTGCAATGAAGTGAGTCAGAGCTCTCTCCACACTCCTCTGCTGTGTCGCCGCATTTGTCCTCAGAACCTTATAGTTGTTCTCAAGCTTCCTGAAAGTCTGACAAAAAAAGAATTAGAGAAAGGAAAAAGTATAAGAGAGGGGATTCTACAGTCAATGTGATGCAAACGAACTTGGGAGGACCATAACTTTGAAGGCTAACATTAGAATAAAGATGAAAGCTTTGAACAGAGTCTGGAGTCTCTGAGTTTCTATTAACTGGTTATCACAAATTTCTTGTTCTTATAGGTAACTCTTTCACAGCATAAATTATCCTCATATGCAGATATTAATCATAAATGCACCAGCGATATGATTGCCAATTTCTTTTGCATTAGTGATATATACACTAAGCAATCATGCATGGCTCAGGAATGTTTACTCTGTGATTCGTTTCCTTTAAGGACGTTATCTATACCTCACGTTGCAAATTATTGAAGCAGGTTGTGCTGTTTGAAGAGAAGCAATATGCCTTTGTAATCAATTTTTCCTCATTCTCCTCCATTTGATATAACTATTCAAAAACAACATCTATGCTACATTTCTTTCAGAGAGAATTTTCTTTAATTGGGTGTCAGTAACAGTAGAAAGGAGAGCAATTTAGTTTTCTTTGGCTATAAAGTCAGCGGAATTGCCCTGCGGTATGTACAGCACTTCTGTTTATGTGACTGCAAGAAGTGTAGCCAGTCTTTTTATTGTACTTTTGAAAATGCAGAAATAACCGCACATCCTGTACACATACAATGCTATAATCTGGTAATTTTTAAAAGAGGGATTGTAGTAGAGGCAAGGGACATTAGTTGAGAAAAAAGGAATACCAAAAAAATTAAGAAAAAAATACACTTACGGCGGTCTTAATATAAGTGTGTGGATCTGGAAACACAGGTAGGTAATCCGGGACGTAGGAGGGATGCTTCTTCCGCTGACCCGTCTCTAACGTAGCAGGTGTTCCCGTTGGGTACATCATCTCTTCTGAATATTCAAAGAGGGGTAAAGGAGACACATTTCAGATACAACTAAAATTTAACTTTTACTTTTATCCTTTCAAGCGACCTTCAAACTGTCTTTCACCTTCGCTTTACTTTTACGCAGCAAAATGCTTCAAATGATGAAGTACGTGCTAGAAATGGATAGTGCCGTGGACAATGTTTCCTGTGGCAGTCAGCAAATGTCACAGCACCATCACCAACTAGCTCATGAGTTACCTATAAAAAGGATCAAAACTTCCAGCTATACCCCTCCCCCCCCCCCTTTACCCTTTTCCCTAACAGGAAAACACAGATGCTACCATAATGAATAAGGCTAAAGAAATGTGGGTAAAACAAGAATGAACTGCAAAGCACTGCCTCTTCCCACTTCCAAGGGAAATTCATTAACACCTAGGCACACCCACTGTAACGTCATTGCATGTGTTATGAAAAACAAGAAGGATAAGATTATGCTTGATCTGAACTTTTTCTTTATTTTTGAATGTACACGCCAGATTGTACTTGGACGGAATACATTTTTCGAAGGACGATAATGACAGTAACTACTTTCAAGACCAATGGTATTGTCATAACAACAGTAAACCAGAAAGTCAAATGAGTCTGCGATTCCTGACAAAGAGTGGCAATGACTTCTTCAAAGTATTATACAGTTGTTACCTAGAAGCACATCCACCAATGCCAGCTTTTGATGTGAATACAAATATCTAAGATTGTTAACTCTATAACTTAAACATTTTACTAAGTATGAAAACAGAAACAGATGACTTTCTCAGTCTCCCAGGAGCAATTCAGATAAAAGATATCATGTACTCATCAACTGCCGCCAATTTTGACAGTCTGAAGTGCTAGTTACATTCAGTTGCTGAAATACCTTCCCTAATTGGCGTTCATACTTACACCTCTGGTGACCTCAAAAGACCTTTAACCTCCACAAAAATATATGGGATCATCTACTAGGCAATCAATGTACATGGACTCTGCCAGTAAACATTGATGGCCTTCAACCAACAACATTACTGCTGCAAAGCTATTAGCATTTTTTAGATATGGCTTTTCAAAGTTTGATAAAAATGCCGAACAGATGACATGGAGTGTTGCCAGTGTTGTTCTTTGGTTAATCATTTGCCTCTCAATTACTTGATAATCACAGAATTTTACATTGGTAAGTGATATCGATATCTTTGAAGGAGAAAATACATGCTTTCCAATTAGGGCCCTCTGGGCATATAAAATTCTCAAATGTCCTTGTAATAAAGGTTAAATAAACAAAGAACTAACATAAGACATATCATAGGAAGTTACGGAGTCCATCTCTTAACATTGCAAATTTGCATACTTAGCCAATGTTTATTGATGATGCAGCTGAGAGACTAATTTGCCTGTAAAATTGTCCATCTTTGATGGATTTGGATGGAATTTGTGACTATTTGTGACAATTTCAATGGTCAATGTACCCAATACTCCAGAATGTCATTTTCATGTCACACGACTGTAAGGTGTTGCCTTCCAACAAAGACGTACATACTACGCTTTTTGCTTTACATCTACAGTAGTATCATTCAGACACAACAGAATGGCAAGCCTGAGTCAATTAATTCTCCATTCCTTCACTGACACTACTGTCTGTGCAGTGAACACAACATAGGCCAATCTTAACTGGCGAATGCTGCAAAATTTCTGGTTAATCTGGAGAAAGAGGAAATAGTCTTAACGCCCCCCCCCCTCCCCCCCCCCCCCCCCCCCCACATAAAAATATCTTCGTTTTCCTCACGTTTAGGTATCTTGACCCTGCTGAGCTTGCGTTGGTAATCTCTGAGAGTGGAAACATCAGACCCCATCTGAGAGACTGCCATAGCCACGTCGGTGACCATTGGCATGGTACGACCGGTGAGCTCACTGAAGGCCTTGGCACTCCGACCAAACTCTACAATATCTGCAAATAAGACGAGATGAATAAAAAAAAAAAACAGAATCTGAACGGTAAGCAGGGACAGCAAGAGTATCATAGTTCTGAGTGAAAAATATGGATAAGAAAACTTTCCCCCAATGGTTGCACCACTGTCAGTTTTCACTTAGCCAGAAACCTTTCAATGAGCAAGTAGGTTCACAATATCGCAAAGCATAGACAAGATGTGTCTTTTTTTTATGCAACACAAAACAAGTTTCACTAGGTGTTGCATTTTACACACATTGCAAGTCTCAATAGAGTAATACATGTACATGTATTTGAATGTAAGGGAAAAAAAATTTTTCAGAAAGTGATTATATCAGTTCTATAGTTTCAGTACGGCCTACTGTGCTCAATTATAATTCTCTTCCTACTGTAAAGGGTTCCACACCTCGGTACATTTCTCATCATAAACATAATGTAAGATCTCACATTACCTGCTCAGATATTATGCACGCATATTTCAAAGTTTTTACCCTTACAATGGAAGTGAACATGGATGATATACCTACAGAAATATTTGACACTCTTTCAACTTACTACTTACTGTGCACTAAAAGTAAAACTGTATGATCACCTTGTATAGTGAGCATAGCAAACTGAAGTAAGTACTGTAGTTGTTTGAGAAAATGGTTCAACCATATGAGTACAATGGCTTAATGCTTCACACTGTTGGGTTGGCCAGTTTCTATCTCACTTTATTGTTGCAGCTTTTACAGTTTTAGACTTTTAGACCTACTTCATCTAACATGAAAGTTGGACTGCATGATCCAAATACAACTTCATACACAAACTGTAAAAAGAGATAGGCCAGGTACTAAATTAACATTGTTTTTCCTCTGCAGTACTGTACTGTTTACATTTTCACATCCAAAAGACATCAGGTGCTATTTTTTTGTAACTATTGTGGTGATGCTACCTTTTCTTTAAATTCTTTGCATTTTGTTCTTCACCGAGTGTCAAACTTTCCTGTCAAAAGATTTATCTTTGAGATGAATGAAACCCTTACAGCTCTGAATAACCTCAGTCAGCGTCTCGATGCAACTTTCCGTACTGGAATCGAAACCAGCCTCCCGACAGAGGGCGGCCACGGCCACAGAGAGTGCTCTACGGTGAGCGGCGGCATGCTTAGAGCTGGCAGTCGAAGTCATCACAATCACTGACACTGGACAGTGGGGTTACTTCTGTAAGAGATAGGTAAAACCAATGAGATGAAATGAAAAACAGAGGAACAAGAGGCATTCAGACTTTACTGACAATAGAACGGCAGTAACTTAAGGTAGATTAGGACCTGCCTGTCACTTCCAAGGGCAGGCCATGGCATACTCCTATTTTACTTGAAAGTTTATTGGTCATGAACATGACTTGGTAAATGCCACTGGTGTGGAGGAATATTCCCATGGCATGAGAGCAGGTGGACTAATGACAGCATAAAGTGACACTTGGCTACTAGTACATTTACAGTGGGCAACTTACAGTGCTGTGAAGACATTAGAGTTAATGACACACCGCACAGTAACCGTTACTGTAAGTGCAGAATATGCACTGACATTATTGGTACTGTACAGTAACTACATTGTACAGTACAGTAAGGCTAGGCCATGTTGGAACTAAGCTGTAGTAGGATGGAGGGCTGCATTTTCTCCAGTTAGGCTGGGCTAAAATTGATGTAGACTTAAAGCTGTATGCTGCATGAAAATAGGGGGGGGGGGCACGAAAATATGAGAACGCACTACACTGCAGAGTTTGTGTTACTGTACTCATACTGTGCTCAGGCTGTACTCATAATCATGTACATTTTTCTGTACTTATACAGTACTCGTGGCTTTGGACTCATACAGTACTTGTACTCAGAGGATCTGAAGATCAAGTACTAGTACTCATACTGGAGGCTTTGCACTCACACTCATACTCGGGCAATTGTACCCCCAATCATACTCAGAATTTGTACTTATAGTCGCAAATGTACTCATGAGTACATAATTTCAGTCCAAGATTTTAATTTTTGTAATCTGCATTCATACTTTCAAACTTACTAGAAATTGTAATTATTTAAAGCTTCCTGTGCTGATCAACACAGACTATCTCAACAAGGAAACTGTGCTAAGTATTGCTACAAGAAGCAGTACAGTAATCATAATTACACCATAGGTATTATTTCATTGATTTCATCCACCCCTTACTGTGAATCAGTCTCTACTATTTCATGTCGTACAAAACATAGTGATGAGAGTGGTATATAGCTATCATAAGCAAAGTTAAGATGTTCAGTACTGTATACTGTAGGTGTCAGAGAAACAGTTATGTATGTTTAAGGATTAAGAAGCCCCATCAAGGACTAAAAACCAGAGTTATGAGCACCAGCAAGATTTACTTAGTTCTCATTTTGACAATTGCCCAGAGGTTATTGAACTAGGTGTGTACTGATCGCTCCTAAGCCTGCCCCACGTATTGTACGCTCCCAAGCCTGCCCCATGCATGCTCCCAAGCCTGTCCCATGCATGTACAGTAGTAACATGGTCATCTGACAGATGTGAGGGTACCCTCCAGCCTACAGTAAAACCACGCCACTTTCTCAAGGCTGATAGGGTGGTGGTTCCACTGTCCCACTGGCTGACAGCTGAATCAAACAGAGGAGATGACTTTTTGAATGCACTGATTTCCCTTGTCACGCAACCAGATGCAGTACCCACCGTGCTTAGCCCTTAAACAGGGCTGTGTGTTACGCTACACTCAATCACAGCCCTTGCGCTGCTAAGACTTCATACTTCATAAACACTTTGTTGTGTATTGCAAGCTTCATTTCAAAATAAATTTTCTATAGAATACTCAAGCTAGGCATGACCAAAATATTACACAAAAGATACTATTACCAAAATATTACACCTAACCAATTATTACTGCGAAGTTTTATTGCTTTTAGTAAATGTTTGAATACAGTACTGTACTTTATGGTCCCGACATTTGCTACATGATCAACTCACGATACTCTCAGTATACATCTTAACTTGGCCTTGTATAACATTACCCATCAAAGTGCTTTTAGTGACCATTTTAAGCATAAAACAGCACAATTCAACATCATTCACTTGCTCGAGAGCTCCAAATAGAGTATGGCGTACAGTCATATACTGACTAACTGTTACATGTTTCAAACTTCATCCATTTCCTCATCATATTTTGGTAAAAAGCTTATGCAGAACGGTGGATGTGGTACCAGGGATTGTTTGTGTAAAGTCTGCTACGAAAACATAACCATTTGTGAACTTGAGAGATAACAACATTGGCAAGTTACGCCTAATGAGGTACAAATTTGTGTTAACGGCGTAAGGGCTGTAATGTGAAGTGTACTGTAAAGAGAAGCCTTAAGCCATGCAAAGTAACGTATAGCCGTGTTGAAGGGCTGTGCTAAGCCTACACTACGTCTACAGTAGACTGTACAGTACTGTACAGTAATGTGCTCCTAGTTAGTTTCGCGGAACTTGGCCTGACATAGTACACATACTAACCAACAATACACACTGTCGTGTGTCGGAAGCGTACGATTTGTTATCGGGTGGCCTGGTGAGATACGTCTGCAGTCTGATAATGTTAGTTAATCGAAGAAAAGATGAAGTCATTTCTCTTAACGAACCATAGCATTTGGGTTTTAGTTTGGTCCCCTGTTGCCTTGTACAAGCGTTTTGGTGAGATCGATCAAAAATTTGTACCGTGTCAGTAACCTGCGACTTGAAGCTTATGTGTTTGTGTACGACTAGCGCACTTGTGTACGACTAGCGTAAATTTGCCCTATAGTTCTACTGCTGATGGATCATGGGGTACGAGTGGAGCTCGAGCTGGACAACAAACCTGACCAGGCTAAGAAACAAATGTGCGCCATCTATTTCATACCAAACAATCCAGAGCCATCTGCACGGCTCTGAAACCAAATCAGTGAACTACCTTAGCTTACGCAACAAACAACACGCCGACTATTTGACAGTAGTTTACCGATTTACCGGAAGTCCACATGCTTTAGATGTCGATAGGGTCATAAGAACTGGGGCAGACAGCCATCTCTGGGTTATTCAGAGCCCCCTTCTGTTCTGGAAAATAGGATTGATGATGTTCTTGAATCCGTTGACTGTTGTAGCAGTGACAGCCTCCTGTGGCAGATTGTCCCATTCAGTGATAACACGCTGACTAAAAGAATACTTTCTAATATCTAGTAGTCTACATAAGTTCTGGAATTTAAGCTTATGACCTCTTGTTCTAATAACATCCTACAATTTAAAAAAAAAGGCAGCCTGATCAACATTTCCCAGACCCTCAACAATTTTAAAAACTTCAGTCAAGTCGGCCCAAATCAAACCAGTTCTTTCAATTAGCCTATATGTAACTGAGCGTAGACAGGTCTGGAATGAATTTTGTAGCACGACGTTGTACTTTTTCAGTGTTATCAATATTTTTCTGTAAGAGCGCCATGTCGTCCAGGTTGAAAACGCGAAAACCGCGGAAATTGCCAAATAACGGTAACAGTCAAAACGAATTTCCGCGGTTTCCACGTTTTCAACTTTCTCCATAGGCCCAGGTTGAAAACGCGGAAACCTCGGAAAAGTGTCGGACTTTTTTTTTGATGAATGAACATGTATGTTTTACGTACTTTACAGCAAAGCATTTAGAGGAAAGGGAGGGACAGTTTCAAACCCATGCACGACAAAATGGTGGTGACAAGAGTGCATTAAGAAAAGTGGGCGCATGGTTTTCTACCCCCGACGTCCCAACCCCGTCCCACCGATAGAACGGGGTCCCTCCCTTCCGCTTAATGTACTAAAATTGCGTTGAAAGTTGTTATGTGTTACTCTGTACGAGTTACGAGAAAAGTACGTGGCATTCGTCATTTTCGGTCTTCCCTTCTCATTCCCTGCCAATCCCCGGGTCCCCCACCATTTGGTTTACGCCCTCGGATACAACTGGAATGATTTATACATGTTCCTGTTGATGTATAAATCCCAAGTTAAGTGTAACAAATGGCAGGCTATATCGAATTCCTTGCTTGCAAATACATCCCCAAGGGGAAAAAAATCAATTTTCGTTTTCAACATTCTCCATAGACCCAGGTTGAAAACGCGGAAATTCATTTTGACGGCTATATCAAAAATTTTCTAAGTCCGACGTTTTTCCGCGGTTTCCACGTTTTCAACCTGGGCCCATGGAGAAAGTTGAAAACGCGGAAATTCAAGGACCGCGAAGACCTAGGAACCAACAGAAGTGACCCCCCCCCCCTTAAAAAAAAGAAAACAAAAAACTCAGAATCACGATATTCGGAAAATTTGATTCACCAGTTAAAATTTTTCATATTTAGTCTAGCACATTTTATGACGTTAAAAGATGCCAAATATTGTACCAGATTGTGAGGTTACTTGTAAAATGAACAAACAAAAAATTCTCAATAAACCTGAAATTTCATTTAAACTTTTCGTATTTCAGTCTGCCAGTGGGAGTGAGGATTGTCAGAAAGTCTGCCATACCAGTTGGGACTTTTCATATCTCAATCTAGCACATTTTATGACGTCAAAAGAAGCCAACCGTTGAACTTCTCAATGTTGGGCCAATAATCGTTAACCAGTGCAACGGTTTGCTCATGGTTACCAATCAGTTGTCACAACCCTCCCTATATAGGAACCCTAAAGACTTTCTAAGCGGAGGGCCATCATCAGGTGGGGCTGAGCGAAAAGAAAATTTTGGCTTTTCAAACTCCCCAGATGACCGGAAACAGCAATTCCCGGGTATTATAAGCTGCATATGTGCAGTCTTCAGACAGGCATCTCATGTTTGAAATTTCTCAAATTAATGAGAGCAAAAGTAAATGAATGAAAATGCTGATACGTATCAGATAAAGTGAGTTGATGAAAGAATCATAAATCATGCATCCTCTTTTCTATATTATTAAATCGCTTGGCAAATATTTGGGTTGGGATGAATATCTTTAGCCTCACACTTTTTTCCACAGTGATTGTTTGCGGGAGGTTAAGAGACTTGAAATGCGTCGCCATTATAGCTAGATTTGTTTTCTTACTAAGCCTTGGAAATGAATGAGAGGACATTACCGAGTGTGAGAAAGTGTGATGCAGGCGACCGCAACCCTCCCTTTGAACACATAGTAGCTCCGCCGCTGATTATATTTATAAAAACCAGCCGCGTCTAAGGTCAGTCGAACTACAGAAATAGGAAACGATATTGTTTCGATTTACTGGTTGTATTGTTTCAAAGTTGGGTCAAAGTTGAAACAATTTACACTATTTTTTTTTTAAAAGATAGTTGCGCAATATTTGTTTTGCATATAGATTATGCACCGTTACAAAGCCTAAGGTAACTCAGTATTTGCATAGGCTTTAAAACACATAACATGTACACAAACCAGTTAGAACTGAAGTTTACTCAATCATTTGGCTTCTGCAGCTTTTTAGCAAATCATCGTTCCTTAAAATCGAATATTTTAATATTTTTTCAAATTCAATGTTCAAATTTTTAACATTTTCAAGGAGCAATCGGGGACGGAGCAAACTTGAACTTTGCAAGTGTGAGTTGGATTGTTTTTTTTTTTTTAGTCTACTGTAAGTTTAATTTGCTTTGAGATATTTAAAGGACAACGGGAGGGTGTCTTTAGCTATAAGAGCAGCCGTTAGGTTTTTCCCAGAAAATAGCCTAAGGTTGTTGACATAACGGAGATACAGTTTCGACTTTGCAACCCATTTGGAGTCTGTATTAGTATATATGGTGATTAGAGTATGCCTTGGCCAAACAAATGACATGGATTATATCAGAAATTCTCTGACCGGGTCCATTGACCTACAAGGTACGAAGTAAGCCTAATTAGTTAGGAACTCTTTAAGGCAACTGTGAGTCGGTGACGAGATGAAAAGTATAATGGGGAAAACAGAATGCAACTTGAAATGAAACAAGCAAGTGGATCATCTTAAAAGGAACAACGTTACAGCCTAGAGGGAACAAAACGAAAGTATTCGCGGCGATGCAAGTCTGCTTAGAAAGGCTAAAACGTTAGATTGATTACACGATGTCAACCTAAAGTATAGGACAAGGACGGATCCAGCCTCTGGCTCATGGGGGAGCAGTTTGAAAAGGGGGGGGGGGGGGCGGCGCCAGCACATCTGACTAATACAATAATGTATGCTGTCTATTTTTAACACAATAATGAGCCGTATGTGCAAGGTACCATCATAAATTAGGGCGCCCTTGCATTTGGATGGTTTAGCACTATTACATTGACACTTTGGACGGTCAACGCAGGCCAAGATTTTCATTTTCTGGCGCATGATCAATTGCTTCACTATAAAATATTCTTTTATATCATTGTGTAAATATCAGAACGTGTGTGGACGAGCGTAATGTTTTTACTTTAGTGCAGATTGGAAGACAATTTTGAACGGTCTGCTTTGCATGAAACAAATATGGCTCGTGCACACCGTAATCACTGTCGCAATGGGCTTATCATGGCAACGCTACGTAAGTCTGTATGTGCAGAATATCTTGTGTGTCACGCTTTGAAAGAAACCTAGCATGCACGTAGAGTGTAGTACGTATCTCATCTAGACGCACGTACTTGCACACAGTCACACACATGGCAATGCTATTGCTTGATGTAAATTTGGCAAGTAAATGTGAGATAAATATAGCCTGCCAATATTAGCAGCAAGCAAGTGGTAGTTTAACTGAATATCTTAGGACGCGGGGGCGCATTTTTCCTGTATTCAGGGGGGCCAAATTGGTCATAGGGCGGCCCCTTGGATCCGCCCTTGGTATAGGATTACTGTTGCCCTAATGTGTTGGCTGGCGGTAGAGTTTGTTCTATATGTGAGGAATATTAAAATAATGTTGAATAGATGTGCAGACTGATCTATAGTGACTGTGGAATTGAAGGCATTCACAACTTTGAAAAAAAAAAAAGACTGAAAAAATCACAAGAAGAAGAAGAAAAAAAAAAACTATGCCAATGAGAGCCATCGAACATCTCAAAGCCATGTGGCAGGAGGGATTTCCCCAGCAGCGGCTATAGAACGCCAAATGTGTTGGTCAGAAGTACGAAGATCCGCCGCGTACTCACGAGAGACAATGCAAATATTTCATGGAATTTATAGATTAATTGCTAGCTTCACGGACAGGCACTGGTAACGTTGACCCTGTCAATATTTATACAGCGATATCCCAAGTTATTAGCGCCTGTTTGAATTTCCCCATTACGAAATTGCAATTACGCCGTCAAGTCGTTTGGCTATATAGAATCCTCCAATACGTGAAACGTACACACAGTTTTTGTACTGGCCATGACATCTGGGCCAGTATCTAGTATAGGCCTACGTACCTAGGCACGCTCCTAACTTTGGAGAGGCAGTTCTTTCCTTCAATGTTACAGTCGTACTGTTAACCAGGCATATGCTAGCCCATTCCAAAAAACATGGCAGAGGAACAAACATGAAACCCCGTAAGTGGTAAAGATTTTCGTAACCGCATTTTCTATTTTTCTTTTTGGTCTTATTTTGATATAGATCATAACATTATCACCGCACACGACATGAGTGTAAGTATCTGCATGACCATTCCGACGTATTAAAAAAAAGGGGTTAGATATAGTGTTCGGGGGATCAAGTTACAATTGAATTCCCAACACACTGAGGTGCCTTTGTGGTGATGTCACCCTTCATTGCTGGATAAATATCAGCAAGTGGCAGCTATTTGAAAGTGTACATCTCCAAACGTCTAGAATTACGGCCGAAGGGTCCAACAATTCACACCAGGTGTTGCATCGTATCCGTGACAGGGGAACACCCAATAACCCCTCAAACAAAATACACGGAGGGGGGGGGGGGGCGATAATAAAGCCAAAATCCAACGATACATACATGAGTCATAGCAGCAAGACACAAATTACCCTTGATAGATTTCGTTTAATTATTTGGGTAATTTTGAGATGATAATATTTAAAATTATCTTTTTCCTAGTATGTTTTCATGTCGTTCTCTGCGATATATGTGACCTTTCTGTAATGGGGGCTCATTGTATTGGTTGACGCAATTCATCATGTTTTGTCACACCAGTTGAGCATATACTCATTCACTAATTGAAAATGGTAAAACTAATCAATTCTGAATTTGTGACTCACAACTGACACAACAGTGACGTGGTAATTAACGATCAAAATCACTTATTGTTTATGTAACCGGACACTTTTTACCATAAGGTGCTAGCCATAGGCGACCCTTGTTCATGAAAAAACTACACTTTCTCTCACATTTTCAGTGACTGCATAGATACATGACTAAGGATGTTAATTAAAAGAATTAATTAAAATTAATAATTTTAACTCAACGCGCTCTTTAAGCAAAGAAGCAAAAGACGAGTATAGATAGACTCTTCTGAAGATCGTACAGTGCATGCACAAACAGTATCTATGGTACGCATGGCGTGAAAGAAACATTTCCAGCAGGGAAAAAGACCTGAATCGGAGATATTTATGGTGGTTCTCGAGAAAACGGTGATTACGAAAAGGGTTACAGCTGTGAAAAGCCAACAAAAATCACAACAGCGCAATCAGTACACAACTTTATCATTGCCTAATTATAAGTTGAGAGTGGAGACCTCAAAAAGTCACATAAAGCGGAAGACAAAAACAAAAGGAAAAAAAAGGAAGAAAAAGGAAAGCATTAGAAGGAAAGAGAGAAGCAAAAGTACTGCCACCAAAGCCTTCCTCCACCCTGCAAGCATGGGCTGACCGACTAGTGGCCACGAAACGTGAATGTATGTGAATGTATAGCCGCTAACAGGCCAACCAGAGACGACCACAAAAAATAAATAAATAACGGAGCAATAGCTTCTCCAGGCAGAGAAGATCTCCTTCGACAGAGTCCATTCTTCACTGCCCCCAGGACCTTACAACCGCTGACTGGGTGAGCTCAAGACCCAGCAAGGAAAATATCTGTGAAGAAGATTGGCACCAGGTGAGTTTAACTGGGCTGACAGATTGCAGTTGGAAACCTATATAGGCTCCCATATTAGATAACTGAGCTCTAGACTGCCCACATGGGACCAGCTGTAGTTTGCACTATGGGCTCCATTAATATAGGTAATACTGGTTATATATGCTAGGTATGAACTGTATACAGTACATGAGCAATTGGGGCAGTACTAAATCCTCCTCAGTTCATTTATTTGTTAAAAAGTGTTTTCGTACTATTTTTTCTTGCATTTTACGAATAAGCATGACTCTGCTTACTCTGTGCAAAAACATTTTATTGTGATCTTCCTTGTTTTCGTAGAAGATTGAAAAAGATTTAAATATGTAAGTTGGTTTCAATGAGTATAGGGCTATATACAGCTAGTTATTGTAAAATCTATAGTAAATGAGGATCACAAGCTAGTTAATTACTTATTTTTTCGTTTTACTTTTGGAACATTTGTTCAGCACTTAAACTTGGAAAAGCCTCAACTTAGCGATTTACGCAGTAAAGGCAGAAAGCTTGTAAACTTGAAAATTGAAAAGAAAGGATTGAAGAGAAAGAAAAAACGAAACTGACAAGATCGCATATAGTACATGAGCTAATAAAACGTATGCATACAATATAACACTTAAAAGAACCGAAAAGTAGTGTACGAAAAAGAAAGTAAGAAAAGACAATGACAGAGAAACTAATAACTAAACATTAATACAAGTAAAGTTGAGTACGACAAGACAATGACATTGATATGTAAAAAGCAATTGAACGTGATTAAATGCAGTGTAAAAATTTAATGAAACAGTAATCAAAGGACGTAAGTCATCCAAGTTAACGGGGAGTGTCTTGATAGAGGGTTTAAAGAGAGGTAAAAAAAAAGTTAGCTGAATTCATGCATTGACAGATGAGTTGTGTCCAGAGGCGTGGTACAGCATCGGAGAAGCATCTATTACCACCTTTGTAGTGAAACCTCGGAACTGGGTGTAAATTCACCGAGGTTTGGTTGGACTGGAACGTACAGCACGGCTTGGTATGTCAGTAAGTAAAGGGCAGCTCACATATTGAGTGAGCCTTAGCTCATTCGTTCAAACAGTTGACATGGACTAGCATTTTAAAGGTAATTCGTTTGTCAAATGGAAGCCAGTGTAGATGTTACGGGAGTGCATGTATAGGACGGGACTATGTCTGGTGATTAAAAAAGGATCCAGGTAGCATTACTTTGTATAGCCTTCTGATCAAGGACGTGTTGATCCCAAGAAGAAGCGTACTTGCATAAAGAACGGGTAAAATATTAAATACATGTGCAAGTATAGGCTATCGTAGTAGCTGCATATATAATGCAAAAAATAAACCCTAGAAAGTCCTCGCACATGCTCAACCATATAAGAAGTAACGCACTCTTTCTAGTTACCAGGCATAATACCAAACACGGGAAGCTTCTCTTGAATAATTATTGTTCCAAAACTTGGAGTGATCTTCCGGATGATATAAAGCTCTGCAAGTCGTATAAAACCTTTAAATGTAAAATGAAATCTCATCTCATTGGTAATTACGTGCTTTGAACTGTATGCTTTTTCCGACTCGAGTCTTTTTTCTTTTCTTCTTTTCTCCTTGTTTTTGTTTTTTTGTTTTTTGTGTGTTTTCTGTTTCCTTTAAGGTCGCTAGCTGCGATAAACATATTCCTGTTTTTTTTTTTCTAGCGTCCTGTTCATATTCCACTACATTGTACGACTGCATCTTATTATGCCTGTATGTATATATGTATGTACAGTATGAACGAAATACATGAAACGAAACGAAACGAAACGAAATAATATGTAGGCCTACATGACCTGACTTCATCATCAACAAAATCATTCACAAAGAGTCACTGGTATGATGCGTGGATGTGATTACATCATCATCAACATCATCATCAGCATCATCATCATCATCATCATCAGCATCATCATCAGCATCATCATCAGCAATCGTAAATGATAAGATGCTTCCGTTTAACAAAAGACTGTTGGTGGAGCCAAGTAATAGCAGTTCAGTTTTGGAGAGATTGAGTGTGCCGAGAAAGTTTGAAAAAAAGAAAAGGAAAAAAAAAAAAAAAGAAACCGATTACGTAGGCCTATGGCAAGGATGTAATATATTCTGGAAAATGTGGATTGGAGCGTTGTCCTGATCAAAAGCGATACAAACTGCAGTTGACTGTCATCAACGTACAAATAAAATAAAAATGAAAATCGACGTTAGGGCAAGTCCGCAAGTGTCAGTCAAAGGTGACGGGGACAGTGAAAAATAGTAGTGGGCCTAGTATACAGATTTTTGTACGAAAGCGTACGTGACCATTGGTCTATATACTGAATTCCTCTATGAGATCGATTATTTAAATACGATTTAATCCAGAAGATACGAGATCCATGACTGTGGAAAAGACTGCTGTACGGCCAGTCGTCGTCGAAATAGGATTTTCCTGGTCAATTATATCCGAAATTCTGTATTCATATCGACCAGATAGAGCGACTACTATGGGACTGCTCAAAGCAGGACAAATATCCTGTAGACACAAGCAACAAAAGCAGCCCCATTGGATTGAAACATTTTCTAAACATGTTGATAAGTTTCCACTCATTTCATGCAAATTTTCACGCTGTTTTTCAAAAAAATCCTCGCCATTTACAAGATTCCAATTTTATGCAAATTTGAACCCCCACCCCCTCCCAAATTTCCCTCTGATTTCACCGATTTCCCCGCTGAGCGTTTAACTTTCACCCCTAGGCTGTGCACATTAATCCCTGTTGAGAAACACTGCTCTAACATGTTTGGAAGCAATGCTGAGATTAGAAACTGGCCTTATTGTCAGGGTCTAGCAATTGAGACATTTTTTTCGGGAGGGAGAAATGGGAGGGCGACTTTGAATCATGACGAGACCCCTTAGCAGTGGAAGAAAAACGTCAGTATAATCCCCATTAGGCAAGACGGGCGGGGCTGGATGAATATGACAAGGTTTCCATTTGCCCAATTTCTCATCTGATGTGTAAGGCAGTTAATATCAGCACCGCAATACTGTGTGCCGTTTTATTCCCTCGCTGCCATCTGCAGTTTCTTAGGAACCACCTGGAAATATGGTATAGCGAAATTTGTCACAGTCCTGTCAGAAAGATAACATTGGGAAGGGAAACATCTCCCGTGATCAGTTGATGTGGGGTTCGATGATAAAGCTGTTGATTTGCTCGAATTGAAAATTCCCTCGGAAAGATTGAGCAATTTCAGTCCATAGGTCATTTTCCCATAATTTAAATAAAACTTGGTTTTAATATTTTTTTAATGGTATGGATACTTTAATGCAATGTGCACGGTAAGCAAGACGGTCAGTGTCCGCTCGAGTCTGCCCCGATCGCGCTTGTCTTTGCCTCTCGCAGTACTACTCTATGTCACAGTTTGTTGAGGTCAGCGACGACCAAGCGTTCACTTTCAGGGGCATATGTTTATCGAGGATCATATTCACACCGATGTTGTGAACAATCCATCGACAGACGAAAAAAAAAAAAAATACGTCACTAGGAAAAATTGTCAAAACCTTGCCTTGTTTGAAAGCGTCTTTGTCAGTGCGATTGTATTTATGATGCTCAACCTTCGGCAGTTGGAAATGGTGGGTTAAATCAAATTAAATCGGTTCGTTGTCAGAAGGACAGAGACCCAGCATCGTGCTATCTGGATTTACCTATTGTCGGAAGGGGTAATTATAGTGTGAGGAATATGGTTATCCACATGAGTCGGTTCATTTTCACAATGATGTTACGTTGCATGTTGGTAGAAGAGAAAGAAAGCTATTTCCTCCTTAAACTTGTCCAAATCTAAACTGAAATCACCTCACCTGAGTGTACGGTTTTTTTTTTTTTTATAACAGACACTTCAACTGAAAAAAAAAAGAAGGTTCCATCTCGGACGAAAAACTGTTCGATGACAACAACAATGGTATTTGCTTGAAGCCATTCACTCGAGTCATGTGCATAATACTCTCAAAATGCGTTCAATTTAGTAAACCCTAAGACTTTCAATTAGGATATCCCTAAGGATGCGTTAACCACTTTCATGACTAGCCAACGTTAGACTGTATTGCCAAAGACTAAAAAAAAAAAACTGCTTTGCATGTACTGTGCTTAAGGGCATATGATGCATGCAAGTTAGCTTTATCATAAATGATGCCACCCTATGAATACCACCATCTACTTGTTTCAAGTCTAAAATATATTGGCAAAATCAGCCTACGTGTAACGCATAGGCACATACTGACACATATTGTCAGGTTTAATGTGTGACATATCGCGAATTGCAATATAGGTAAACAGGTATATAAAAAATAACAGTAGATGAAATCGTGTCGTATTCATACGTGTCTTTAAAGTAAACATGAGGGGACCCTCGAACGAGTGAAGTCACCCATTGACCTTTATACCTTCCATTGTAGCAAGTTTGTAAGTATTTTGAATGCACATTTTACAGTTAATTGAACGCGGCGCGTATATATGTAGCTTAGTTTATTTAGCGACAGGTATAATGTGTTAAGCGCCTAATATCCACGTGCTTGTTCCTTCAGACACTATAGTCGCCGTCACTGGCCCAGTGCATCCACCACTGCACAGTGTAGGTAGCCAGCTAGGGATGATCTGTCACTTTTTTGGTTTTTCCGAACCTAATCATCCCGAACCCAATCATCTCATCTTACGAAATAAAAATACATCTTAGGAAGCAAGGAAACTGGAATATTTTTTTTTGTAATCGCACAAAGTAGGTATCTCTGGATAGAAAATTTGTCCTGGTTTGTCTTCGCTCTAAGTTTTGCCAAGTTACGGCACAACTTCTCATCTGGCAAAAACACCAATAGAGAGATTACCAGCACTGTGAGTATTCCGGTTTTTGGTTTTTGTTTTACGTTTCTATGGGGTTTTTTTTTTCGTTTTTCGTATGGGGGTATAATTGCTCAAGGTTAAGAGTCGTCGAACGTTGGAAAAAAATATTTCTCTATTTTTCTATATTTCTATGTATAATTCTCATAAGCCAATGGCGACTGTATTGAGTTAGTCGAGAACTGTACAGAATTTCGGCAAACTTTTGCCCGTTTCTAGATCAGGCGCTTATCGAGTGAGCTGGCAATTTAGGTACACAGGTATTAGTTTATTAGCTGAAGCGGCATTTTGTTCCAATGCAGCTAGCAGAGGAAAGGTGCCTGCCGTGGTGCTGTTAGGTACATCAGCAAGTTTCCATTTCCAGCGTTCATTGATAGTTACAACTTAGTTTAGGTATAGATTATAAAAGTAAGATGTTTAGCATACGAACATATAGGTGGCATTTCCTAAAGTCTACCCCCTCATAAATCTTGCGCCTCAATTGGAAATTTTCAATGACTGAGACGAGTACCAATTAAAACAAAAATCTAAAACATTCGTCTCTATTGATTCTTAAGATTGATCTTCCACTCTTTAAAGATTAATTTTTTTCATGATCTTTTTTCGGAGTTATATTTGGGATTGACTTTGGCTCTTTTGTATGATAGAAAAGAAATCAATGTTAAGAGACTGAATGCAACTTGGCATTTCCAGAACAAAAATTACCAATTTTATCAACTGAGGTTGCCATTCTTTCGACTGGTAAATTAAAACACACTATCAATATAAAATAATGGAAAATGTCAATTAATTAGACTGAATGTGTTTACTCTACTGGATCTTCAAAACTGACTGCTAACCTTAGAAATGTATATGATTGCTTTTTCACTCTAATTTGGGTTGTCGTTAGAATCTCTCAGTTCATAAATGTTTTCCGCTTTATCCCAGGTCAAGAAACAACAGGTGTCGTAAGCTAATCGAACTGGTCTGCTGCGAGAGAAACATTTAAGTCCTCCTAAAATTGAAGGAAATGACCCTGCAGTAAGAACAAGCAGAGGAGATACTGTTGTATGTATGAACTTGCTATAAAAACAATTGCAAACTGTTCCCTTCATTAGATTTACGTGTAATTTCTGTTCAAAGAAAAAAATAAATTTGCGAGTTTTGAAAGTCAGTTAATACTTTTGGACTAACACACTGTGGGGATGCATGGGACGACGTAATGGAAAATTCCTGGGAAATAGGAGCAACTCGCCCGTGCAGGTGCCGGCTGCTGGCCAAGTAGCAAATCTGGCCGAACATCAGGCAATTTGTCCATGCTGTCATTAAGAGTGCCGACAAGTTACAAAGAAATGACGTATTTCGCATTTGCATACACCGTGAGGTAACGATACCAACCACGGACAATATACCCATCCAAGCGATTCCCAACCCAGAGAATTCCTCCAGGGAAAACTCACTCCTGACAATTCCTTTACTAAAAAGGTGTAAGGTTAAAATAGTTAGGGGATTTGACTGGTGGGAATTGTCGGAGGGGGAGGGAGGGGGAGTTGTCCGGGTTGGGGGGATGTAGTTGTACGGGCACCACTACGTACAACTATCACGGCAACTCTCATTCATACAGTTACCTGATTCAATCAACAGCCGTGGTACCGTGCATAAATATTTCGTTTTGCTCTTATTTTGTAACACATATAGTTTCATCATCACAGTCTCACCTATTACTTCTCTTTGTCTATAACAATTACTTCTCTTTGTCTATAACAATTTCAAAAAATTGTTTTTTCATATGCATCTACAGGTAGTTTATTGACCTGTTTTGGATAGGGTCAGTTACGTTAATCAATGCAAATATTTTGGAAAACAGTCTGAATGACTTGTAATGATACCAAGCAATTTTTTATCATTTATTTTTTGAGGGTTGTAAGTGAAGAGGTCTTAATTTTGTTTTCTGGTGCTGGATCAAACGTTCAGCATTAATGTAAGTAATGTAGTTACTGTTCTGCATAGAGTCTGTTTGCATTCTAATTCTTGGTCCTTGAAACACATCTTGGGACAAAGATTGGTATCGTATGGTATGTCAACTCCGTTGACACAATTTTGCACGCTATATCAATTTTGTTTCAAAAAGAAAATAGTAAATAAACTAAGATTATTTCCTGTTTCTTAACTTACTCGTTCCGTGTCAGGATCCAGCAACACATGTTAGTTCTTCTTCTTCACATAAACTAGTTTTAAACTTCTTCTAAATCTAAAATAATTCACAACTATCTCTCGGAGACCATCTCTTGTCATAAAAGCAGGAACTGCAGGTCAACGTAATCCTATGAAATAGATGGTTGAGGCAGAATATTTCAGAAAACAGACAGAAAAAAAAATTACCATACATCAGTCGATGCACTGTAAATGTTTTTTTTTTTTTTTTTTTTTTAATTTCCAACATATTTGCCAAAAGTTGCTTCTTTTTGAATAGGTGTTATAAAGGTGCAGAAGTACAGAAAGCGGCATTTTTTTTAAATAGCCAGGCAATTTATTGAATGCTTAATTTCTTGAAGGAACGAACCTGTTCAATATAAATACTGAAAAGAAGTTGATCAAAAGCTTGATACAAAACTTGACTAGGCGAAAGATAAGTGAGTTTTATCTTGTTGCAGACCTCATTGAATTACGTCAATTTTTTTTTTTTTTACATCACGGTTTTCTATGCCATTAAGTGGCAAACACATGGTCAATTTTACATGAAATGCTTAAGTGTTCTTAAACATCTGTAGGTCGTAGTTGTCGTGTCCACAGGTTAAAATATGAAACTGAGAAGGGAAGGAGGTTTTGTTACTAATTAAGTATAAAAACGCTGAGAACTTTCAAAATGAGCAAATAGGAAGGCCGTGGCTTCATGTTACTTCAAGTAAAGTGTCCATGTAGAGGGGCAAATATCCACGATTGAGTCATGTACACGGTGGAGTCAATATAGCCTCATCTACTACTACGACTAGTACTACGACTACGACTACTATTACTACTACTACTACTACTACTACTACTACTACTACTACTACTACTACTACTACTACTACTACTACTACTACTACTACTACTACTACTACTATTACTACTACTACTACTGCTACTGCTACTGCTACTACTGCTGCTACTGCTGCTACTGCTACTACTGCTACTACTGCTACTACTACTACTACTTCTACTATACTACTACTACCACTACTACTACTACTACTACTACTACTACTACCACTACTACTACTACCACTACTACTACTGCTACTACTACTATACTACTACTATCACTACTACTACTACCACTACTACTACTACCACTACTACTACTACTGCTACTACCGCTACTACTACAACTACTACTACTACTACTGCTTCTACTACTACTACTACTACTACTACTACTATAATGATTTACAATCGAATGTAGCTGTGTTGAAAATATAAAAATTAAATTCTAAGAACTGAGTAGCCTGACTGTCTGTATGATGATGCTCTTAATTGTTATGATAATTATATTTGAAGTTACCCCAAATTTCATCACTTGACATCAGTTGAGTTTACCTCTTTCTTTCCATTAAAGAAATTATCTTTGTTGCGCCTTCCCTCTTGATGTTTTAAGTATGTTTTCAATAGTTTTTTTTACTTTCAATTTCAAAGTTAACTTTGTGACAAATTTTCAATCTCCAAGTGTAGGAGGTTAGCGGGTGAGTCAGTATACTACGTAGGACTTCCGGAATGAAGGAGCTAACTGTAACCGAAAATTACCGTACATGGTCTCGGGTATTTACAAGCAGACAGTACCAGTGCATAGCAGAGTGAATAGCAGAACAAAGCATAGCAGAGTGCATAGCAGAGTGCACAGCATAGCAGAGTGCATAGCAGAGTGCATAGCATAGCAGAGTGCATAGCAGAGTGCACAGCATAGCAGAGTGCGTAGCAGAGTGCATAGCATAGCAGAGCCCATAGCCCGTCGAGTTGCTAAAAAGAATGTTATCCGATCGCTTGTCAACATAAATCAAGAAATAAATCCAAACAGAGTATTTTACGTGGGGGTCTGTATGGTATGTAGGCGGATATAGGAACTGCAAATGAACGTTATTGTTCCTATCACATCGTTAGTGTATCCTGAATTATGTGAGGCAAAGAATAATAAGGTTATTGACGATGTGTGATTCCTTCGGTGTCGCACCTTATAGCCATCTCGGAATTCAGTCTGGAATTGTTACCCCAAAATACAAGATTAATGTTGAAGCTTGTGGACCCCCTTGCCCCCACCCCCCCCCCTTGGCTCAGAGCCATCGAGCCAGTTCAGGTTGCTCTAACCATTCTGAGAAATGTTGTACGATTTTACATTTTTTTTATTTTTTATTTATTTACGATCCTCTTCCGAATTCAGTGGGGTACATTTTTAGTTCCCCAATATCTCGTATTTGTGCAACCCTCAGTATAAACTGAACTCCATGTAATTAACTAATTACCTAATTTAGATAACAAAGTAACGTGGCATAGGAAAATATGCAAAATCCAGTCATGAGATTACAGTCCGGACAACCGAAAACGTTTTTTTTTTTTTTTTTTTGAGTATATGGAATGTCACAACGCTTTAATCTATCCTCTTTTGCACGACAACATCTTGTACCCGGTAATGTGCAATTCAGGGTCAATATCACTGAGATGAAACAAAGCCGTTATTATCAATGTGTTTAGTCTACAACTTAAAAAACATGATAAATCTTCCAAAATGTATCAACCACACGCATTAAAGGCTATATTGCATCACCCTAAGCTATATTTTTACCTCCCGGAAAGCAAAATTCTCAACTGGTTCTAAGTTACAGTACTCTTAAATTGACAGCAAATTCGAAAGATACATAGCAGCTCGTATTACACAGGGTACACAGGGATGCATTGTTTTGATTACAAATGTGGAGGAATTTAAGACAGACTGAGGGAGGGACTAGAGGTAGGTGGTTGGGAGAATTGAAACTGTCTGGGGTGATGGGTTAGATTTTATTTTTCTCGTTCTTATCACATTGAATGTTGTACGCAATAGAATTCTTACCATCTAGAGATTCAAATGCAGGCATACTTGTTGCCAAAATATTGAAAATCTAGCATACGCCCAGTTTCTGACCGAACAATGTACACTGCCAGATTTGATGATCGCATCTTACTGACATCTTACTGAATTAGACTTTAAATTGCAGTCGATGGTAGTTGTAGGATTCTTGCTTTTAGGATTGCTGTGAATGTCTCATCTACTATCTACTTGAGACCATACATAGATACGAAACAACCACATATTCTATATATATATATATATATATATATATATATATATATATATATATATATATATATATATATATATATATATATATATATATATATATATATACGATGCATACATGCATACGATGCAGATAGAACCTGCAGGAAAATTAATATAAAGTCACATCAATGCCATCATGAGGAGCGAAGGGCGGTTCCCAAATGATGGGAGGGCGGGGGCAGGGGTAATTCCCCCTATCATTTACAGTAAACGGGGAGAGACAATGAAATGTGGGAAGTTTTGATTGATGAGAAGAAAACGAAAGAGAAAAAATGATATGAAATAAAACCGGTAGATCAGTAGAGTATAGGGACATAAGGTGGGCCCCTCCATCTGATATTTCAAGCGACGTAGAAAACAAGGAGGCATCTCGGGAGTAGGAAAATCAATGTATAGAAGAGCACTGGAAAGATGCTAATTTGTTCTCTCATGTCAAGCGTACTGATGTCTTCATTTAATGCTTACTTTGATGTCATTATTTTGATTTCTCTGACGTTGATTTTTGTTTTCAGAGCTCCTGTTTCATTGCAATTACGCCATCATTGTAACTAGGCTATATGTATATGATCTATGGGACGTTGTCCTGCTCAGGATGTGAGCATGCCACTTCTACTTTTACCGGCAAAATATCAATAGTCCCAACTTCGGCTACAGACGAAACCTTCGGGATTGGACTAAATTGAATTCCCACCTCCCCCCCCCCCCACTCCCCTCGTGATTATCGTCGATTCCCTGATTGAAGGAAGCTTCAGTCCCACAGTTACGAAACTTTGTCAAAATTGTCTTTTTCTGACGCGTGCAAACGTTTCAGTAGATTGTACCCTAAGTGTACTTTGAACATCGATAACGCTAACCTTTTTTAAGATATAGTAACGCTTTCCTACTACTTTATTTATTAACGCCAGCAGAGATACTACAAGTGTGATAATGAGAAGGTAAATAAGTTTTTTGCCCCCCCCCCCCCTCGCCCCAAAGAAGACCGGAAAGTCAACAATTTGGAACTACTATTTGAAGGCCTTAAAGGGACATAACAGTCAATCGTAGGAGACACCTTTACTTGTCACGGGACTCTTCTTGGTAAAGAGAAAAAAAAAAGGTGTTGTCTTTGCAGAAAACAATTATATTTCTAAAACCAATATTTGTGAACGTAGAATACTAGATCATCTAAAGTAAGAAAGAACAGTGGCCTCCTTTTCAAGGAATAGATTCTCAGAGATAAAAATTCCGTTTTCGGTTGCTCAGGAATAATTTGTTCACCCAAACTTTCCAAAATTCAAATGATGCATTCGTCTTCCGCAAATCTTCCCATTCGTAATTTTTTGAGAAGCTGAGGCTTGTTCAGATGTTTATTGATGAGACGGAATGGTTTAACAATCACTAACGTTACTTTCTTTGCATACCATCTTGGTGTATTCTAAACGCCCTATTTCCCGTTAAGCAGTCAGATCAACCATCGTATGCTTTGCCATCTCCATCAATTAGTTTTACGCTGACTCCGATTCAAACTGTTCGAACTGTGACCAGACTAATCCTCTCTTGTAATGTTCCCGACAGTTCGTATCCCCTTCCAGCAACTTATTTCCTCTCGAGAAACCTCCGCGAACAATTCAAAGTCTACTGCCGGAGAATTCCACCTCGAAAAACTCCGGAGGCATCTAAATTGTCAGGTACCCGCGTTGCAACTGCGTTGGTATACCGGTAATATAACTTCATAACTAAATTCATGTATAAACCATAGTAAAAAGTGTGTGTCAATGGGCCGTGATTTGTAAATGATTGTGCAAGTTTTTCGCTTCAGCCACAACGATCGACTAGAATACGTTAATAAGTGCCGTCGAATAATATTAAGACTAACAAACAGAATGCATGAAGAACTTTAGAACCAACCAGAAAGCCAAAAGGCTTTGTGATTCCTTGCTACATGGTTATATTATAACAAACATGAATTATCAACATGACAAGAATGGGATCAACTACAGTTATGAAGAACTTTAGAATAATATTAAGACTGTTATTATATTGCAAAATATAAAATTGGATATATTTTACTAGTTTACGGTATTTCTAGATTCTGATATGTCTTATCTTATATTGCAGACTTCCTGTACGTGTGACCCGTGGGCATACATCATAGACGATAGTTAAAAAATAACTTCCGTGTAATATCTTTTGGAACTGACTGTACGTAACTACGAATGACGTATGTAACGTTCTGTTTGTTTGTTTTGTCTTTACAGTTCAATTATGGATTCTAGTCAGGGGACGAGTGACTCCCATCCACCAGACCAAACCGTGGGGACTGGTAAGCACCGAATATATTTGCGCTTTTGATATAAGTTTGTGAGGCTATTGACATCACAATCTCTCCCTTGATTCTTTTCATGCCCCTTGTGATGCAATATTAACAATGTTTTGGAGACATTGAAGAATCACAGGTAGGTCGTGGGGTACTTCTGAAACAACTGGCGGTTGCGAATTAATCGAACAGGTCGTGTGATGGCACCAGCGTTATACATCAAATACGGTAATTTAGTCTTTTACTATAATTAGTTTTAGGTCCTCAAGTACATATCTTCGTCTAAGAGCCTGACAAATAGGATTCCCTGAAATGACATGACATACGATTAAAAGAAAAACGTGTATTTTATTTAAGAAAAACTTACACGCTAGACTAATCTAATATAGCTTGCTACATGAGTGGGATAAATCGACAACGGTAACGTTAATTACAATCATGTTAATTCACACATTTAAAAAAAAAAACTGCTTAAAGCGAGTATCTATGGTGGGGTAAATAAATTCTTGGATTTTTCTTTCCCCAGAATTATTGCCTCTTTTTTATCACGTATTACTATAACTTAGCTGTAAATAGTTTAATCACACAAAGTGTGGTGTACAGTTTAACTGGTAATAGCTCTGATCTGGACTTCCGGCTGGAAGATGGTAGTGGTCGTTTTGCTAAAATATTCGAAGGAAACTGAACGTTGTTAGAAGTTTGGACAAAGAACAAACATGTTGGAAGCGAAATGTAATTCCTTGGTTGATCAACATTGTTACAGGTAGGTCAGATTAGAGTATAGGTCCTCAGGTAGAGAAGTATACAAACATTTGGTTCATGCATCCGATCAATGTATTGATCATGGAAAACCGTAGCACAATGGAATCATCATTTTCGCACACTGTACCGCTACACCGGCTCAACTCATGTGCAGTGGCAGACGGCTGAAGGTGGCTGTTCTCTGTCACATCTTTTACTTTCCTAGATTTTGCGTGGAAGGACCCTGTTACGACCTAACTCTTCGTTGACATTTTATTATGGTCGTTTGCATGCACTCCTTCGGAGGCGGTTGGGAGGTGTACAGGCACTTGGTCAGTTTCTTGCGTGATCGTGTGAGGCCTCTTTGATTTGGTTGCATTAATTTGGTCTGAGAATGCAAAGTCAAAAGTCTCCTTGTACGTCGACTAATGGTGGCGGTAATTATTCTCGTGTGGGGGCTTTAAAACGATTTCTCCTTGAGGCAATTCACCCTCCTAGTGTCCAGGCAATATTCCAACGTGATCCCCTTATGAGCCCCATATCGACAAACCTATGGAGTCCATACGACTTGCACCCAAGATTCACAAGGGGCCCATATGTGTCAGCCCATATAATCCATATGACCCATATTGGGTAGTTATGGGGTCCATGTCTGCAACTGTCCCCTATGGACACCATAACTATCGCATATGGGTCATATGGTTATCTGGGCTGGCCCATATGGGCCCCTTATGAATCATATGAATTCACCCATATAATGCCCATGTTGAAATGTTACGTGGGTATGTCCTATCATGTGCGTACAGTAACACGTGTCCCCCATGTACCAATTATTGGACATTGGTGGCGTCCCTGCAAGAGTGAAATGATTCTGTAGTGTTGAAAATGGGCATGTGAAATAAAATGTTGTGCAAGCTGGTATCGTGGACGAAAGCACCTCCGTCAACCAAAAATGGCATTCACGAATCCATTTTGTCTTTATTTATTTTACCCATCATCCCACACCCACAAAAGAATGTAGCTAAATAACTTTTTCGAGTAAATTTATTATATCATGTACGAAGGTGGGTGGGGGTTGGACCAACTAACACCCATGGCGACGCCACATCATTTTGATAGCCTTTCTTGGCTATTTTAGATAATATGTTTGACAGTATCTGAAGGAAGGGCCAGCGTCGGTTGGCTCCTACCGTCGGAGAAAATTGACAAAAACAAAAACAAACAAAAAAACTCTTAGATATAAATTAAGCACAGTCGTAATGTTTTTGTTTGTCTGAACGTGGGAGAACATTGATAGTTCAAAAGTACTGAGCATTAAACAACTAATGATATATTGGTACACTAGTCTGACGGACTTGAGTCCGGAGGAAATTAAATGCGCATAGGCAGATCAATAGGCCGGCCCGTTTGGTACTCTGTCCAACCTCTACATGACTGTGGGGGGACAGTTCTCTCTGTACGTATCTCATGGATATGATCTACATGAATTCATGCTTTATCCAAACAACGTTGATTGATAGATTGTGTCAAGTATATATACTTGAACTATTGGTACACAGGGTACACACTTTGGTATTGACTTTCCCACTGTTGTCTTACCGTTACATATTAGGTTTCGGGAGATTTAAAGTTGGACTAGAGGACCTTCTGACGATGCAGATTATTTTGAAACTAGCCACCATCTTCGAATATCCACCGGCCTGTGTAGATGAGCTTAATCGGGAAAATGAAAAAGGACTGCAGATGGTTCGGTTGATGGAGGAAAGAGGTCAAATAGGACCACGTGACATCACACAACTAATACGAGGTTTACGAGAAAGTGAACTGCTTGGAGTAGAATCTTCGGTTAGAAAGCTATTCAGAGATACGACGGGTATATCCTGCCCCGAAAATTACGAAGATCCACATCGTAATGGTAAGATATTGATCATTTGACGTTCGTTCCTTAACGAGACTCAAATAAAATTTTCAAGAATGGGGGGGGAGGGGTTAATATTCTTCCTTAAGTTACGGAAAAACAGTAAAGGTTAGATGTACCGGTGGAAATCACATCACTAACGTCATCTGTAATTTCTCTGCAAACATTAAACTTGGTAGGTATATTTATCCCAGAAGATGATCATATTACATAAAGAGCTTTAGCTGCTCACTAAAACGTTGCAGGTTCTAATAAGAATATCTTGACTTAAAAGTAAAAATGAAAACTATCGTTTTACTGATGCCTTATCGGTGTACATGTCTTGGTAGGCACTCGATCATATTCCAGAGCCTCAGACACTGCACAGTGACGTCATTCCTCAAAAGCATTTGTGAAGATATTTCATTCACAAAGAATTTAGATTAGCGAACATGAAACCAAATATAAAGCTGGAATACATTTTGGAATAAGAGAAAAACAAAAAAACATGTAAATCTTTATGTTCTAATCTGCAGGAAAAGGAGACTTATTTGTTGGTTATCTAAAGAAAATGTACAGACAACTTTTCAGTAAAATCCAGCCAATACCCTACATCAGGGAGAAGATGTACTGCGTAAATGACATCTTCGTGGAGGCTGGCTTAGAAATTATACGAGGCTGTGGAAGGCAAAAGAGTTTAGCCAGAAATGAAAATGCACCACAATCAGAGAGACTTAATTCATACCGCGACGTATTCAGTAATGACGTCATAGCATCGGATCGAATCATTTTGGAAGGGGATCCCGGTTACGGCAAGTCAACATTCACCTTACAGTCTGCCTTTGACTGGTGTTGTGGCAAGGACCCTTCGCCCCTCAAGAATATCGACGTGTTAGTGCTGCTACCGCTTCGACTCCTGGGAGGCATATCGTCCATTTTCCTCGCTATCAAGCTACTGTTAATGCCAGATGAGTCATCTATTACAGAGGATGACATTAAAGAGATTTTGTCGAGCGGCTTATCTGTCGTAATCATTTTAGATGGTTACGACGAGTACCCCGACAAAGACAGTGATGACACAGACGTGAACAAAATCATTGCTGGAAGGATGTTTGTTGATTTCAAGGTTGTAACGTGTACCAGATCAGGTTGCTTGCCGAAAGAAATCGACGTAATGACAGTCAAGATTCACTTGACTGGCTTTGATGACAAAGCAAGAGATGAATACATTAACAGAGCGGTCGTTGATAACGACGAAGAAGCTGCGGCCAGAATCGGCGACTTTCTCACCAAAAGTCCTGTGTTAAGTGATATCTGCGAGGTGCCTCTTTTCTGTGTGCTGTTTGCCCATATATCATACGAAGAGAAGGACATGATGCCATTCGCATCCGTCACGTCTTTCTTCAAGTATATGCTCTCCTGCTTTTACAGCCACATGTGGAGGAAGCAACGAAGCACAAGTACTACCCCCCCCAAAACATAACTGGAATACCCCGTCATTCCAAACTTAACAAGCTAGCATTTGAATCTCTTTCCAAAGCAAACCAGCAACTCCTTTGGCGATCAGATGAATTCAAAGACAAGATCGGAGAAGACTGTTACAATGAACTCATCACGATAGGAATCATCGTTACAGAAGAGCAACGAGTGGAGATTAGCAGGCCGGCAGCTGGAGACTTGTCCAATTTCTTAGAACCAACTGTCCTTGTTAGTTTTTATCATAAACTGTTCGCCGAATGGTACGCGGCGAACTATTTATCAGAGTATGCGACTGGTAAATGGCCATTAAAGTTTAATCAGACCTTGAAGAAAATCAATCCCTTTGAACTGCAATTTTTGTTGAGATTTTCATGTGGGTTGGACAAGAGGGCGTCGAATAGAATAATAAAATACCTGAAGACAATCGAAGGCAGCGATTCCTTCGTCTCGCTTTGTTTGTTTGAGCAGGCTGGTGAAGCAGGTGACGTGGTCGGTATGGTTAGTGATCTATGTCAAGGAGGTGTGACCATCAACGCTATCGACAGTAGACTTCTGCAAAGATCTAACGTCCAACTGTTGAATATCGCTTCGTCCAGTCAGGTAAATATGTTAAGGATTGCAGTTTTGGATCACCTGTGGCATTTGTTATAATAGTCAAAACATGACTTAGTTTCCTATATATTACCGTACCTTCCGTCCTGTGTGGCATGGTAAACATATGGCGGTAACATGTTTAATTGACATACTAGTAATGTACTTCATACCTTTACACAGTAAAGTAATATGACTGCACTAATAGTTTACTTCATGTGTGTTGACACAGACAGACCTGTCCAAAAAAAGTGATAAAACACCCAACCTTTGCTTATTTGGATAGGTACTGGATTAATAATGAATTCATTAAATAGACAGCTTGTATGCCACTGCAGCAGAAATTGTGTGCAAATCATCTATTGATTTTGGCAAACGAAATCTTCAATACAACATGTTTCGTCACTGACGTAGACGGCGAGGAGGGAGGGGGCACAGGAGTCCACTCTTCTCCTGGTCATACCCTAAACAAATATATGCATCACATTAGAATCGTGACCACACAGTTCGGCATATTACCAGAAAATACGATTGTCACGTACAAATTTACGAACACATATAATTGCAAAAAAAGGTAATGTTTTATAACCTTACTGTGTGTTGCATAAGACGACTGAAAAATTCGTGCTCACTATAATGAAGAATAAGGATTCTTCAGAGCTGATTTGACAACATCATCATCTGGAAATCATCTTTGGAATAACACAAAGATTCCGAAATTTGGTACATTCGACATCCAATTCCGACTCTAGACTCTGGTACTTTTGCATGCAGTGTCTGTTCTTCTAACAATTTCTACATAAATATCTCACCACATCAAAGGCTGTGTGGGGAATGACCAGATGTCAAACTTGTCACCTGGTTTATGCCCTCCAGGGTCTGGGAATTCTGCCTACAGTGCAGAAATAATGAATCAAAAAATGCTCCAGATCAGCAGAAACCTTATCAAATAACTGTGTTAGATGTTGAGACTGCAGTGTGCTTTATTTTGTTAATGAGGTGGTGATATGTAATCAAGTAGAGAATGAACGTGTTAAAGGCTTTACGAGGCAAACCATGTCGGTCTATATGGGAGTTCGACTAGTTGATCATTCACGCCCCCACATTCCCCGTTGAGTACTCTTGCCATGGTTACGTCAATGTGATTCATTGGTAAAAAAGAAACATCCCATTTCCCAGTTTAATCAATGTTTCTTACACAGATTCTGATACCAAGCTTGCATTTAAATCACTCCTTGAGCCAAGTCGAAAACGACACAATCATCCTTAAATCTGGAATATCATTGCCGTGTCTTTCGACGCTGAGTGCCCTTCATATTCAAACAGTCAAAGACGAGAGGACGTTTTCTGAAGATGACATGGAAAAGATATTTTCTTATTGTCGTAAATCTCAACAACTCACTCAGTTGACGTAAGTCTATTTTTTTTTAAGTCCGAGACCTGCGATATGCAAATTATGGAGGAACATGTGTCTTGGTAACAATACAAGCAGGCGACCGAATACAATTGCAATGGATTAGGGTAACGACAAATTCAGATTCTGAAGAGGAAGATACCGAGTAAGATGTGACGTCATGCTTCATGCTCAGATCTGAAATTAAAAAAAAATCAACGTGTTAAAAGATTGTTTTTGATTTGTTACTTTTACATTAAGAAAATCCACAAAGCATTACCTCTATCAAAAATTAACTCAATGGTGCGTTAGTGAAATATGTTTAGTTTTAAATATTCTTTTAAACTAAGACCTGGTTCTTAATTTACTTGAAAGAAGACAGCCATTTGTGCAATACGAAATATTTTGTTTTGTTTTCTGCCTGATCAGCTTTGATGGTCCCAGACTTCCCTTCTCCATCTACGTAGGATCGGCTCTTGGTGCACTGCTAAGTCGTGAAATGAAAGGTACGGCAACGACATGGCAGGAAATGAGAGTTACATTCTGTTGAAGACAAAACTGAAAGACAAAAGAGATACATGTAGCTCAATCAACCACGACATGAGAGATAACTTTTCTTGGTAGAGGAAAGAGTTTCGCAAGTTTGCATATACTAGTTTCCCGATACATCAATAATGACATATACATATGCATTTGTTGTATATTATTTGCAGTTTTGAAAATGCTGAGCCTCGATCTGTAGAATGGAAATCATAACGAAGTGTCGTCAAATTTAGACAAGTCGTTCTCAAAGTGGGGGTCTATACGGGTCCCCTTTGAGAAGCCGCAGGTGGGCGCTACAGAGTTCACGAGGGCTTAAGAGAGAGAGCGTACGTTGGCACTGATTTAAGGTCCCTGGAGGTTACGAAACATAACTGTAGCACTTCATACTACCACCGTTATTAATCTATAGTTTAATAGTTCTTCCTGCAGTCTGTTCTTTCCTTCTACCCTTTTTCCCCAGCCCCCCCCCCAAATGAATTTGTCCACCCAAAATCTCCAAAAGTGGCATTAGCAATTTAATGACTTTAATTTAACCTTATAGAACAATTTCTTCTATGTTTGTGCTACAGTTATTACAAAGACTTTGTTGGTCATTCAAGCAGAATAAGTTAATTCACCCCCCTCCCCCTCCTCCCCAAATAATAAGAGTATGCACAAAAGCAATGCGGGTTTGATTACGAGAGTTTTTGTGAATCGGACATGTAATAATGACTGATATTTGTCATGTCTCAACATGCACAACTTGGTACTACAGACATGTTGAATTGTCTTGAATTGTCGAATCACCGGTTTAGACTATTGCTTCAGGAAATCTAAGGAAGGCATGGATTAAGTCTGAAATTAAATCTTGTAATCGCAAGTTTAAGGGATAGTTACTCAATGCATCTCTTTCAGTATCTTGGCACCACTCCAATTGCTCGTACCGTTTGAGTTCACAGTCTGGCCAATGGGAGGTAAGTTATTAAAACTTTATTCATTACCGCTACACGAAATATATAATCTCATACTTCACAAATATTTAAAACTGTAACAAATTTTACCATATGCCAGCACGTCCTATGGCTTACCCTTGAATGTCAACACAGTAGCCTACTGAAGGCATCAGACACTGTTTTCTAAACAGTCGTGCCAAATAGTCTCTTTAAATTTCGTTTACAGATAAAAAAGCCAAAAATCAAATGGTCGACATTTTCGTTTCTCAAGTTCTAGAATAGTGACGTTCATGGCATTCAGCGCCTACATTCATTTTAATAAACGTATATATTTTTCCTGTACACCAATGTCAAAATTTTCAGTGCGTTTCTTCCCAATATACTTTTATTGTCCTTTGGGGATGTATTTCTCGGCAGAAATTTTTGTGTGCTCCCTCTCTCTCTCTATTTCTCTGTTTAGTCACTGTACTACTCACGGTTGTAAATAAACTTTACAACACTTACCGGTACTTTAGAAATTAAGTGACTGCTAATATTAGTCTCACGTTTAATTTCTGACAGAGATAAGGTTAATTTTGCACACTGTCCTTCGAAGAATGTCAAGACTAAGAACAAAGAAAAACGTCGATACTAATAACGCTTGTAAGGTATTGTCTGAACAGGGAGGTGTATCTAATAACACCTCCCTGGTCTGAATGGGCCATTTGTTGTTGTTTTTTTAACCTCACCCCATTATTTTGTTCATTCATTTTTATTCAGATCTTTGACAAAAAATTAGTGCAGCAGGTCTGTTCACGTACAGTAACTATTAGAGGTGGTGCTAGCAAACTGAACATCTGGCATACGACGAAAATGTTGGAAGCTGCATCGAACTTTGGCGTAAGTTTTTCGTATAATATCAAGAACAAATGGCAAGTTGTTTGTTCAATGAGATGTAGCAAGAAACGTAACACATGTAACTAAGTCAGGTTGCTAGTTAAGCTGAATTAGCTACAAATGGAACACGATGCCTGTAAAAGATTTTGTGAACTGGTTTTTTTTTTTAACTCATCGACAAGAATCAATGTTTTGTGTTTTGCTCACCTCCTGTAAAGATCGAATGAGAGGAAACTAGAATTGCAAGAGAGAGAATACACATAGATTCACATACAGGGAAAAAGAACGCAAAGAGAAGAGTAATAACAGGTCGGAGCTCTCTCTAATAGCGCCCTGGCAATAGTGTGTTACGGGTGGATATATGCAGGGGGCTCTCATTTGTAACAGTTTCGTCATTAATGTATTGGGACATGTTGTACAACATGTTAATACATATTGTACCTTAAATTAAAACATGTCGCACGATACCTAATTTAATACTTATGTGTGTGGTCAAGTTCTCGCGAAATGTCTACAACATTTTTTTTTTTTTCTAAATGTTGTAGCACAGCTTTTGTGGCCTACAATCAAAGGATATCATTTCCACCAGGGGACTGCCACTTGTACTGGTGCAGCTTCCTTCTCCCACGATAATAGATACCGTATGAATAAAACTTATTGTTATAACAAAAAAAAACAATTGTTAAAAAACAATTGTTAACGGTTAATCCAGCAGTGAATCAATGCTTATGTAAACCAAACTGACATGAATGAATTCAAACAAGAATATATTTATGAATATCGATGAAGGTAAATTATATCACATGTCAATCTGATCTGTTCGTACGTCACTTGAGACAGATTTTTTTGTTGGTATCGTGAAGCAGCTGAATCTGCAAACGGTTTAGTTATAGGGAATGTTGAAAAGTTGGAGAAAAATAAAAGCTCTTATATTTTCCTTTGAATAACGACATGTAGTTATATGAACTTCATGATAATAAGAGAAGAATGATTGCCAAAGGGATGTAGTTTTTTTTCAGCAAAAAGAACTTGTAGGGAGCCAACAGTAAAAATTGGGGGAGAGGAAGGCATATGGGTAGAGGGGGGGGGTAGTGAGTACACGCGGCTGCAGTAGAAACTTTTAAAAATTCACCAATTTTGCCTTAAATTAATATTATATCGCATGCATCTCAATGTTGCTGCTCTCGTTACTGTTTAATATAGATACTCGCCAACCATATTAAGATCAATGTTTTCGTGTGAATCCTTTCGGATAGAAGACCTTCATCCACGAGGGATGCGCGAATTAATTCCAACCCCGCCCCCTCTCGCACAAAAAAGATTAAAAAAATGGATCCATTAGTGGAAGGGGTGCAACCGGGAAAGAAAAATATAACTGTAAAAGAAAAATTGTCCTCTGTCACGTCAACTGTAATAGGAGGAAAAACTAAAGTGTCATTTTGTGACGTCATCTTCTAAGACGGCGGCGTGTAAAGAGAGAGAGAGAGAGAGGAAAAGGGACATGTAAGCTTTGTTCTTCCATGTTTAAGTAATCATAGCAAATTGACACACAGGTCTTGTACACTTGAGCTTGCCTTTGCTTCAATTTGGTGCGTTGTTATTTTAGTTAATGAATGAAGGTGACTTACGTCGAAAGAAGAACTGAAGATAAATCTCCTTTCTGTGCATACAGTAGCCAGGCAATATCCAGGTTGGTTAAAAAGGAGGCCTATACCCTTTAACGTTTAACCTCCGTTTTTTTTTTTCCGCCAGGATGTTTAGAAGGAGGCATAGTTACGTAACCGACCATGGTAAAAGTTTTTACACATAGTGTGTTGCAGGTGCTAGAGATTGCGGGGGATGATTCGCTTAGGACCCCATTTACAAACAGTCAGTGACTTTGTCACAATTCTAGCAAATTTTGTTTTGTTTCTTCAGATCCCGATATCTATCCTACACTTGCACAATTCTCTGAGAACAGTCGGGAACGAAGAGGTGCTCTTAAGTCATGGACTTTCCCTCAGTCATCTCTCGTCGGTTGAAGCTATATACATCGAAACCGACGGGGAGGATAAAAGATTTACAGAAGACGAAGTGGAGCAATTATTCCACTTTGCACTCAAATCTAGTCACCTGACTCGTTTACAGTGAGTACATACTGCCATTATATGACATCGGGGCCAAAAGTCAGCATAAACTCCCAGTTAACGGAGATATTTAATTAAATTCAGATCTCGAAAAAAAAAACAAAGAAGAAAAAAGGAAGCAACGAAGTACCCATTATTTTGTACTACTGTTGGACAAATTTCACAATTTTATATTGGACAGTTTCTGAGATATTTTCATGACTTGAGTTTCATCAAGAAATTTTCAGCACTTACCATCTCACACTGCTAAAAACATTTCTTTTTACACAAATGCCTCGAAATATTATGAATGAATGATGTATGTTTTCTATTTTAAAAGTTTCGATGGGACACGACTCCCCTTATCCTTTGCCCAAATCCAGGCCAGCTTACAACAACGAGACGTTAAAGGTACTCACATGTATCAGACATTTTTAAATAGTAGCGAAAGATTATGTGCTTAATTTTCATCTGTTAATTTTAATCTTACAAAAATGCACTTTCACTTCGTTCTCATTTTTAATAGTTGATTTCTTGCCGAAGGTAGCTAAGCAAAAGTAGCAAGAAACCTATGCGGGTGATGGTGTGTGTATGTGTGCGTGTGTGGGTGGGTGTATGTGCGTGTGCCTTTGTTTTCGGGTGGGATAGAGGACCGAAACAATAGATTTTAGGTCCTCTGTAGAAAATTCAATAGATTTCTCCTGTCCTCTCAAGATTAACAATAGACAGTCTATTGTTAAGGTTAAGGTTGAGGAAGAAAAAACAAAAGAAAGCACAATGAGGTCCTGTGTAGTGTGCGTGTAGACAATTGGTCTCAATACACCTACCAGTCGAAGACCAACTTCAAATTGGGGGCGGTCTCCGTTTCAAAGTATGGTTTTAACGGGGAATGTCAGGCAAGGAACATGTCTTTTGACTTATTTAAGCCATTTCAAACAATTATCATTCATATTCTTGACGTTTTGAAATGAACGTCTCATGAGCAACATGATATATATATTCCCGACGTATACTAAGGCACTATCAAGCCTGCAGATCTCCTGCCGGGTTTCGGGTCATTTTTGAGAATCGGAAAGGCCCTGGGTTTATCTTAATTCTGAGTTAAAATCAGTCTCACCGCCGGACATCGGAAAATCGTCGCCCAAAGATCGGAGTGATGTCTGCGACGAACACAGGACATCTGGCATATCGTCGAGTGAATGTCGGCTACAATATATCGGTCTGTGTATCTGCCGAGTGCCGGTCTTGTTCCCGTACGGGTGACGGCCGGGCCCCCCCCCCCCCCCCCCCGTCGATTAATCGACCACCTGCAGACGGGTCGGAAATCGGCTGTCGCCCGGCCGATGACTGACTGATCGCCGATCTCGGAGCGGTCACTTCCCGGATCCCGTGCAAGCCCCTTTTTAATGTGACCTTGCAAGCGTTATCGGCAAAATGGACAGATTGATAAGCAAATCGGCCATGCGCTGCGTTAAATGTGACCTAGGCACGAGAAGGTGTTCCCCATTGTTTTTCATGGATATCGAAAATTATTTTCGATTACCAAAGGTTAAAATTTAACTAACCCCTCAAAAAAAAAAGATGAAATGCAAAGAAATCTTAGCAACTGACTGATGCTGGAACTTCAAACTGTTAACATTGGTAGACCAGATGGGTAGATGAACTCTTTAATTTTATGTTGAAGTCAAAGGTTGTGTGAGGTCAGTACAGGTCATAGTTTGAGATCTTGTAGACATGCAATTTAAAGGGAAATAGGGCATTTAGAATACACCAACATGGCATACAAAAGAAATAGCTTTAGTCCATTGTTAAACCATTCAGTCCCATCAATAAACACCTGCCAAAGCTTCATCTCCTCAAAACATTATGGATGTGATGAGTATTGGAAGATGCATCATTTGAATTTTGAAAAGTTTGGGTGAACAAATTGGTGTTGAGCAACAAATAACTGAGTTTCTATCTGTGAGAAACTTATTTCTTGAAAAGAAGGCTACTGTCCTTCCTTATTTTGAATAATCTATCAGTCTGCATCCACAAACATTGGTTTTAATAATATGGATGTTTTCTGTGAAACAAATGCCCTATTTCCCTTTAAAAAGTGTACGGTGTTTGAACTTCAAAATTCGTATGTCTTGCCCCTTGTTTTTCTCACAAGGAACTACAAAGTCATTCGAATGTCTGGCTGTAATTTGTTCTGTATCTAATCGTTAACAGGGCCAGTTATAAGACTTCTCGTTAATCACTATTAAGAATTTCGAAATTTCGTCTAATTTCTCTAATCTAACTTTTTGGCCTTTTCTTTAGTCACTTGGCTGTACCTAGGTTGCCTTTACTCTTTGGATTTACAATCGCTTCAATGGAAAGTAAGTTTTTCCTCTTATTACAACCATTATTTAAAAACAGCAATTTGTATAACAGTATTTTGTTTTACCAGCCAGCATCATGCACCAAGTTATGAAGTCACATATCCCTAATTGAAAACGCATTCCCGTCAATGAAAACACATTCTATAGCTACCGTGATGTGTCATTTTACCGTGCGCTTACCATGTCTTCATGGAAAGCCAACTTGCATAGTTGACATTACAAATTACCTGATATCATTTTTGAATAATGCCTTGAGGGTCTCTTGCAATTATTTCAAGCGAGTTCGAATATTTTTGTTGTTAGATCATCGACAAAGACAAGGTACAACAGGTTTCCTCAGGGACCATAACTTTCGACCAAACTGACACCAAATTTGAGGCATGGCATAAAACGAAACTCCTGGAGACAGCTTCGCAGAGTAAGGTTAGTCTTTAATTACTTAAAAAAAAGAAGCGTTATTTCTTCTCAAATTTTCTACATTTCAGTGCCAGTGCAAACCAAATTTAACTACGTCAGGATCAACTGCTCCTGAGA
The DNA here is from genome assembly GCA_021234535.1 of Stichopus chloronotus. Classification (NCBI taxonomy): domain Eukaryota; kingdom Metazoa; phylum Echinodermata; class Holothuroidea; order Aspidochirotida; family Stichopodidae; genus Stichopus; species Stichopus chloronotus. The sequence goes on from CM037833.1 coordinate 14,930,323, forward strand.
ATAGACTTATAGTGGAAACAGAATTGGAATAGTAACGGATGCTTATGTTGGGAGCTCACGATGACTTACAAAGTACTCCCAGCTATGACACAGTAGACAGATAATATCTTATGAAAGCAAATGAAACCACTGCACGAGGTATATTCTTCGTCCTCACTTACTGCTGTATTGCCACTTCACAGATTCCTATAAAACGGTTACAATTAAACCACTCCCTTGAAACAGTTGAAAAGGGAGGAATCGCTCTCAAGTCCGGGGTGACCCTCTCCAATCTGACGTCGGTGGAATCCATCCACATTCAAACGGACGGAGACGACCGCAGGTTCACTCAGGAAGAAATGGAACGGCTGTTCCTCTTTGGACTTAATTCGGAAGCCCTGACACATTTGTCGTAAGTGCCACCGCCGGTGATGAAAACTAAGTAACGACTGACTTAATCAATGGCTGATCGTAATTTGCAGCACATTCAGTAATATGCATACCGGTTACAAGCGAAGGAACAGACACCGCTTTTTCATTTGTTTTACTAACAGGTTTCTTGTCGAGAGTCTTCGTTGTGTCTGTTTTTTTTTAAACTATTTTTTTTAAACTATTTTTCCTCCATAGCTTCGACGGTTTTATTTTCCCTTCGGTGTTCTCTTGCGATGTCCTCCTCGAGCGCATGCGTGATCGTGACCTAGAAGGTATGTTTCATTCACTATTGTTTATCATGACAGTCTAAATGGTTGCTCCTTTGTACGTATATAGTGCGCCTCAATTGAGAGAGGCAACGGATAAAGCAACGTCTTTGTACCTTTAAACACTATGGACTCAGCATTCAGGAAGGAAAGGACTTTTCTCAGACCTTCGTTTCACTCCCTCTCCTCTCATTTTTCCGTTTCCGTCATTTCTTTTTCTGTCGTCTGTCCCTTTCCATTCCTTTGTTCTTCGTTAGTTGATCCCCCTCCCCCCTTTTCGTCGACATAGTGCAGTTTTTCCTGTGCTTACTCTTGTATTTTTTTTTTCATCTCGTCACCCACTTTGGGATAATTCCCTAATCTTATATGTCGATGTACACTTGTCATCTGCCATTTGCACTATTTTACAGTTTCAGCCGTGTAGATACTGCTATATAACATTTCACTGCATAGTATATATCACATTCATCACTACCCACGGTGCGATAAGTTAAAACTCATGGATAAATCTGTTTCAACTTCTGGCTACAGTGAATCATATTTAGAGGGATATGATTATCAGTATCAGTGAAGATACTTTAATATGGCTCATTGACAGATATGGTGTCATTGCGATAAAATGAAATATTTTGCATGTAAGATCTCACGAGGACATGACGGTTTTAGTTAAAATACTTTGCGTTAACTCTTCTTCATTCTAGTCTCCTGGTACTATGCAGATCGTGCTTACAGAATGGAACTTCAGTCTGGTAGATGGAAAGTATGTGTCCTATATTTTAATATTTTTTTGTACAGTCCTGACTGGGTTCTTTCCTTTAATCCTTTCACGGAGCCTACACTGGAAGACTTCCTGTCACAATACGTATATATATATATATATTTATTCAACAATATTATTTGTCTGTCTTCGGGTGAGATATTGGTGTGCTTTGATGCACTGTCTAGGGCGTCGTGTAGTAGCGTGTTAAAGCGCGCTACAACAATCATAAAAGCTCTTTCAACAACGAACACAAAAAGAACGATACCGAGCTCAGTAAGTATATTTGGTCGCTAAAGAAAAAGGACATTGAATTCCAAATCAAATGGCAAATTCTCAAACGAACTCAACCATACAACAACAAAACGAAGAAATGCAATCTCTGCCTTTTTGAAAAGTTTTTCCTTATATTCAGCCCACAACAGTGCACCTTAAACAAAAAAAAACCGAATTCATATCCACATGCCGACATGCCAGCAAATTCCTGCTCAACAAATACAAGTAACTCAAACACCGACCAGTCGCTACACAACACCTGAAGAGTGCACCACATAGGTCTGCACGAAACAAATTTGTAGTGTTTTCGATGTATTTCTAGTTCGACTCACCAATATATATATATATATATATATATATATATATATATATATATATATATATATATATATATATATATATATATATATATATATATATATATATATATGTGTGTGTGCGTGTGTGGGTGTGTGTGTGTGTGGGCAGATTATTACCTAGCACTCTAGCCAACTGGTGTAAAATCCATCATTTTCACAACGAATCCCTACATATTTCTTCCTATACATTTTTGGTTCTTTCCTTCATCCTTTGGAAGTAGATCCGCGACGAAGGTAGTGTTCGGAAGTTTTGTTCAGACACCGTCACCATCAGTGATAATGAATCTGAATTTGAAATATGGAACACTGCAAAGTATCTGGAGGCAGCATCTTCACACAATGTGAGTAAGCCATGCAACATAACCATGAAATAAATAGATAATTGTGTACATGCAATTATCAATAACTTGTACGAGTCATGTTCTGTTTTATCCTTTGTAAGACAAACTTCTCTCCGGGCGATTAAAAAACTTCCTGAATGGCCACAATTATATGAGTACTGTTGAAAAAAAGAGTTATTTTTACAAAGAAATCAAATAAACCCTCACTGCAGTAGTAGGATAGGGGTTTGTTTTCGCTTTAACATCTTTTGGAGTCACGGTTATTTCGAAGAACAAGGGCGTTGAAACTTCAGATTTGACGGTGCCAAAAAATTGTAGATCAGTTTCATTACATAAAGAGATTGAAAGTTATTTCAGAACTGAAATTTAACCTTGATATGTGACCCTTGTTTTTGCGGAGTATGTAGCCATAGTGCTCTATAAGAGAGGTACTGTCTTCACATTATGAAGAAGCACTGTTGATTTTGAGGGGGGGGGGGGGCGCATCTGCTTACTTTAATTAATTTTACGATATGCTAGCTCTGTAGAAATCAATTTCTATGATTTCTATAATTTTTTTAAGTAGTTGTTGAGTGAATTCAAAACATGGGCATAACCAAATGAATTTATACTTTGGTCATTAATAAAGTAAGATCTTGACCCCTTATCACTGTCAAGGAGTAGACGGTTCATATTCTATGTTGTCTCTGTTCTATATATATATATATATATATATATATATATATATATATATATATATATATATATATATATATATATATATATATATATATATCAGTGGTAAACTCGCAATATGCTCCTGTACTTACCTGGGTCCTTCTCTACGAAGCGTTATTGCTTTCTATAGGCCAATCACGTTATTCCGTCGGTGCAACATCCGGGCTAGCTAGCTTTGCGTGATCTGGGTTATGAAAACTTCAACTGGAGTGAAAACAACGACAGTGTGGCAGTGGATACAGTGCACGTATGCAACTGCCACGACCGCAGAATACACGATTTTAGGCATAACTGGTAAAATTTCTTGAGAGCGAGGTTGAATAGAAATCTCAGAATGTCAATAATGTCACGTGAATGCGAAAATACTGGGTGCTGGTGCACAAAACACTCGCTTACGAACAGCAAAAGACCCATTCTCATCGGGGTAGGCCTATTGTGTGAGATTGGCCATTGCGTTTACAGGTCATCTCCTAAAGGAAACAGTGAAATCCGGCGAGTTCTCATAAGACCATCTGATCATGAAAGTTGGATATTTCGATACAAATTGGTTATTATCTAAAAGTTAAAAGAGAAAGCACGTTGTTTACAAGGCACATTTACACAATAAATCCATATGTCTGCACTGTTGCCGTACTGCGCGACGACAGCCGTTTCACTCCAACATGTCACGTGATTGACTCTTCGCACCGGATGTGAGGTTCTTTGGACCGACAGAATACATCACACTAGAACGAAGGTACAACTCTTTGTGCAACATGCAGCGGGTCTGTTTCAGTGAAATTGCCACAAAACCAGGCATGAAGGGGAGCAATATGTGTTTTAAGGTGTTCGCCGCACTAAAGCTACAACGGAGATGAAGAATTGCAACAGAGTAACTTGAAACGATCATTTTACGCTTTAAATGATATGATTCACTTCCTTTAGATTCCTATCGGCTGCCTAAAATTTGATCGTTCTTTGGAGAAATGTGACGAGGATAAGCTTAAACTCCACACTGGACGGACGCTTGCGGCACTCCGGACTGTAGAGAAGATACACATAGAGGGTCAGAAAGGGATGGATGATCTTAAAGAGTTCACGGAAGATGAATTTGCTAAGTTATGTATCTACGCCCTAGGATCACAGAGACTCAAGGAGATAAGGTGAGTAAAGAAGAAAGAAAAAATAATTTCAAAAACCCAGTCAAAACTTGTGGTACGTAAAATAGTCTCTTGGTTTAAGTTAACCTAGTGCATAAGTGGACTCCTTTCGTGATTCGAAAATTTGTCATGGGTCGGTGGTGTTTGGTAATCTTAATATATTCCTTCGACGACTATATGGGTGAATGGTTATCTTCTCAGACGCACATTTATCTCTTATGCACGGTATGATTTTAAAACTTGGTGAAAGTGTCTTCGAATCTTCCCTTAATTTTCTGTATTTTTTTTCCGAAGTTACACACGTTACTATTGGTAATCAGTTTCCGCATGAAGAATTTTTGAATAGTCGTTGGCTATGTAATCATGCATGGTCCAGTTTCCCGTCTGAGCGTAAACTATAGAAAGGTAAAGCTGGCTGACTTCATACGACTGGAAGGCAGTCTTTGTAGCAATATTCACAATATTGTCGTCGTACGGAAGAAATTTCATAACAAATTTAAAATCTTCAGCTGTCACAATCACTTTAAACTGGCATTGTAAAACTTGCTCAATTTATGTAGAACCATTGAGAACTCGTATGACAATTTGAAAATTCCTGCATCCACAGTAAAGCTAACGCAACATTTTTCTGAATATAATCCAACTCAGTACGTTGTAAATAATTCTTCCCTACGGTTAAGGAAAGAGTTGGGAACGTAAGATCTCTTAGCCTTGATTGAAGAGCCATATCGTGACTGACGTGTAGTTTTCATATTGCTTCATCTAGGGTAACTTAACAAGTGTTATAAGCTAGTCTGTCGCTGCCACCGTCTTCAACAAAAAGGTATGCCAATGTAACCCGGGACATTCATAGCACAGATGAAGACCAGCAAGAGATTTGTATTTCAACAGACAGGAGTAACAAAAAAAGCTGTGAAACACAACACAATTCTGTGTTTCATTGTTCGATATTAGAAGGTAATAATGAAGCTGATGTCACAGAATACCACTGACTTTTTATTTCCAAGGTTCGGACGCTGTCTACTGCCTCTCACTTTCTCGAGGAAGTCCGTCTCCGATGATATGATGAAAAGAGACATTCAAGGTAAATTTTTTAGCAGCTGTATCGTTGAATCACTTTGACAAGTATTTCTTCTAGACCCTGCTACAGGGTGTGACATTTGTACGTCTTGCATTGTATATGAAATCAAAGACGGATGTCACTTCAATAAATAATTCCTTTTCCTTTTTTTTTTTTGTTCTAAATTTAAGTCGTACCCGTACAACTCTCCCGGAAGTGAATTGATGTGCGATACTTCCGCTGGGTCTGAATGATACTACAGTGTTCAACGTTGGAGGTTTAGTAGTGTTTCCAACGTGGGATGTGACTTTGCATTGTACAGAAAAAAAAAATAGTGTGGCACGTGACACATTAAACCGTTAGAGTTTATGGTGTGTAAAGTTTCATTTTGATCTACAATATATTTCCTTTTGCTACTATAAACAGTGTCCTGGCGTCCGTCAAATCGAACTTTCCGAATGAATTTCCGATCTGGTCAATGGCAGGTACGTATTCTTTGAATCATAAGGAAAAGACGGAAGGCTTGTTTCATATACTTATTATCATAAATATGTCAACACTGTATCAATTTTGTGGATCAAAGACTTCTGGGAGACTGACGATATTCTCTTAATTAAAAAGAGATCAGAGGAAAACAAGAAGACTTAAAAAAAAAAAATCTCTGAGACAGAGTCCGGGACTGCACCAGATTAAGACGAAACTTACAAAATGAAGGCCCTGCACGTTTCTGGATGCCTGATACCTTTATCTCATGATGTAACAATGTACGTGTGCAGTGGCAATGTTTAGCGTTGAATTTCACAGAACTTGTTCGTAGAATTAGTATTATGACGTAAAATATATTCCGATCGGACGATGTGAAGTACTATAAGTAACATATGCAAGTCACTAACACCAATTAACGTTTAAAATCGTTTTTTTTTTTGTTCTTGAAATTTTACAACAAAGTAGTATGACTTAATACTGTTCTACTCATTAACCCCGTGGAGTGCAGTGATACTAGTGAGAGTCATTCCATTCTGTCATTAGGATGATAATATTGACAATTATCTGAGGAAAACCTCTTCAAGAACCACATACATTAGAAGACATGAGAGCGTTGCACGCCAGAGATCGACTATCCAGACGCTGAAGATCGCGGCCGATGAACAGGTAAGCGAATCCAGTCTTTCGCACTTCGTACGTAGATGAGTTCGCATAACCAACGTTTGAGACTTACAGGAAAAATACCGTCGGTATCAACTGGCGTTGTAAACACTGTTTGCTGGGATTGTCCTCTGTGTGGTCGAAACATCGTTACCCGACAACGAACTACACGAGAAGTATCAATTGTGCTCGATCAGGTTTTATTTCGTTGTTCCACTATTGTTTGTGATTGATTTTCAAAACAGGAACGATTCAAGGTTGTACAACACAGCAAAGCTGGTTCAAGTAGAAAGACTTACATGTGGAATGAGTTTGACTTGTCCAATTGAAATCAAACATTCCAAACCTATTTGTTTTCTGTTTATTAATGCTAAAGTAATTCAACATTTAATTGCTGCAGTCACTTAATTATCTTCTGCTTCACTCTGAGCTGGAATTTTTTACACAAGACAGTGGCGTAACCAGGGACGGGGCAGGGGAGGGAGACACCTGTCGAGTGTCTTGCCCCTCGCGTGCCCCTCCCCGCTGAGCTTGATTAGTTTGATAATGATAGATAGTCAAGATCAAAATGAAAGAGGAACCGAACAATTAAAATGATAACCGAGCTGAAGTGGTAATTTTTCCATGATCTATAATTTGTCCATATCTTTTTTTTTTTGAAATAGCAAGAATTTAGAAGCTTAATTTTGATTCGGCAAAAGCAAAACTTCTGCAACGAAAAAAAAAGGAAAAAATTATGAGACCATAAAACTATATTTATATGGTCTTTTTTGACATGATAACGATGGAATTAAACAAGATAGATCATTCACGGTTTAATGACTCAGTATAGGACACGAGTACAATTGAGGCAAAGAATGACCTCTAAATTGTGTAACAAGCATGAGGGACGCAGGACACAGTGATGCAGTGGTGAACGTGAATCTTTACGACCAACCTGCGCTAAAATCCTGGCAGCCCCTCCCCCTTTTGGCAGGCGGCATAAATGATGATTACATATTAATATCCATCAATGAATTGTGCATCTATGAAATGCTCTTATCATCCCCTCTATATCATTTGTAGTGGTAAGGCAAATTTCCTGAGCCTCTGTTTAAAAAGAAAAAGAAGAAAATGTTAGATAAAATTCAAAACTTCAGAGACACTGAGAAAGTGCGATTATCTGCAATCTGAGTTTTTTTTTTTCCAGACATTTTCTCTGTGTACACGCTACGCGCAAACTGACGGTGGCCCTGGGTACGTAGTATAGATAGTATCGTTCCTGCTTGCCCCCCCCCCCCCCCGCCCTATTTTAATCCTTTGCCACCTCTCGACCTCCCGCCGATGAAAAAGTCTGGTTATTCCACTGTACACATGAGAGGTATCGGTTGCTAAATAGCCACGTTATGCGCTTGAGTACAAACATTACAAAAAATTACAAAATGTATAATATAATATAAAATTGAAGGTAACCTTACTTCTGTGCCTTTTCATCCTATTCAGATTCAGATAAGACAGCTGTGCTTGATAGAGTCATTCAGTAGAGCTACCTCTGATGGTCTCGTCCTACAGTCAAGACTATGTGTGTCTTGCCCTGTACCTGTGGAGACGTTAGTAATATCGACACAAGAAGGGCATGAAATTTCGGAGGAGGAGGCGGCTAAAATATTGACGTTCGTGACGCAGTCGCAACACGTTAAGAAACTAGAGTAAGGATCTTAGTCTTCTTATTCTTCTAGGGATCTTGATGCTAAAAAAAAAGAACAAAAAAGAAAAACAATTCATAGAAAAAAACGTAGCTCCATAGTAGCTTTATACCCTCTGTATTGATTCCCCCTGGGGAACTGAATGCGCTCATAGCTGCACTCTGAGCTTATACTCGTTTATGTGCACTAAAGAACACGCATTCCTAAAATAAAATTTTACGACACTTATGCCTAAAATATAAAATATTAAAAGGCTTACTACTGATGAGGCTCCTCCACATTTGAGTATGAGAGCAGAAACCGGTCTAGTTGGTCATAAGAACCACTACTCTGTCATATCACTGCTTAGAAGTATGTCATTTCTACTACTTAAAAGTATGTCATTTCAAAATGCTGGAAATGTTTCACCAAGGGTACATGCAACAAGTTCATGTTATACCCGGGCGTTTCCCCTTAAAAATTCCCATCGGGTTCTGCGTCGCTCGTTGCGTTAGATAGTGTTCAACCGCCTACCCCCATTTTTCATTTTTCCAGAATATTTGTCACTCACAGATGTCTTAGGTCAATGATCACTTGTCATATACCGTAGAATTTGTGTCGGACTGAAGGGAGTGGAAACCAATTACATTTTTGTCTTTCGGGACACGTGTTTGTGTTTATTATTCCATTTAAATTTATACAGGGTTGCATTCTTCTTTAATCAACACCCCTCCCCCTTCTTCCTGCACAGATTGAGTCAGCATGCAGTGAGGCACTGTCACAGTAATTAATGCAAAATCAGGCACCAACGACGCGCCTGATTAGCTTATTAACTTTAACTGATCGGTAAACTCTGGCTCATCACCAAATTTAGCGGTCAAATATATACCACCAAAAGTTTAACTCATCCGTTTATCGTTGTTTGTATTGTAGATTTGAAAATTGCTTGTTGCCGGTGTCGATTCCCGTAAAGTCGATTCCAGAGGAAATGAATTCCCGAAATATGACAGGTATTTCTTGTTTTGACGTCTTCACCGATGTATAAGTACCGCTGATCAAGATTCGTTATATGTTACAGTCTAGTTACAAAGAGGTTTGCTCATTGTTTGACGTGTATGGCACAACCGTGTTAGTACGTAGGGGTAACTCCCCTTTTGTTAGATGAATTTCTAAAAAGAATTACACCAATTCAAAAAGGAAATAAATGTAGTAAACGGATCATTGCCTATAAGCCGTGTATCGACGACTAAAAGTTGAATGTACCAAAAACCCATAAAGCTTTTGGCATAAAAATGTGCATAAAAATGGGATGTACTTTATGTCAGTATTGGCCATGCAGATTTGAGGACGTTTGCAGGCATGTCGGTATTTTTGTTAAAAGTTTTACTTTGGTTTCTCGCTCCAGCCGATGGCGGCGTCCCCCGTAGATAGTCCTAGATATAGTGCACCCCTTTCGAAATGTCCTGCCAGATTACGTATCTGACGTACATTACCAGAAATACCCATTTTGCAACTGTCTTGCTCATTTTTCAAAGAAAAATAAACAAGCAAACAATAATAACCTCTATAACTGCCTCTTCAAATATGTTTGTTAGATAAGCATATTCTGCTAAAAGAATTTTTTCTCCCTCATTTTAAGAAAGGCATTTTTTTTTTGTTTCATATCGTGTGGTTGTCATACTGTACACCATGATGAAGCACTGAAGTGGTTTGAAGGAAAAGATACACTAGAACTCCATAAGTGACACAACAAGAACATCGGCTTATATAGCGAGCGAACATGCATGCTTCTTGCATTGCTGTGCTGATATTACTGAGATTAAAAAATATCATTTTGCGAAAAATCCTTTAACGAGGTATATAATTCTGCTGAAATGACATGTTTTTTCGTCATTTGGGAATGCATTAACTTTGTGTCAACCAGCTACTCGTTATTGAAATATTTGCTCTTTTCGATAGTTTTGTGGACTACCTATGGTTACAGGCTCACTCCCCAGTCTGGACGCTGGAAAGTAAGTAACGTTAACAAACGACCGCGAAAACGTACATACGTAACGCACGTTGACACCGGGTGTGCAATTCATTGGCACTGTCAGTCCCCAGAAATACCATGTGTCATTGTTCGCGTTTCCTTCGTATGGATTCCCACATCAGGAGTACCTAACTCTGCCAAAAAGATCAGAGTTTTGACAACAAACACATCAATGCATAGCAAAGACACAAGAATCCTGGTATTTTGTGACTGAATAATTCATTCAGTAAACCTTCGCTTCTCAGTTTCACAGTTTTGCTTTTTGGCAGGACCACAATTTCACTTATTTCTATAAGAAATGCAGATCAAATTAAGACGCTGGAGGTTTCATATCCGATATGGACCCTGTTATACGCTTGCAACTAACTGCCTGGGGTTGAAATCACTCGGAGAGGACCAAATGACTTAAGATGATTAGATTGTTAACAAGAAATACCACTCTTATCGTTTGTCTGAAATACAGGATTTTTAGTCACTTCAATTCAGCACGCACGTTGTGCATGGTGTGGCGGTAGAGTTCAGAGTTACTGTTCCTACGTCTTTTCATGATTCTATGTGTTGCCATGCAATTCGTATCGACCGAGGATTGCCTCGTTCAGTGACTTACAAGCTTGCACTGCGCATACAGTTGTCATTGCGCACATCGTATTGTTCAACGAAAGTAGCTAAGATATAATATAATATAGTAGAGTATAGTATGATATAGTAGGGTAACAATGATATAACGTAATCTATTTACAGGATTTTTACAAGGTAGATGTTTGCGCGAGCAATTCAGCTGTAACTACGTACCGGAGTATACTTTGCTACATAGTTGGCAACAATGTAGGCTCGCAATGTATACTCTCTGAATTAAAAATATTGACTGATCTGGCAACGTTGGCGGTCTTCAGCTGAACTCATTTGTCTCCTAGTTTTATGAGCGTTTTCTGCAATTGTTCAACGTACTACGTTTCGTTGGTCTCGCTTTTTAGGTTAGTGACATCGAAACTTTTCGAAACCTGTGTTCTGATACCGTATACTTGAAAGAGAACGACAGCGTCGCTTTGCAACAATGTACCATTGAACTATTGAAGAACGCATCGGACTATAATTCCGTAAGTCAATTTCAAAACATCGTGTCAACCCATCTCTCGTAAGTGTATGGTAATGACCTCAGAAGTGTTACGAGCACTGCTGTTAGATTCTTTCCAGCATGCATGGTGTACACAAGTCTGTGTTAGGTTTAGTCAACGATGTTATTCGATGAACTAAGTAATTAGTGGGCCGTATGACATGCCTTAAGAAACTGAGAGGTGGCGTCGTTCAGATGTTTTGCAAACCCGATCGAATGACAATCCGGCTGGAATTTTGCTCATATCTATTACCGATTTTGCGATATGATTTTTCAAGGTTTGATGAAAATGAAAAGAAAAAAAAACAGACGCTAACGGGGAGTGTTGCCCAGTGTCAGTATTTCTTTTGTTGACCGTTCATATATTGTTCTAGGTTTTGGTAATTGATGACATTTTCGAAGAAAACATATGCCTATAAATATACCATCTAGGCGCACGCAGTTCTCTATCGAACTTGAAGTGTAAGGGTTTAGTAAACAAAGAATAACGTAAGACATATCACAGGAGTCCATCTTTTGGCGTCACACATTTGCATATTCTTTCATTTGCTTCTTTTAGAGCTTCCCATGTCTAATAGTTCAATGAAATGAATGTAGTAATTTGCAAGTTCCGAATACTACATAAGATACATAAGTTTACTCTGTACTTGAACCTTGTCCGAATACCGACGCTGTCGCCGGTTTACAACCGTGAAAATCCAAATTTGAGCAGATCTTGCTCATCAGAACCATTAGCATACTATGCCCAAAGAAAACATATATCATACACTCTCCTTTATCATGGACGTTGACCCTGTAAACCATCTCCAGTCAACCCTTCACACAATCACCTTTGACCTTAAATTGACATCACACAAATTGCTGCAACGATGAAGTTTAGTTGCTTTGGTCTTTATTCATTTATTCGGAATTTCATTCTTCTCTAGGTAACCAAATCATATATATGTGAGTAAATGCCTCACAAATTTTTGTATCGTTTTCTCGGTGTCCACCGTCTGTATAGGTGACCATATCATGTCTGCACTTGTGGCGTTCCTTCGAGAGAGTTGATGGTGGATTCATCATACTCCGTTCGGGGATGCGTGTTCCATGTCCTCTGAGGATGGATACGTTAGTGATATCGACGGAGAGAGGTCGAGAAATGACAGAGGAAGAGGTTGTTGCCATCCTCGGTTATGCACAAGATTCAAAGAAATTGAAGAAAATTGAGTAAGTTTACAGAGGTGAAATGTCGACTTGTTAATTCCTTTACCGAGTGAGATCGGATACATATAGGCTGATGCAGTATAACTGAATGGAATTACTTGAAAACATATCACGACTATTGGAAAGAAAGGGTAAATTTCGTTTCCCTTAATTTATTGGTTATCATTGGGAAATATTCTGTCACCGACTTGTCTTGTACAAACCCATAGTTTCTAAAACTATTTTTATGATGACTTAACATCAATACATTTCGTACATAAAGCATAGAAAACACTTCACAGGAGGGATCACTCAGTGAAATGTAGTTTAAAATGAAATGTAATTTCTAGCGAAAGTTGACAGAATATTGTGTTGATTAAGAGCAGTCAGTGTCTTTTAAACGGTTTGATATTCGGTTACTGTCATTTAGCATATATGTATTACAAGAGCAATTTGTTCAACAGCATCAAAAGAAGGAACTTTTAATTATTTTATCCCAGGTAACATTCCAGCATAGGCCCCTTACGGGCCCCTGATCGACGAACATATGGAGCCGCCGAATGTCTTTGCACCAAAGATCTGTAAGGGACCTGTATGGGTCAGCCCCGATAACCCATGTATGACTCATATGGGGTAGTTCTGGTGTCCAAGTGGGCAGTTGTCCCATATGGACATCGTAACTATCCCATATGGGCCATATGGCTATCTGGGCTGGCCCATATGGGCCCTTTGCAAATCTTGTCTGCAAAAGCATATGAGTCCCGTACGGATTCGCTTATATGGGGTCCATGTATTTAATTACTTGAACTCAATGTTACCTGTGATGTGCTTTAAATTTTTGTAGCTGTTAATAGTATTTATTGGGAAGGTGAAATGACTGAGTTTAGCAAGCTACAGATGTGAGGCACTTTCCAGCTTTCTGGGGACCGGAATGTCATCTAACGTTCCATGTGACAGTTACACAGCACATCTATTCCTAACCATGTGAAGACACCTAATGTGAACAATGTGTGGTAAATATCTCGTTGTGGTGGGCCCACAACCGTTGTGCATAACATTGTGCATTTAATTAGCACGTACTTGCCATGTAGTGTTATTGCAGTGGGTGTTTGGAGAATACCTGGTAATATTATCATCATATCATGTACAAAACTGACTTTTTTTTTTCTTTCCTGAATTTTATGTAACTATGCACAACCTACTTTCGTCTACAATTCATCGGTAACATCACATCTGGGATACTCTTCGACGGGGATAATGTTGGTTTCTTTTCATGTTTATATTCCATGTCATCACAGATTCAGGCACTGTGTCCTGCCTAGGTCAATTCCAATAGAAGCTATACCGCCAAAATTCAAGCTTGAGAACGTTGAAGGTACGGTAAAAACCAGACCGACCCACGGACCTTAAGACTGGTATAAATTGAGCTAACAGCGTGATTTGAATATGTATTATATATAGCGTTACTTTTTGGTTTTTGAATAAATTTCGTTTTTTCACTGATTAATTGCTTTTGCCAAAAAAAAAAAACAAAACGGTCGGTCACAAAAAAGGAACACCTTTTTAAGTTATGCATCATAGATCAAAATATTTACTCTATCTGGATAACACAGAGGCGTGGTGTTTCTACGTGTTTGGCAACTGCAAACTTCTCAAGATGTAGCCAAGATGTTTTGACTGAACTCCAATAGCTTTCTCCGGTGATCATGCCTGTAAAACGAAGTAACAGTCAAACTGGCAAGATTGATAATGCTATAATACGAAACAGGTTTATTGTGTATATTTCACGTATGGAGTTGATTGCCGCGGTACATGAAACGTTTTCCCCGAGAGCGTCCGTATATATGCGGCAATCAACCTTTGACATGTGTGAGCTGTCGATCTTATCCAACCTGCTCAGTTCCATTGGACGTTTCAAAGGTTGGAATGTCTCAGACCATTATCATCTTGCAAAAGAAGCAAACATTTACGAAGGATATAATGACATCCGAACTCTTCATTGCAAAATTCCCTGACATTCACTCTTTTAGAAGTGACTTGGATTTTCCTTTCTGCATTAATACATGGATTTTGGTACATGTAAAATTCATCGCCGAGCTAAATTTGTTGTATCGTTCATATTTCAGTTTCAGTTTTCATGCAATTCGGAAGTGCGTTCGACCTCTGCCTTTATTCTGGAAAATTGAAGGTAACGACCTTTTCTTTGGTCCATCGTTACCGGGCTGATATTTGGATCATTATACGTTATCGTGACGTAAAATTCTGTGCAATTAAAAAAGGTGAAATAAAAAACAACAAACAATAACCTCTACTCTCCATAAATAACGAAGGTTTTTAGAAATGACAGAACGGACTGCTCAGTTTAAAGCAGTTCATTGAGTTGTGTCCCGATATTTACATTTTTTTTTTTCCATTCAAAGCCCGTCATGTTGCTCCTAATATTATACTAATGACAAGTGGTAACAGGAAGAGGTTTCTAAACGTATCACACACACAGGAACATAGTGGAAGAGTAATTATCGTTGGTGTTTAAAAATTTGTGACCAGACAATTTTTCACATTAGTTCTGAATCATGCACACAGCAAGAACAGGCCGGGGTAAAAACAAAAATCAAACATGTTCAACAGTTTTCATTTAACTATACTGGATTGTGAAATTTCACTAACTTATGCTAAGTATAGACAATTCCGATGTGACTGTACTCTTTAAAATCCTCACATACCAACTTATTTTAGTGCAATATTAGGAATGTGTTTGTGACGTTGTGTTCCACGGGACAGTCTTCTCACGAAAAATATACTTAATGTCGTTTATGAGTTACTTCATCTGTCATACGCGACTATACGCTAAGTGACTATACATTACAAATATGATGCCTTGAATAACATTTATGTTTCAATGATTAATCTCCTTTTGTTAGTGACATCAGCTGGGGGGGGGGGGGGCTATCTTTCAGCTTCCTGGTGACAGTAACTATCAATCACTGTAAACCATGCGCATGACGAGTGAATATAGCGGAAATCTATAGGCTGGACTGTTGCTCAAAGTGATTCTGCTTAACTGTTACTATAGCTTAGCTTGAAGTAATCAGTGGCTGCGTGGGTATCGTCGGTAAGCTACTAGCCGTGTAACAGAACTGTTTGAAAGCGAGGGCAGTATAAGAGAAGACTTCTCCTGTATCAATACGACCTCAACCAATTGTCTATTCTTTTCAACAGAATCAACTCAACGGGAGAACGTTAGCAGAAAGACGGTATTCTGAAGAGGTCAGTTTAAAGAAATTTCTGTACTAAACTCAGAAAGAAAGAAAAAAAAAGAAGCTAAAAACACACCGTTCCGACATCTCCACGTAATAACTTGTGTTAAGCATTTACTAAGACAATAGTGTGTGGCATTGCCATTTTATCAAACAAGATTGACTGCATGGTTATTCATAAGTTTACGACTGTTTGTGTGGCTAAGTTATACCTGTTCAGTTGATACTTCGGTATATCACGTCTGACGGAAACGTATAGTAGACTACAAACGAAATTCGACCCTGTATCCATTGGGATGCATACGATTCAATTTTGATTTCTAGAAACAGTGCACAATATGTGAAAAAAAAAATTAGAAATGTTAACAATCTGAGATAAAAACTAGAAGTAGGCCTAACTCAACAAAGTCACAAAGTAAAACCTGTCTCTTACATCTTCTCTGCTTTATATTCTATCATACGCTTTTGTTAACAATTTAATTTCCGTTACACAGGTACAGAAGTACAGAGAAACGTGTTCGTAAGTTACGAAAAAAAAAGTCAATGAATGAATATGTTTCTTAACATTTAAGCATTCGTAAGTAACGGTCTATAAATTAAGATCGATAAAATTTTGCGGTAACGTGCGAATGTTCTGTGCGCAACTTCACATTATCGTGTTGGCTTGAAAGAAATCCAATAGATTCTGGCATCCGTTTGACACTGTTATTGAGCGAAGATGTCCCTGACTTAAATCTACAAATGATCATGTTTTGTTAGAGTAACATGTTTGCGAAATCTATAACCGTATCTCTGTTCTACCTATACCCCACTTATATTAAAACATTACATTGTATATGCCGATGGTTAAGCAACGTGAGATAGCAAAAATGTCAAGTACGAGTCGTCCTTGTAAATGTTTTAATGATTCTGTTGATCAGACAATGTGATGTTCTAAAAATAGTCATCAGATTCAAGTGATAAGACCATATGCATGGCAACAGCATGAAAATATTGTATACCTATATACCTACTAAACTCTGGGATGACAGCTAGTATATTTGGTGTTTTGCTTTGCGACGGTAAACATGTCATGAACGAAGTATAACAACAAACTTCCTTTCTTTCAACAATTGAACCGAACTTCTTGATCGAACTGGACGTGATCTTCTCCAGTTTGGAAGTCTCCCGTTGCGTGTCTGTATCTCATAAGTTGTTGCATTCCAGGTTACACGTTCACATTGAAAGAGCGGTCAGTATCTGCTAACTTGTCATTTGCAGATGTTGATGATGGAAACGTCATCAAACAGTTTCGTTCTTTTTATGATTCGATTGATACACATTTGTAGAAGATGCAGACTGCAAATATTTATGCTTATAATGCTATCATTAATGCCTCCCATATTGCTGTGAGAGTACTTCAGATCTGCCATCGATGACATTATAGTTATTTATCTAGTAATTGAAGGTCTGTTCTCGTTGAAGAAAAAAAACAAACAAACATAACGTAACCTTTAAAAGTAGAAAACTACTAGGCAAAGTAACCCTGCCCCCCCCCCTTACTCTCCAAGTGATATGTTAACCGCATAAAACCAACGATAGTGTGGTTGATATCAATTGTAGCCTACATTTATCTCTGGTCAGGAAATCTTTGAACACAAGACATCAACTCAAATACAAGCTAAAGCCTAAATGTGAAAAAAAATGGATATGCGACTAAGTTTCGTTTCATTCGGAATGTGGTTTAACATACCTCGGATTTTCCTTTCATTCCGTTTCTTCCTCTCTCCACAGAGACCACTGACTGAATTTTGGTGATAAAACTATCCTCTTCTGTTTATTCTCAAAATACGATTCTTCATTACACGTGGAGGGTAATCACCGATCGCGCCCTCAGGCTTCAGTTTCCTTGTTCTCCTTCTCCAACTGTGCATGTCAGGAAAGTATTTGGAATCGTGGCCGCATTAGACTCTCTAGAGTCTGCTTGGGCTGGAAAGTTTCTGTTCCTAATCTTGGTTCCGCCACCCCTGAAGGAACATCCATATAGTTACAGTACTGCTCTTCCTGAAGAGTATTTACTCCCCTCATTGATCGCTGCCCTCGCAGACTCTGGACACTCGTTTTAATTATGCACACAACTTTTAACTAAAGCCGTTGTTTTTCGCTACCAAAATCGGTAGAAGCCAATCACATCCATCGTGAGAAATGATGGGAATGATGATGGGGAAAGGATCTACTACTGCGTTCCCACGGAACCGGGCTTGCCCCGACCTTGGACTCCCTGTTCAGCCCGGTGTTTTAAATCCGTGTCCTAACGAGTTGTAGACCACCTCGAAGCAGGGCAAAAGCTTCCTGCGCGAACTGTATACTATAAATCTCTGCAGTGTTTACGTTGACCAACTGATGATGATGATGATGAAGCTAAAGATTAACCAATGATGCACAAAGGGGCTGTGTCTTCAGTGTGCAAATGTAGCGTGCACTGCTTTTGTATGTCGCACAGTGCAGTGCATACACAACTGCAGGAAGCCGGGTAGTTGGGCCGGGAACTCCACAGGCTTAATTATAATATATGCGATAGGGATGTAATATCATGGGATTTGCTATATGGTTTTGTGAGTTTACGTAAGTTTGTAGAAAAAATACATGAAAAAGAGCCTGGATACTTGACTTCATGTATTTCTCATTATTACTGATTAGGCGTTATACGTTTTGACTGATCAATATCGATGACACGAGACCGCCCGTACTGCCATACTTGCACTCATTAGGGGAGGGGGATGCAACTATTATTTTTCCATGCAAATTCCACGGTAGCACTTTTTGTCATGTGGAAACCCTGTTTGCATAAATGTCAAGCATAAGCATATGGCAAACTGAGTTACAAAAGTGCATATTGGATACGAAAGGTTCCATGTAACTGGACGATTGGACTACCGGTACCATATACTTACGCTGTACTAACAATAAGCGTTCAACATGATGGTTTCACATGGCTTATAGTGATAGGGAGCTGTTGGCATATTGAGCAATAGGCGCATATCGTGAGGCTTGAATAGTGGGCTGCGTTTATCATTTACCAAAACATCTTCACAAATTGCAAAGGAACAACAATGTTGGAAGCTACGCCATATTCCTTGTTTACCAAGGAGGTGAGCAAATTGAATCATGATGGCTATCAGTCACCATCTAACTTTAGCAGATGTCGTTGTGTACAATTGATGCTACAGCTCGATTGGTGACATGAAAAATAAATGTAATACTACAAACTTAAGCAAGTTTCAGTATATTGTTTTAGGCATGTATGTCAGAAACAAAAAAATGAAATCATCGAAACCACGCACTTGTGCGTTCTGGTTCATTCTTCTTCCTTTCAATTTCTGCAAAAGAAAGTTCAAATAACAACTTGTCACATCTATCAATTAAACAATTTTCTGCAAAATGTCCAAGTCTTCACTTCCCAAACCAGAAACACAAATGTCAGGATGTGATAAGTTGTCATTCAACATTTGGCGATTATTGTTAAGTTGCTAAGAAATGAGCGACATAACTTTTCGCATTTATTTCTCACGTACAAAAACAAGTGAACAAGTCAACATTTTGCATGAAATTGTTAAATTGGCTGCATGTAATGAGGAATTGTCATGTGAGCATTTTGCAGTAAACTGTCGACTTATAAGGGCCCGGCACTTAGGTTTCTGTACATACTGTAAAGGCGCGTTCACACTACAACGATATCGGATCGGATTACGATCCAATTTTTTTTATTTTTAGTAAATATCTTCTCCATCTCTGATCGGAAAGAACCAAAAATTTGTCAACTTGTGTAAAGATATGATTTGTACCAGAGGACCACGGAAATGAAATGTTATCTAATTATTTCGTGACGTAACATCTACAGACAGCTTTTATCGGACACTCGTAGTCCGTTCTTTTTATACACGTTAAACCATATATCCAAAACACCTTCAAAAAGATTCAATATACAGCAAAACTTGTTTGATAAATTTATACATTATTGGATATGCCATTAAAGGGACAATTTCTTTCCTTTTTTGTTGATTGTAAACACGTAAAGAACCAATAGTTGAGACTGTTTACTAAAATGTGACTTAGTATTGCCGATCTATACTAGTTTCATATCCCACTTTACACATACATCTGCACGTAGCTGACCAAAACAGGACTACTGTCGCTGAAAAGAAGTCAGTGAAATCGCATATTTCGTGCCGAAAATATAAACAAAATCATTCCCTTTTCATATAAAGTAATTTTAACACTAGAATGATACATTGCATGAATTTTTGTGTGATTTTGTTCTTAATTTAAAGAAAAATTGGGATTTATTTTTTGGTGATCTCTTTGCAGAAATTTCAGTCTCAGTACACGTGGACTGTAGTTCTCTTGTCATAGGAATGTTAGTTTAGGCAAGGATTCAAAAGACTTAATGATGAAATTACTAAGTTATATCTACGTTGCACTAATCAATATTCTAAGGAATCATTAAAGCTAATTATGGATAGACAAGGCAGGGCAGAACATTTTCTAGTAAAACATTCCAGAACTTTATCCAGAACTATAATATTTATCTCTCCTCTATCTAAATGATCTAGTTCAAATCAAAAGCGACGAAAAAGCCATACACAGAAAAAAAAAAAAAAGAAAGAAAAACACCAAGTGATAGGTTACCCAAGCATGGATTAACTTTGCTCAGGAGGCTAGTAACGGGTGCACAGGTTTCCATATGTGCAAAATGGTGCTAAATTTGATTTGAATCTGAACATATCTTCCACAAATTCCTACTTATTTTGAAGGGGAATAGTGAGTTTAGAATTCACCAACATGCAAAGAAAATAGCTTTAATCATCGTTAAAACATTCCGTCTCATCAATAAATATTATGTAATGATTGTGCAAAGTTTGGGTAAACAAATTACTGTTGAGCAACAAATAACTGGATTTCTATCTGTTAGAAACTTATTTCTTGAAAAGAAGGATACAGTTCTTCCTTATTTTGAAGGATATATCACTCTATGTCCTTAAACATTGGTTTAAAAACATGATTGTTTTCTGTAAAACAAATTATTTCCATTTAATGATTTTACATTTTCTTTTTTGTCCCGCGTGCGTTGAAAAATGTATATTGTTTAATATACCTTACCGTCCCCTTGTTAATTTAGAGGGGCAATATGACGATTCAGTATAGCATATTGAAATATTGGCACACCTATATGCCCCCACACTTTTCCTAATCATAATAATCGCGCTATATTCAGCTTCCTTACATTTAAGCAGGGGCATAGCGAGAATTTAATGTTATGGGGCGGTCCATGGGGGACGGGTCTAAGGCTAGCTCATAGAGGGTGCACTAGATGCAAAATGGTGCCACATTTCAAGCTGAACTTAAATTTAATATATCTCCAGGAATCCTTATTTTTCAAGTAATGATTTTAATTTTTCGTCAATTTTGAATCATCCTGTCCCCCACCCATCCTCCTACCCTCACACGGAAGTAGCGTTTTGCCTAAAGCATATTTCATTTGTCATATATAGAAGCGCAGAGTATGCATTTTCAGAATACGTCATGGCAGTGACGTAGCCAGCATTCCAGAAAAATGAAAGTATACACATCTTATGTGTAGGCCTATATATTGCGGTGTTCGTCTATTTCACGATTTGGATGGGATTCTAGTCAATCTAGTGTTCGAATTGTCACAAGGACCTAGGGAAAATTGGGTAGAAATATCAACCACATTCACTCCACACTACAAAAACATACTCAAGTATAAATCGCTACCCTCTTACATAATCCTGTCCTCGATTCCTTCCTCTCTTTTCCTCCTCCTTCCCATTCTTTCTGCTTTATATTTTCCGCCTTAATTTTTCTCTCATTTTTTTCTTGTTCTTTATTTGGGGGGGGGGGCTACCGCACCTGAATTTAAGTAAATGGGGAATGGAAACAGCTTTTTTTTTATTTTTGAAGAGCTGACGAAGTCACTGTGACTTTAAATACTAATTTCATATTGAGTGAATAAATAGACCGGTAGAAACAGCTCGAGAATGTTTTTGTTTTTTATCACTAACGTAGCAAGAAGGGTGGACGGGGATAGGTTAGGAATTTGGGCGACTTTAAAAAATATAGAAGCGAAAAAAAGAAAACGAGAAAAGTGAGGGACGTGTCAGAAGTTAATGAGTGAGGGAAGGAGAGCGTAGTTTGGAAATATTGACACAGAAAAGCTTCCAGTAACTTTACATAATGAAATTCACTTCTTTTTTCTGTTGATCAGGTTAATTGAAGAATCTTAACATTTTTATTCTCGCTTATTTGTGTCCCATTGATGATCTGTCTTAGTTGTATTTTTTTTCTAGATGGCACCATGGGGGAGTGTGGGGACTAATTCCCTTGCTTTTCAGAGACGCTGTCTTTAATAACGACTGGAAACTGCGTTTATAAGCTATATATTCCTCTAGCAAATGGGATGTGGTACACATTTATATGAACATTTTGATAGTCTTCACAAAATAGATTGTGACACTTTCTGTATTTTTGTTTGTTTTCTTCTTTTTCTCTGTTGAGTTCAAGTCATCTACCTGAGTCACATTTCAGAAAAAAGTTTTCGCGCCCCACGCAAAGTTATCTTCTCTCTACACTAAACATTTTCTCGAGCTACCGCATTTATAGTTTCCTTCCGAAAACCTCAGACTTGAACACAATTTTCTTTTTCCTTTTTTTTTTCTCGTCCTTTGTACGTTCATACATCTACCACATTATTTATGAACATAGTTGTGCAACAATTTCCGTGTTTTTTCCTTACTTAAACCTAGGTCACAAAATTTTGGAAGTGGTCACCGAAGTTACTCCTCATGCCCACATCACTTCCCAGGGTAGCACTTTTCTATTTTAAATTCATGTCCAATCCCAACCCCCGCTTTCTGAACTTGGCGCTGCTCCTGCATATTGCTTCAACTGACATTCTTTGTATTTAAAGGGAAATAAAGCTTTTGTTTTGGAAAAACATCCATATTTTTGACAGGCCCGTATCCGGGGGGGGGGGGGGGGGAGGGTTTCAGGGGGTTCAGACGAACCCGCCGCAAGATCTGGAGTTCCGCTCATCCTATGATAATAGGTCTACAGTAGCAACATATATAATGAGTTTTAAGTTGTTGGTCACTGTTATCGGGAAAATGTTCCACTTGTGGTAAAATCGACCCCCCTCCCCCAACTGAAAAAGCACGGGCATGTTTGAAACCAATGTTTGTAGATGTAGAATGATAGATTATTCAAAATGAGGAAGGACCGAAGCCTGCTTTTCAAGAAATGAACTCCTCACAGATAGAAATTCCGTTATTTGTTGCTCAATCCTGATTTGTTCACCCAAACTTTTGAAAATTCAAATGATGCATCTTCCATTTCTCATAACTTCCATAATGTTTTAAGGAGATGAAGCTTTGGCAGACGTTTATTGATGAGACTGAATGGTTTAATAATGATTATTGCTATTTTCTTTTGTATGTCATGCTGATGTTATTAGCTTGAGTTAAGAAAGCGTACACTATCATTAAGCATGTTTACGGTAGTTGCACATCATAAGATTTGGAAAATTTTCGAATTTCTGCAAGTTCCGTCCATTTTGTCTAAAATGGCCTTGTCTCCCCAAATACCCAATAACATGTGAACCTCTGTGCCAGACCAAACACCCCTGTCGCTGCTCTCGCTCGCCATTTCCAATTACTCCTTTGTGCTGTTGTCCTTTACAATCATACAGCTAGTTTATAAATGGCAAGATCCACGGAGTGAGAGCAAACCGAAAAATCCCCCTCAGGCAAAGTTTATTTACGCACCGCGGGAGGTGAGTGGGGCAAACTCCGACTCAATCCACCTTCCGAGGAGGATTGAGAAGCCCTGACCCAGCCCTGACCCAGCCCCTGTTCCCACGCTAAAAAGAGTGAGTTGACCTTGCTTTTAATTGGTTACCCGGGCAAGTCGGGGTTCGTGGGACCAGCATATACGACTGACTAGTTACGTAACTATCATGGCAATATTCTACTCTCCTGCAACTATTTTAGGTCTCTCTTAGCGATATCCTATTTCTGCCGTTGGCAAATCTGGTGATAGGGTGAAAGTTAGCCTAGGTACCGTTATTTTCGCTCATTGTTCGATCTCTGCTATTGGCTTATTTCATGAGACCAACGCGTAGTATTTGAATATGTATTAACCGTAACGTCAAACGTGACTATTCATTTGTACATAATTATATCGAGTGTCCAAAGTCTTTCCGGCGGACGACAATCACAGGGAAACGCGATTACTAGATAAGTACATATCCTCGTTTAGGTTTAAGTAGGCTGCAGCTCAAACTGTGAGGAATGTACCAAAGGAGGAGAATTCATTTACCGAGAAAGACTTTGCAAAGTCTAGGCTGCATGGGCTTGGTACTGACTGGCGGTATTTTTCTCTTTATAATTGATTGTGTTCCTGTTTGAAGGTGATGAGGTACACGATGCTGAATTGTCACAATTGGAATATTCCTATCTGTGCCAAGTTTGACTGATATCTCTGGTACAGTCAGTCAGCAATGATGACATTTTGTAGGATGAAGGGAAATATAACCATGGTTAAGTTCTATATTCCGCGGAAAACTTTGTCAGAGGGGACTTTTTGTGAGTGTCTACGCATATCTGCTTCTGTCCAAAAGTCGCTTCAGACGATTTTTCCAAAAATCGAAGGGTATAGCACTGCAATAGTACCGCTGGACATTGCAAATTACATTGTCCTGACCCCACGATTGTCTCTTACGGAGTTGACAGGGGAGGGGGGGGGGCGGATGAAGCTTGTAGGCGGACCTTAACTTGCAGACGGGAAAGGAGAGAACAAGAGAACCAGGGAGGAGTAAATGAGAAAAGAGCAGGCGGACACGGAGATGGGAAGAATAATTTTAAAGCAAGAAAAGAGGCGGGAAGAGCTGGACAGATAGTATCGGAAGGGAACTTGCGAAACGTGATTAACAACTCTACCTTTGACAAGATTTAATTGAAATACGTTGACGGATTGAATGGATTAAAATTGTCAATTAAACATTTCTGTATAAGGTGAATACTGCGACTGTTTATTGCAATACATTATTCTCTCATGGATACTGAAGTGTCTCTTATGCGTTACTTGTATGTTAATGTAGGTGCAGTTAGGTAGGCTAAGTTGGTTGTAGTTGAGAATTCATATTTCATGTGCTCACTGTTTTTTCTGTACACTCTAAAAACAGAATAGTGAAATTCACTCCAAAAAGGGTGTACAGATAGATGGAACACTCATAGTGAGAGTGCATTTCACCCAAAATGGAGCGAAATTTCACTCCAAAGAGCGGTATTTCATACACATGGAGTGCAAAATTGCTCTCTCTGGGGTGGCGTTTCACTCCAGTCCAGGTATAACATTCACTCTTAGTACGACTGGTCGCTTTGTACACTCTTTTTTTTTTTGAGTGAATTGCACCCTATATTGTTCTTAGAATCTAATTTATTTATGGTTACTGATATTTTTTGGTTACTGATATTCAAATCATACCAGTTTATGTTACAAAAATCAACATCACAATATACGCATTTTGACGACTCGAACCCATTAATTGCTTACCACCGGCAACTGAACAGCGATGCACACAGATTTCACAGTCCTAGTTTAGGTCAAAGGTCATATCTAACCTAGCTAGTCTAGTCTCTCTGAATATATGAGCCTTCCCTTGTGGCAAGCAACCAAAAAAAAAATAAATAAATGATAACATTAGAGGCCTAGTATTTGCTAAAGGGCGTTGGCCACTGAAAGAACTGATGAACTTCATGAAGAAAGGGCATCGAGGTCCCTTGCGTAGATATATCGACAGTAATATGTGAAGTATGAAGGAAAAAGAGCATTTTGCATTATTTTGTAGTATAGCCCATATGGCCCATTTCTGACCATGAAACCTCACTTAATTTTGTAACGTAAAATCTGTAAGAAAAGAAACATAGTTCATGATTTTATAAAATGGCCCTTATATGGTACAATTTCGGACATTGGACCCCGAACGTGACGAACGCTCAGATGGAACCACTTCCATAGTACTAATGTGACCAACCATGCATCAACATTGTTACATAAAGTACAATCTGTAAGAGAAGAATTATTTTGCATGACTTCACAAAATGGCCACAATGCCCTTCCACCAATAGCTTTCTTATACCCTAAAGGTACCACTAGCATATAAGTGATGCAACTTGATGTAAACATAGTACCCCATAGGATCTTGGACCGTATGTGGCGCGATGACGCAATAATCGAGTGCTCAATTTTTCTCACACTTGGTGTGTACGTGTGTCATATTGAGTAGATGTGCCATATCATTTTGGTGCTCATATCGTGCATATTAATGAGTGAGCAGGGCTTAAATGTCAAGATTGATATGCGAGGTACGTGGCGCTATAACTCAATAATCGAGTGCTCAATATTTCTCAAATTTGGGTGTATCGTATTGATTAGATGTGGCCTATTGTTTTAGGTGCTATATCTTGCATATTGATTAGCGGGAGGGACATAAAACAGTGCTATGGGAAGTACTGTAGGTGACCACCCCAGACAGGTTTTGTCTGGATCACTTTTTACGTCCTAGTGATTCATTGTTGATGGGTGAATTGATGTAAATGGCTTTTAATTAGAAGGATGGGCAAGGCACGATGGAAGAATAAGTCAGTAGCTGTTCTTGTCAGCTCCCTGCAGGGCATGTTGTCAGTGTTGGGTGGACTTTCAAGGGGGGATAGGTGTGATAAGTCTTATTGTAATTTGCAGAATCTCTTCTTTGGGGCCTTTATGAAAGATCCATAGCTGCGTGTGCTTTGTAAAATGAATGAAATATTGCTGTATATTGTAGGAACCAACATCTTAAATTCAAGTAATTGAAATGGCTTCTTTGATATTTAAGAACCCCACCATATCATTTTACAGCATGTATATTCCAAGCACAAGGAACCATACTGCCCTTGGGCTGCAGTGAAATCATGAAAAATACTTCTATAGGCCTACATCTCTTCTTACAGATTGCATGTAATACTATTGATGGTTGGTCACATTAGTGCTATGGAAGTGACTCAATGTAGGTGCATGTTTGTCATGTTTCCCCTCCAAAGTCCATAATGGGCCATTTTATAAAATCATGCAATATGTTTCTCTGCAGATTTTATGCTACACAAGTGAAGGTTGATGCTCAGAAATGGGCCATGGGCTATTGCACAAAATAATGCAAAATGCAAACTTTACTTCATCATTTACATGATGTACTATACATCTGTGCAAGGAACCACAGGGCCCAAGTTGAGATCTTCTTCATATACATTTTATGAAATCCAAACGAAAATCATGTATCATCTTCAAAATGACGCCAACATTTTTGACGTTCCCCATGTGCGTGTGCCCATCCCTCTTTCTCCCTATTCGCGGTAGCACCGCATCAACCTGTGATTCATTTATTCACCGGCACAGAATCTCAAATTTTACCGATAATTTGTGACGATTTTTAAGGACACGTAAGAATTAGCATCACTAGCTGAGTTTCATATCCTAAAATTACGAGCAATCACTTTTTTTAATTTTGGCTGCATGCGTAGTATGAAACAGTACAAATGTGGAAACGTGTCTAGTCACAAATCGTCCAAAACCGATGAAATCATTAAAGCTCATTTGTATGTGACACATGAGGACCCTCTAAGTTTCACCATGGATCTGTCTATCACTTGTACCCCATATGTCAAGAAAACTTGAGAGCTTAGGAAAATGGGAATTTCATAAAACAACCCAAAGTGCCCATTTAATGTCTCTCTAGCTACATCCACATATACCTTTAACAATATTATTTCTCCTATTAAACTTACTGGTAGTCTGACCCATTTTATTCAATTATCGTTCATTCATGGCAGAGATATTTCAGATGTTGCATAATGTTTTAATGAGGCACTTCGTTTTTTTCCCTTATATTCAGGCATTTTTTTCCCAAATCTTTCAAGTTTTCTTCACAAACTAACGGCATGTTATTTGAAATCTCAAGTCCTTGTGAACCCAAGGAGGCGGAGTTGTTTAAGGAACATTGTCACAACGTATCATCATTATGCAAGGTTTTCCCTAGCGGGAGATACATTTTGAAACTTTTCATGACCCCCAAATGACCTTTGACTTCGAGTTCCGGATATTAAAAGTTAATTTCATATCAAAGTTTCATCCATTGGACCAACCTTTAAGCAAAGGTCAAAAAAATGAACGTTTGAGAACTCTAGAACAATTGTGGACAGACACAGATATGTAGACAGCTAGGCAGGCAGACAGACAGGCAGATAGATAGATTGACAAATAGATGGGTAGGCAGACAGACATATAGACAGAGCGACAGACAGATGAGAGTGTACCCTCCAGTCTTTAGCCACTTTTACAAAGGCTGGAAGGGGTGGAGAACCTGTCCAGCTCAGCGGCACATCACTTCTGTTGTACCGAGCAATCTGGGCAGGACAAGATCCTAAATTGGACAACAGGAACCCAAGTAACCCCCTCATGAGCACCACTATAAACAGCTTTACTGAACAACCCAAAATGAATAATCAGAAATTCTCCAAGTGTTCCCACTGGGATTTGATTTGGGGACCGAATGATTGCAAGACGGACGCTCTAACCACCTTGCTGTCTTGAACTCAATATGATTTATATGAGATCAATTTATCAATGAGAAAAATTTATCAATGAGTCACTGAAAGATACATGATAAATTTAAGATTTCCTCACTTTCGTACCAATTGAAACCTCTCCTGGGCTATCACACAGTATCTGAAGCCAAGTTTTACATGTGTCAGATCAAAAGTGCCCTCCCCCATCCCCACATTTTGCTACCTCCACAAAGAAGAGGGAAGGGAAAACAGCTTGGTAAACCAAAAGTATTACTTTATTCAAACACAGCAGAATATGCATTTCCTTGAAAAGTTATGTTGTCCTGAGACAGAAATCAGGGACAAATATGAGATAAAACATGACCTGGAAGTCATAAACTGGATCACAAATTGTGTTATTAAAATTTCCTGTGATGTCAGTCTTTTCATTACAACACTCTGCAATTGTTACTGATATAAACTCAATATGATTTTTCTGAGATCAGTATAAGCTCGTTTTTCTTGAGATATGTTTACAAGGGTTTCATACTTTAATCTCTGCTGACCTAACACAATCTTGACCTCGGACAAAAACAATAGGGGTCATGACCTGCTAATGGTAAATACCAACTTCAAGTACGACATGAGTCGAAAAGACTGTTCTTGAGATGTTGTTTATACCGAGCGAAACATCCAGACACACGCATATGCACAATTATGATCGCAGTAGATCAAAGTCCTTTTGTTGGGTTGAGACAGGTAAGTGAGGAGTGACGTAAATACATAGGTGATGATTTTCATCGATCCCCCCCCCCCCCCCCCCATGAAAAGAAAAATCACTGCAGGCGCAGCAAGTTGGCCTTCTCCTAACATGAGACAATGTGTGTTTCTCCCATATAATACATCATGCTGTTCACCTTCAGCCCTCTGATACGATTTCTTTCGTCTTAGGGAAAATCCCTCAATATTTCTTGAGAATGATGGTACTTTGGCTACGAAAACTTACCAAATATCATCAAAGTTGAAAAAAAAACAGAGGGCGAAAAACAACTGTCAGAAAACTTCATAGGCTGTATGTGACTCTGTCTTTACTTTTTTTTTTCACTCTTTTACACTAAAAGCCATTGTACATTTGGACAAACATACAGGGCAGTTTCTTATTGCACAGAATGAGTAAAATTTTCTTGATGTCCACAGCATTGCAGATCCGACAAACAGCACTCCTTTTACATTAGAATGGCAATCCTTGTTGTCAATGGTATCGGAGGAAAATTGTCGTTTCATTTTTGGTAGAACAGATTACACTGCACTAAGTACTTTGCTAGATGTAATTCACTTCGGTGAAATACTACCTCATCCAACCGAAAATGTAATGATGTTAAATTAACCCATAGTCATTTTATATACGAGCCAAATGGATTGTATTGCTTTCCATTCTTAACTTCCTCACACACCTAAATAAAATCCCGATGACATTTACCTCTTCTGCTATAATTTTCACTACGGCACCTTGATCCGCAACCCTGACAGACTCTCATCGCAACTATCATCGTCCGAACGTTTGTCTCGGAGTGTGTACGTCTCTGCATTCCGATCTTCGATCCAACGACATTTTAAATTTAAATTTCATCTTCTCTGGTCGGATCTGCATGTAACTCACATTGTCGCATTAACCAAATCCTACGGAATCTCGACTCGCGGCGACCTCGACATTTCTTCTTCCCAGGGTCCATCCTTGACGCCATTCCATTTTTATTTTGAACATCACAGAGAGGCCTGTTGCGCGGATGAAACACGACGTCTCCACCGGAGGACATTTGTCTACTCCAAATGGTTTGAGTCGGGAATCTTTTCACACCACCGTAGGTCTTTGTGTGCAGCCACGACCTCATTCGTAGTCAAAACCGATGTAACGACGTTGTTCCTCGCCTTGTGATTGGTTCTTCTTCATCTGAATCAAACTCCACATTTTCGTCTTTCACCCACCCCCCTGATGGGTCGTGGATCCATCCAGAGCTGTCAGGAGAGAAAAAATTATCAATGAGTCACTGAAAGATACATGATAAATTTAAGATTTCCTCACTTTCGTACCAATTGAAACCTCTCCTGGGCTATCACACAGTATTTGAAGCCAAGTTTTATATGTGTCAGATCAAAAGTGCCCTCCCCCCATCCCCACATTTTGCTACCTCCACAAAGAAGAGGGAAGGAAAAACAGCTTGGTAAACCAAAAGTATTACTTTGTTCAAACACAGCAGAATATGCATTTCCTTGAAAAGTTACGTTGTCCTGAGACAGAAACTGTGGACAAATATGAGATAAAACATGACCTGGAAGTCATAAACTTGATCACAAATTGTGTTATTAAGATCTCCTGTGATGTCAGTCTTTTCATTACAACACTCTGCAAATGTGACTAGTATATCTGGTTACTCTTTGCACATGCTTGTGTACAATTAATGTAATTATTATGATAGGAATGCCTTTTACACGCTACTGTTTGCATCCATACTGGGCCCCGACCATAGACTGATGGGCCCGGTTCTGAAACTGCTGCCGGGTCCCAAAGTTGCCATGTGGTACATGATATGTGTGCAATAATGCAGCATATATCTAACTTCATTGTCATGCCTGCAGGTAAGGTACATGGTGCATTATTAATGTGTGAAGCAAAATATCACATTATGACCTCACAACATTGTAAAAGCGTAAATTACATTTTAGGTAACCGACTGGCAATGGACGGCAGGTGTCCGGGTGGACCCGGTGCAAAGCATTAATATGCACACACAGAATACCGATGTTCAATGCTACTGTGAAAAGGGTAACCATAAACCTTGTGACATCGGCAGAGATAAATCATGAAGAACCGGACTGTCAAACAGATGGTTTTTGTCTGAAAAAGTGCCACTCAGCTTGAAGGTCATATGAGAAATGTTGTTGGCAAATGATGATGCAAATGATGCACCACAGAGGGAAAAGAAACAGTACAAGCACATTACTAATGACTACTCCTAATGACTGAAGCAAGACCTTTTCTTATTATTCCAAAATGAACTGGTGATGACCACTTTGTGCTCTTTCTTCTCACCATACTACTGTAATATTTCTTAAACCTCTTGCACAGGTCTTAGTATACAGGTGTAATATCTCTGTAGTCAACCGATTTATAAACTACTCACCTAGTGAGCTCCAGATGTTTTTCCAGTTCTCTCTTCCGCTCCTCTGAGTATTTCGACTTTCTCAACTCCAGAACGGGTGCACTCGTCTTCACATCCTTTGCTTTCTCCACGACACTGTCAGTTCTTTCCATACGACTGGTCGATGAGGCCCTCTTGTCTGACAAGTTCTGCGCTGCTGATGAGCCATTAGGTTGACTGCTCATGAAAGAAAACTTCACCGGGGGACCACTTTTCATTGGCTGGCGATTTTCTGTAGGTTGTAAATTCTGGTCATTAACCTCAAGGGGAGAACATACGGAATTCAAATCACATGGTTTTGGGCTACCTGAGTTAGTCAGGTATTTCTCAGATGAACTCTTCAGGTCACCTGTTTTTCCCTCCTTCATTTTAAATGTTGGACGACCACCTCTACCGCCGACATGAAGGCCTCTATTGTCGGTGGTTGGGGGACCAGTTCTATTTTCACTTAAACCATCATGATCATTTTCCTGTACGTCATAATCATATTTTCTCCTTGTCTTTTCAACTTTCAATTTCTGTCTGCTTTGCTGTCCTCCAATTTTACCTTCTTGGACATCAGTTACTGACTGTTGCAGTGTGTTAGACGTGGAGGCAGAAACGATACCCTTCTGCGATATTTCAGGACCTTCTCCTCTGCTGTCACTTCTCGAACCTTGCACTGTGCTAACAAGGTCTCCATTTCCAGCTAATTTAGTTTTCCTTTTATCTATACCAAGTTTTGCTTCATGTCCAGTTACATCATCACTTCTTCTTCTTCTTCTCCTTCCGGTATTGGTCTCATTTCTCTCTTCTGCATTCAAGTCACAGTCAGAGGATGCTGCGGGAGGATATTCAGAAATCGGTTGCTGGGTAAAGCCACTTTCCTTGAGACTTTCCTGTCCTCTTTTCTTCAGAATCCCCTCTTCCCAGTCGCCACTCTGCTGGTGATCACCCTCCCATTTACGACGGCGACACCGAGAGTAGCTTGATCCCACTTCTGACACCTTCCGTGGACTTCTGTCACCATCTAACACCTTGCCGGCTGTTTCGTCAGACCGGCTCTCATCTTCATCCGCCCGTTTCTTACTCTGTTTCCTTTTGGAAATGTACGGTTTTAATATCACAGAATGATCACCCGAAGATGAGTCCGAGCCCTTCGGGGGAAGTCCGTGACCTCGCAGGAGATTCGGTCGGGGGTTCGGATTCTCCGAGGGCGGAGGAGGGTTCCGATCCTCGGCGGTGAATCGTCCTTGTGAAATTCTCAAAGGAACATTGTTGGTGAGATAATTTCTGGTGTACTCGAAAAATCCTTTATTCTTTGAACGTTTAGTTTTGAAACTGTAGAAGATTAAATGAAAGGGACGAGAAGCAGTAGACATTGAATTATATCAAATATGGAATATCTTCCCACAATGCACCCTGTACTGCAGCTATGAAGCAATAATGTGACAAAAGCATACATTGAAAGCAAAAAGACAGTTGGAACTTAACTATCATTCACTTTTGTTAACATTTTGCTGCAGCTACTGTAGGTAAATTTAAAACAGCGGATAAACAGATACACAACATAATGAATGTATGTTCACAGTGATTAAAACAACTAATCCACGGATATACGACACATTGAAATATATGTTCATTTTGATTACATCAGCTAAGCTATGGATGTGAAACAAATTGAAATTTATGTTCATGGTGATTACAACAGCTGATCTACAGAAATACAACACACTGAAATACATAGTCATAGCATTTAAAACAACTGATCTGCGGACACGCAAATTTACGACAGCGGTCAGAAAGCTTGAGAGCAGAGTATAGTATCATAAGGTTGACATGCGCCCGTAAAATTGCAAACAGATATTAATCTACACCCACTATGGCTAGGAGCAACAAACCGAACGAGTGGAGAATCTGAAAGAGATGTAAGCGACTTAGACACTACTTACTCATCTGGGAGGTTTTGACCACTCTGAGCTCCGTATGATATGGGATTGTAAGGAGCGTATCGTAGCAAGGCATTCTGGGATTTCCTGGCTTGGAGAAGAAGCGGTGCCTTGAAAAGAGAGAAATGCAGTTACATGTAAAACATTATTATTATTATACATATAATTATATATGTAATTATAATGTTAAAATGATCTCAGAATGTCATGTGACATTAAATATTACAGCAAAATATGTTGATTTCACAACATTATTAAGATGGCTGTAATAGATATTGACACACTACTGTACAGTAAGTCCTCCATTTCTGTAATAGCTCTATTCAACATTTCAAGACCAACTGTTGAGGACTCCAAGGTGAGATGATATACCGACTGGAAGGAGAACCAAGGCCATGATAAGTATCTTAGAGAAGATATCCCCCTAAAAGTAGGGACATGTGTGCCACTGTTCCGACTTTCGATGGGTGACAATGTCTGTTTGCTAGATGCTAATATCATGATAGCATACATACAATGATACTCCCCCCCCCCCTTAAAAAAAAATATGACATTTTACTGAACGACAGAACACCTCTGTGGACTCACACGCATTTAACATCTGATGGTGGACAGTATCACACACTTGAATGGGTCTTAACAATAGGATTATTGCAGCTCAGCCTCTGAGTCCTGACACTTTGAATAATTTCTAAGTTTTTTTTTTTTTTTATTTAAGTACCTGATTGCAAATTCCTTTAATGTACATGATTTGTAGGGACAATACAGATTGGTGTTGATGGCAAAATTGACAGGAGTTAATCCCCAATGAAATAAAAAGAAACTGTCATAGGGGTTGGTCGCCGGTGGTCAGGCTGAGCCGTTGCTCAGAATTGCAGTAAATTCACGAAAAACACGGGGATGCAGCTACGGTTACTTGTTTGATAATATTCAAAGTTAAACATTACTAGTGGACATCTGCGGTCCACGACATTTGGAAATGGGCATTTGAAAATGGTGTGCAGCAATGAAGGAGTGACAGATTACCCGAGAGCTAGACCTTGATCTCAGGGAAAAGGGAAATGTCATCGAAGTGAACAACAGAGTTGGAAAATAGGGTGTAAGTTGCAAACATTTGACCTTGAACGAAAATAAAACTATAGTCTCCAAAACTGAAAAATAATAGTAAAAGTTAAAAGAGGGGAAAAAAAAAGGAATTGTAATGAGAAAGTACATAACAGATTCTAATTGCAAAGCTGAGAAGACAAAAGAAAAAATAAAAACAAAAGAAAAGAACAGTAAATTGTTATTCTTCTCAAGTTTTTTGATACCTCCGATGTAGATTGCCTGTCGTTACTATGGGCAGAACTGGCCGCTTCCTGTCTTCTCTTCTCGACCAACTGATGCAGTTCTCTCTTCTTCCTGAAAAAGTGTTCTTCATCTACACAGTGGAAGACAAGAAACATCTTTTGTGTTATTTGTGTGTAGTTGGCATCCTTCGTAATGTCAGCAACACGATGGAAAAAAAAAAGGAAAACTGAAGAAATTCGGTTGTAAAACTTGATGGGTCACAAAACTTGGTTAAACCCTTGAAACCAATATAAATTATTTGAACTTTCGCTGTAAAAATTTTTTAAGAATAAATGATCCTTACTGTGCTTTTGTCATGACAGATGAAGCACCTGAAATGCAAGAATGCATTGTGGTTTTGATATAACTGAGTAAAATGCTACTTTTAATTGTGCAACAATGCCTACAGTAGCTAGTACTGTAGCTACAGTGCAGGTAATTGGGAACACTGTATCCAACATGAAAAGCAAAAAGCATGGGAACTACAATGAAACATTAAATTGTCAATAACATCACATGTACTAAACAAACTTTACCTTCGAGGTCTATCCAACAGGGCTACCTTCCTGAACTTATTGATTTTTTTTTTCTAAATTTGCCACACATTAGCTCTTTTGGTCTCCACTGAAAAATGATAGCCTCAAGAAAAGGTATGTAGTACACCTACAGTACATGTACCGCATCATCTGTCAAGCATATTTGGGATTGAGATATACTATTTTACATCTTACCAACAAATTGACCCCTGAAGGGAAGACTACCTCCATTTTCGAGGGGAGAGGAGAAGGGAATTTCTTGATGGATTATAAAACCCTATTCTGTATGGAATTTAATCCACAGTTTAAGTCTGCATTCATACAGTACAGTATGTAACCTTACAGTATAGTATGATACAGGGATGGATGAAATAGCAGAATATTGAATATTCATCGGTTTTAAGTTTCTTTGGCTTTTCAGCCACTGAATAGTTCCTACTGTACGGTGAACAGTAAAGAAAAGCTAGTGATTAAAATGCAAAATCAGACTTATATAATGTAATCATCAATAAAGTGATGAAGATCTTCTTACATGACTTGTGCTTCTTTCCTCTTCTGTGGACGCAAAGCATTTCGGCAGTATCCAGCACCGGGTAACCGGTGCATACCAAACATGCAAACCTACATGCATGCGAAATGATACAAAATGCAATTTGAAAACTGAAAATCCCATCTGCAACATTGCATGACGCACATTTATGATTAAAGTGAATTCATTCTTGAAATGAAGACTACAGTACAGTATTGTACAGGTATCTACCTGTGATCTTTGGGAAAGTCATACCATACACTTCAAACACTACACAGGCTTTCTAATACATTTTTTACAATAAAAAGTGACAAACAAATGCATAATGTGCCCCAAAAAAGAAGAGAAAAAGGAATTACTTTGTCCTGTTTGTGCGATTAACTAAATTATGAATCACAGTCTGTCCCACACAAAGAATTTCCTGGTTTAACAGTCCTCAGCTACCTCACAACATCATGACAAGAAATGTGTTTTTTAATCAACAATTGTTATTCTTTCACTCTGAATTCCCATTTTGTATCGAACAAATCTGTACTTTAGCTGGCAAACTCAATCCAAATGGTTGGTTTTTCATGGTCAGGTATAAATCTGAAACTGAAGTCTAAGGCACCACATAGACACAGACTAGAATCATCCGACTTGTTATTGCGGTTTGTTATTGCCATTTGTTAGTATGGTTTGATAGTATGGTTTGCAAGTTTTCTTAAAGAATAATTTGTTACACCTAACTTTTCACCATGTGGTGCTACAATGGGTACTGCACAAGTTAATTCATTAGCTAATTTCATTTGTCTGACAATAAGGGATTCCAAGTTACCTACAGTGCTGTAGAATGGTGATGTTCAGAAGAAATGTGGATGATTACCACTAGAAAATAATACTACTGTAAGTCAACTTGATTTGAACCTGTATACAATACAAAGAATACCGTGTACCGTAATCACAAGACACATAAAAACAACATGGTGCATGCATGCACTGTGCAGTAGACGGTTGAGGAATGCAATTAACATCAGAACAACGATACACACCGAACTGACCTAAATAAAGTGTAATAGCTAGGGCCTTTCAATTACTGTACACTGGAACTCCAGACACATGTGTTGTATATTGAATATGCACCACCAAAGAATTCATCTGTGTGTAATACATGTATAACAACATAAGAACATAATATGTATCCATGGGCCATATATGCATGTTTCTTTAAGGGAATGGGCCTAAAAAAACTATAAAGAGAAACAATTCATATGAATAAACTACTGCAATCAGGAATGTCAGTAGCTCATAACTTTGCTGTTCAAACAATTTTTTTCCCGCCAACCCAAGCAATTGGGTTTCATCAATTGTTCAACTGAAGTTCAATCTCAGAGTTACTGACCTGCACTAAGTACAGTACAGTAGCCTACAGACAGAATAGATGTTAATTGGTCCAATGTATTTAAAGTGCCTGACATGATACTGAAGACCCACAATGAACACCTACATCTGACGGCATATATTGCAGTAGTCAGACATTCAGAGATTACATTTTGATGTTGCCTATAAGATCTGTGAATATAAGTTTGCCCTGTACTGTACCTATACTGACTTGGAAATTGAAGTCCAAATACCTTCTCACGTACCTGCCATTCTTGGTGAGAGTTGCTTCATCTTCTGGGATATCATCAGACAAGAGTTCTTCCACTCTCCGCCTCTGAGGATTAAGTTTCACTTCACAAGATAAGCAATTGTATACTTTCAAAGGTCTAAAACAATATATACATCTATCAGTCATTGGCTCATAACTTCAAGAATATATACTGCACTTTAAAATAATGCAAGCAATCACATAGTATTGTAAGTCCATAAAAAAATAACCATAAAGAATTAAACTTAATATATATACTGAATACTTACTTGATACCTTAGAAGGTGTTAACCCCTCTCAAAATGTCAAAAACTTCAAAATTTCCCAGCTGTACACTGGCAGAAATTTAGCTAAATTCCAACAGTGTACATACAGTATGTAACAATACACATGTAGTAGCATGGATGTATAAAACTTTGATGTATAAAATCTAAAGTCAAAACCTTGGAAATTCTAGCTGCTGGAAATTCAAAGTCCCTATGAATCTAATAATCATGTTGTAGCAAGTACATTTTGACCTAATCTGGTAGGAAATGTCTCAAAATCGGATACGCTTACAATTTTTGAAGTCAAATGGAATTACCCATGAGGTATAGCATAAGTAGTGCCCATGAGGTATAGCATAAGTAGTGCCCATGAGGTATAGCATAAGTAGTGCCCATGAGGTATAGCATAAGTAGTGCCCATGAGGTATAGCATAAGTAGTGCCCATGAGGTATAGCATAAGTAGTGCCCATGAGGTATAGCATAAGTAGTGCCCATGAGGTATAGCATAAGTAGTGCCCATGAGGTATAGCATAAGTAGTGCCCATGAGGTATAGCATAAGTAGTGCCCATGAGGTATAGCATAAGTAGTGCCCATGAGGTATAGCATAAGTAGTGCCCATGAGGTATAGCATAAGTAGTGCCCATGAGGTATAGCATAAGTAGTGCCCATGAGGTATACTTATCAAGTACAAACTTACAGTATGTCCAGCAGGTGGATCATCATTTTAGAGACATGGTGGTATTTACTTGTGTATTCTCAGTTGTTTTGTTGAACTGACGAACATTTCAAATTAGAATACAAAGCCTAGCCTGTACTGTAGGCAAGTGTGGAAAAACCTCCTCAAAGAACCAGGGATGTGACAGACTTCATCAGCAAGATATCATGGCTAAGGAATTTTGTCAGTCTGCTTTCAATCAATGCTGTGACTATTTACACAGAAATTTTCCCGTAAATAAGCGTACCTGTAGTCACAATTCACACGACGAAAACCAACTGGGGGCGCTCGCTGCGTTTGTATACTATGTTAGTTTGTACAGACCCATATGTCTCTCATTACTGTACGTATATTGATGCATATTCATGTACGGTACGGTGTACGTTTGCATGTCAACGCTGATTCGCATCCATAATTTCCTAAATGCATGCACCCACGGTAATTCACTCGCACTTCACCGGTCCTTACAGGAATCAATTTCGGAGGCTGGTGACTTTTTTATTTCAATTTTGACCATAGTAACATGTAAGTTAGTCTACATGGAGTGAAGCAGCATTTCAATCAGGGAG
This sequence comes from Stichopus chloronotus, assembly GCA_021234535.1. NCBI lineage: Eukaryota > Metazoa > Echinodermata > Holothuroidea > Aspidochirotida > Stichopodidae > Stichopus > Stichopus chloronotus. Next base: position 14,969,386 of record CM037833.1, read on the forward strand.
ATGTCCATGTGTAAATAGTGCTTTCAAGTATCCTTATTCGTACGAAAATTTCCATGTGAATGGTGCTTCCATGTGTCCTTATTCGATTGGAAATTTCCGTGTGAATAGGCCCCGTGCGCCCCCTTCAATAAAATAGGTTTGGTCTGAAGTCACACAGTTTCAGCAATAGGTACTGTAGGGGTGCAAGATTCTAGGGGATGTGTCATTCTGTCGGCATACTTACTAGTTATTACTACATACTGTTGGCGAGTAGGCTCAAGGTGATAATGCAATTGAGCTACGATTGATACGGTAGGCCTAGCCTAGTCAAGATTTCATCTGTATGGGTACCTCACAAGTCACAGGGTATGCTACCAAAAAAAAAAAAAAGTGGCAATATCAGTTAGTTGTTACTGTAGGTCTAGGCCTACTGGCATGTAAGTTCGGGAGTAACACCAACACACTTGATTCCATCAAACTTCCAAAGATCACATTCAGCATGCCTGATTTGTTCCTTCTTACCTTAACCAGGTTAATGGCATCAAAATCAATACCCTCTCTTCTAAATGACATAGTGGTTCACGAGAGCCTGGGACGTCGTTCTCAGTCCTGTTTACAGTAACTTGAGTAAGTACTGTCAGTAGCCTAACTTAGGCCAATACAATTCTGCTTACAATACAAAAGAATCCAATTGGTTTTGGTACTAGTAATACGGTGCGAAGCGATGAATCGTTAAGTGTGCGCCTTGCGCCCACTCTAACTTAGTGGTGTAAAGCCTGGTACTGTTTCAAGTTTTCGGTATAAAACTTGGCATTTTCCTCCAACTACACTACACTACACTACAGACAGTGTACGGGTACGACACAGTCTACAGTACAACATACGCGTGACAGTATACAATACAGGCAATACACATTTGTTTACAAACAACTCACATGGAGGTGGCCATATTTATTACCCATGATGCTTATCGAACATCCGGGATATATTTTCGACACATGCGCAAAGTCCGCTTTATCGTAATTGTAGCGGAACATTTTCAAGAACGCACACATAATTTGTGAGTTAATTCTTTCTTCATATGCTTCTTAACATAGTTTGCAACCTGAACCTCTATAAAATGCTGTTAATTAGCCACGTCGTATAAATTTCACCCATTTCACGTTTGATTAGAATAGTTAACCTGAAAAGAATGTGTCGTTACGTCGTACCCGCACCCATTATTACATAGGGGTTAGTAACAGTAACTTACCAAGTTAGGCTAGCTTAGGCCTAGGCTATTTACCTACCACTAGTACTGTAGGCAAGTGTAGCGTAACATTGTCCGAGGCATTGCTGATTTACGATTAGCCACTGGCACTACAAGTTTCAAGTACAGTAAGAATACTTAACATGTATTGTTTGCGTATGACACAAACGCTACAGAGCACTCCCTGTGATGTAGGCCTATGTTCATACCTCACATACATAGCCTAGGCTATTGAAGAACTGAACCAAGTTTGCTTTGAATAGTGACTTCGGCCTAGCCTTGTAGTACTAACTCAGGACTTTACTTGGTGAGTGAATAGTAGGCTAACGTTAGTACTTATTAACTAGTGTCATGGTGACTTGCTGTAAACGTTCAGAAACTTTACAGTTTTTGCTTGTAAATTGCGCATGTAGGGCCTAACTAACTGAGTTGTAGTTGTAACTCGTTATTGTCAAAACTGGAAGTGGAAGTAGGCTAGGCCTAACATTGACAATTTGTAGCAGCTAACAGTCAACATAAGTAACAAGGCTAGTGCTAGGCTAAGTAATGCCAGGCATTAGAAAGTATTAAGTCACTAATTAAGTCAGAACCATAAGTTAACCACTCTTGTCTACTGTCTGCACTGTAGTAGTAGTAGCCACCCACAGTATGATGGGGTGACTGCAAACGCGCCCTTAGGGAAATTCATCTTTCCCAGTTTGTGACAGTTCCAACTACAAAAGTCAGAACGTTTTCATGTGAATCAGTATTGTCTTAAATTAATATGCATTCATTGCAAGGAAAAACTGTCATTGATGGTGAAATTATGCCGCCTTCATTACGACGATCCAAACAAAATTAACTTTCCCCAAGGTGCCTGCCAAGTGCGCCTGCTGTTGACTTAGAGTAGAAATGACAACAATGGTGGCATGCTTCACTATTTTAATCTGCCTAACCTAACCTTTCAAAAGTTGTGAATGTTAGGCTAGAGGCGTGTGGGACTGGGCCAGCGCAGTCGATGGCCACCTTATAATACATTACTACAGTTAGTGTAGTCGTAACACTGTAAATGGCTTAGGCCCCTATTTAGTAGCAGGGTAGGGCCTAACCATCAACATGCCAAATCACAATTCTGAATGCTAAACCTTAGGTTAGGCAGACTGAAAGGACGCAGCACGCCACCATCTTTTGTACTTTCTACCCTCAAGGTAAGGACCTGTGTGGATGGACTCCAAAAATTCACCCTGAATCTGTGCAAAGTGCCCATTGTCACTATTACACAGATCTATGCAGCAGTCTAAGCTGCTTACTATTGTGGTTTGTCACCTCAATTGCTAAGCCGGAAAGCCTACACAAAGGGTTAACAGATACAGTAGAATAGACGTGATGCTCCAACTTCCAGCAGCAACTGAAAACCAGGACAATAAGAACAAATATCTCCCAAAACGTAAAGAAAGGGATGCACATCGGTCTATTTACAGCCTGGGCACTGTGAACAACAAAGTTGTCTGGGTTATTCTGCATACTGTATTAATTGTAAGATATGAATCACACTATTACGCCAGGCTAGTACAGTATTAACACAGCATGTACACAGATGTTATATAAAGTAGACCTATCTCTCTAACTTAGTACAATTTCCATGAAGAGAACCAAGAAGTGAGTGTTGCATAAAAGTTGTCCAGTTATGGAAGAATCATACAAAATGACAATCAAGGTTATTTTCAAAACAGTTTCGAAGCAGTGATATGATTTTTTGTGTAACATAGTGTCAGACATTTGTTTCCTGGGAAAAATACAATATCTGAGTCCAAATATGCCATTCTCTCGCAGGACTGTCCAATTAAAATAAGGTATCCTTTTCATTCCTAGCGATAAGCTCTATCTGGAGTTAATGCATAGAAATGGTTTTACCTACAGAACCAGTTTTGTTTTTGATGCTACATATTCCATTAAACACCTGTTTGAGAGTTTATCTACAGGTTTGCACAGAGCTTAGCTTTTTTTTTTTTGTTGAAACATTAGAATAGTACTGCAGCAAAGGTCTTGGTGGATGTAAAAAATAAAAGGGAAGGTGAAGAGTAGAAAGAAATGGAGTCACAAAGTCTGTGATATTCAAAGGGCAGAACAAAAGAACATAGACTCGCGTGTTAGGCGAAGAGGAGGGGGACTGGGGAGCGCAATGCTTGGTAAAGGAAAGGTTACACCTGGTTGACCAAATTACCATATTATTCAAAGAAAACTGTGGCAGAGAAGTCAGAAGGCTTTGCTAGCCTCCAAAAAAAAAGAAGAGGGCAATTTGGCAATGGGTGGTTCAATGTTTACCAATTCAAATACAATACTTTGCTCCCTGGTATTTCCTTCTTACACCGTAAACCACATATTTTTTTCTCTCTCAAGGCTAGGTCTTTACCGGTACACGGCATGTTTGTGGTTTTCCAGATCCATACCGTAGTGCCCACTGTATATGCAACTACTAGTAAAAATGAGTTGTATCGTGGTCTGCCAGACAGTAAACATTCCTCAATCTCGATGAAGTACAGTATGTAAACTATTCAAATAAAACAATGCGGTTTAACCAGTCTGGATTTGGAATTGGCAATTGCTTTATCATTTTACACAGAAAAGTAGGCCCACAAAATAATTCTAGAGTTTGAGACCTCAGATTTCCAAATTTGTCATTACAAAAGGAGTAAAATGCTCATCTCCTTGTTTCATACACCTGACACAGGAAAAAAAAAAAATCTTACTTGGGATTCATAAGCAGCTAATAAAATGACAAGTGGCTGCTGTTTGTGTCGTAGCTCGGCTCTATCAAATCAGTGCTGTAGTTGAAGCACCTTGCAATCACGAGATTTGATGGAAATACATGTAATAATGTTTAACTTTGAAGTGCATTTTATCTGTACTGTAGCATCGATATTTCGTCTTTCTTCCTGTATGGACACTACCTGTATTGGTGAAGGAACCTTTTTTTCCCTCTAGTAGAGCCAACTATTAATGCACCAGGTTTGTAATTACTAGGGAAAGAGTTACACAGAATATAATGTGGAGAAAATATTCTGAACTATGTGAAGAATCTGTTTGCAATACTGTACATATTGATACTGTACAGTCTGACATGATGAAAACCAATTACAAAAAAGTACTACAATTAGGCATACGGCACAGTACCTTTGAGCCTAAGTGACCACCAAAACCTGTAGAACACTGAAGCTCAAAACTTTGCCATGGAATTACGATTAGAACAAAACTAAACACAGGATCTCTCCTTTTTAATGTATGTACATTTTTCTTCTAACAATGTGGGAATTCTTTAAGTATTCTTAGTGTTTGTACACTATTTTTCTTTTCGTGTACCACACAGCACTTCATGCTCGAGTGTCTTTATTTAGAAAAGAACTACGTCAAGGTAAATACTGTACAGGCCACTAGGATTGATAAGCAAAGTAAGAAAATATCTTTTTAATATTTTTTTTGAAATAGCCTAATGTTCAAACTTAAAGAAATAACCGTCAGTTCACTTCGACAATGTATGAACAGTAACTGCCAAGACGTTTAGACTATTGGCTATACACCTCACTACAGTACGTAAGGATATGATTATTTTAATTTTTCACAAGCTTTTACACCATCTTTTTTTCTTATGAGACACATTTGTACATTGTAATCTCAGAATTGCATTTAATATAGTTTGGTTTAGATGAGTTGTGCAATGATTTTGTGGAGCATTAAATTTTAAGCAATATTAATGACTTTGTCTAATTTGAACTGTTCGTTATACTGGAGTGTTTTTCATTCTCACTGCGTTGCTCGGTTAAGGTGGACCTCAGTGTAATTTCGGGGGAAAAAAATCTTGATTTGAGATTTTTACCGCTCATAAAGAGAAAGACGCTGAAAAATATGGAATTTTATGAATACTTTGTTGCTTGGAAATTAAAATAAGAAAAACAGTACACGGTAAAGCAGAAAAGAAGAAACAAAGAACAAAAAAAAAAAAAAACGGAATTTACTTCTTCATGAAGCAGAAAGTCAGTAGCATCATGCACAGGAAATGGTAGCAAACTGACAAAGTTGTTTTTGCTCACAGATCTTCTGCAAGCCTGTTATACAAGACGTATGCATATATTGAGGGAATGTGACCTTTAAGAGTGGAGTTCCAGGAAAGTTGCTTTTTACACCTATCCTCCCCTTCCATTTGTACAGCATGTACCGTATTGTAGTTTGGAGTTTTGTCATTCTGATTCTTATAGAATCTGGTTCTGCCTTGTTTACAGAATGAACAAATGGAAACAGAATTTACTTCTTCTTGAAGCAGAAAGTCTGTAGCACATGCACAGGAAATGGTAGCAAACTGACAAAGTTGTTTTTGCTCACAGATCTTCTGCAAGCCTGTTATACAAGACGTATGCATATATTGAGGGAATGTGACCTTTAAGAGTGGAGTTCCAGGAAAGTTGCTTTTCACACCTATCCTCCCCTTCCATTTGTAGAGTATGTACCGTATTGTAGTTTGGAGTTTTGTCATTCTGATTCTTATAGAATCTGGTTCTGCCTTGTTTGCAGAATGAACAAATTTTTATGTGAGCTACTGTACGGTGATCGATTGTACCCCGTTGACAGTGAAACAAGTGTGTGTGAATGATGACTTTGCAGATACAGCAATTTCACTTTCACTGGGGAAAAAAAAAAAACGGTTATTGCATGATTCAATCTCTCCACAGGTTTCCATTGCAAGATTCAAGCACTGCCAGTTGCTGCTGTAAGTTTCAACTTCACCCTCGTCAACTCTTCACTCTGGAAAGTAAGCAAAGGAAACAGAACTCTCGCAAAATGATGCAAGACACCACAAACGAAGATCCTGTTGAAGTAAGTACAGCTTAAGTAAGAGATAAAAGGATGGGCGCAGTATGGAAGAAGACAGGGTCCCAAAGCCAAGTTGAATGTTTTAAATTCCTTTTTTTTTTTTGGTGGGGAAGCTTCTGTTTGAACTGCTTGATATGCCAACTGTACTTTTGGGTGTGTCGTACTCAGAAATGTACTGTAAGCTTCATTCAAGAAGTCACTTCAGAGGCAAATAAGAAATAGTGCAAAAGTCACCCACACAAGTAAACCGTAAACTGAAAGAGTGGTGGAATACGTAGAAGAATCCACCGATAAAATGGGTAGTGTGGAGCAACTTGTTCTTTGTGTTCTTGAATGTAACCGGCTAAACAAGGGTTTTTTTTTTGTAGTGAGTGTCCAGCTGAAATGAATTTCAATTTACTGTAGTAAACTTTTCTAGGCACATAAAGGTTACAGCTCCTCACAGTAATTGATAAAGATACGTTGGGTGATAATGAATGATTTTGCAGGCCTGAACGGTCTACTGCTGCTTGTTGACGCGGATGATGAAGCAGTGGAACAACACAGTGAGCAGCCAAATGGTAGTGTACATGTTGAATGGTTGCTGTGAGTTTGTACTGTATAGCAGTGAGTCATCCTGCCACAATTTGTGCAGTCCACTATAAAACAAAATCCCACGCCATCGACTGCGAATGCTTTCCGTGATTTAAGCCTCCGTTCCTGAATCTTGTGGTAATAATTTTTTTAGCTCGCACACCAAGTGTGTGAGGTATGAGAATGAGGCTGATGCTGTCAACTTTTTTCAAAAGCCTTCTCGTTCTTCATTTTGTGAGATATTTGTCTGAAATTTGTTCAGTGTGTTTTTTTGGATAGACGTATTTTTTTCCATCTAATTACATTTCCGACTGGCTTAATTTGTAGGGGAGTTGCAATGTAATTTTTGGAGGAAAATCAGGTTTTTGGTTGCTCTTTTGCACACGGCACTCTAACTGAACGGGTTTAGCTGGAGAGCTATTCTGTGGTCACTCTAGTAAACAAAAATCAAATTTTACTTTTGGTCTGGCCAGCCTATCTGCCCTGTGGGTCATCAAGTCCAACTTAACTATCACCTATCACAAACTAGTTCTAGTAAAGCATGTGGCTGAGTGATCATTGTAAACTCTAAAGATAGGTTGGTAAACAGAGTTGATTTGTTGCATCATCAACACTGCAGTGCTTTTTTTTTTACAAACCATGTACATTCTAATTTTACCACCATTGCAAAAATCTAGTCCAGCGCACATTTCAATTCACATCCAGCTAAAGCCAGCTCTGACAGGATCTGAACATTATCCATTGCATCCTTACGTATCACACAGTGGAAAGGAGTTTTAAGCTTCTCTACAGACCATAGCTGGTACACCTGATGCCATTTTTCAACATCACATGTCAAAATTAATATACTACACTGGCATATGACAATGTCATAGGCTTGATAGTGTGTCAACTAGATCCTTTTTGTATGTAACATTTTGTTACCTTCCAAGTACTGTACTTTCATTTCGCAATGCTGCGAACAAAAAGTACCTCTACTGTACTTAGTTCAGTGACTGCCATAAGTTTCGACACCACTATGTTCCGACACACTTATATTTCGACATGTACACTTAAATTCCAACAGCAGTGGCTGATCAATGCGTCATTACTATGCCGAGCATCTTAGCTGGGACCCAAAATGGTGCCTGATGTAATGAATGTGTTGTACCATATGAGTGTCAGAACATGGGGTGTGGGAACAAAATTGTGTCAATATAGGGCTGTAACCCTCAGTTCAGTTGTGTGAGCTACAGCTGCATTGCTGCACTAGTGTTTCGGTTGTACTGCAAGCTTGTCTTACAAATTCATGTGGACTTTATGAAATTACGGTAATCATCCTGCCACCTTATACGAACACCAGGAGTGGGGGGGGGGGGGGAGTGAGGGAAAAGTCTGCCCTATTCTACATACTGTACCGTACCAGCAGAGACCCTGTCAAGACTGTGTGTCACAGGAGAAGTAGTTTTTACTCAGCATTTTCTCACTTTCTGCCATTTTCTTTCTTTCTTTTGTCTCACCAGTGCCCATTGTGCATGGAAACTTTGGAGATTGACGATGTCAACTTTTATCCTTGCACCTGTGGATATCAGGTATACTGTACATAGAGTATAGATCTATAATGAATGTATGCATAAACAGTGTCATACACTATGTGGCCGTCAACTCTAAGCCTTACGCAGACTATGGGCGATTGTTGGCAACACATGCCTCTCTCAACGTATGCCTCTTCCGAATCGTTTCGCGATCTCGCTGCTCCTGTTAGGCTGGTCCACTTCCAACGGCAAGTTTAGTGTTGAACTTGTGATATGGTGATATCAGCAATCCGTATCATCATGAGACTTCGCTCCTGATACCGTTTGTGAAAACAAACCAAAGGATATCATCTGTACACTTGGGGATGTTTCTTTGAACGGATCTGGATCAAAATTACATACATGTATGAAAACGAGGAATCAGACCTGAAGGTCGTATTAAACATGAATGAACTAGTGTATGAAAATAAAGTGTCATGTCACCTTTGCCACAGTTAAGGTCAGACTTTGGCTTTACAGTGTGACTATGGGTACACAAATCCATAGTTTTATAAATACATTGATTCAGGTGTGCTTTGGCTTCCAAGTTACCTCTATGATACAACAGTATCATTTGGCAATCAAGGGAAAAGTTCTCATGATATGGTTTTTGAAAATTTTGTATCGCAACAAAAGTTACCGATGTGGTGAGTTGGCAGCCACTTTTGGTTGAGCAGAGATTGATGGTGGTTTGAAGGTGTGTATATCTTCGTGCTTTCACGGGTGATCCAGGTACCTGCACAATATTTTACTATCTTGATCCAAAATTACTACCCGGTTCCCTCATAAAGTGAAAAACAACACATGGTTCCGCCGTATGGAAACACTGTGTCAGATTGCCAAATTTCACCTACTTTACACAGCAAATACTTCAAAACGTGTTTTTTTCTTTCTTTGGAGGGTAAGCGGTGGTCATATTCATGGGTAGGCATAGATGGGTGTTTGTAGCACGCTGGTAATCTGTGATGCACTGTATGGTTGGAATGGAATGCCAATGTCAACAATATAGCTGACATTTTGGTCGGGTACCCGACGGGTATGAGAGAAAATTGTTCGTTTTCTAAGTTTAGAAATAGGTAAAAACACGAGTGCATCTCACTCATTCTTTGTGGGCATTAAAGCAGCACCGATTTGCTGAGACATGTAAAGATGTTGGTTTACAGGTCTAGCCATTCAGGATTGACCACAGTACAGTGAGTTAGTAGGCATCATTGTCTTAGGGTGCCAGGTCTATGACTTGGTCTCTGTCGATTTGTTTTAGTGCAGGCGGAGAATTCACCAGATGAGGTGATCGCCTTCTCTTCCCCAAGATTAAAGGCACTCTCACTCAGACATACCTTACGATTTTGTCAAGGTTGCTGTTGCTGTATCGTACGATTGGTGTAACCAAGGTGAATGTTAGTGTATTCGTGTATTTTGTCTGGTATTGAAACCTCAGAGCAAACTGCTTATCCTTGCTGTGCTAGAAACAAAGTCTGGAAGGAGAAAATTCAGTGGGCCTGATTATCTAATTCTCGTTCAGAGGCAAAGAAAGGACACCTACAGTACTTTGGCATTGACTAGCTTGTACTGTACCATTTTGTTATGTCACACAGTTGAATTTAACTACAGTAAGCTGAACAAAGTCATATATACCAGGGTATCCCCTGGTACTTAATGGCGGAGTTGGCCGCCTAGCAACTTTTTAAGACCGCCTTGCCAAAAAATGCCGTAATTACCGCCTCACATGTTTACGTCATGGTCAAAATCCTAGAATCACCATTTTTGAAGAACCCAAGTACGGATTTGAACCTAAAATTAATGGCGGCGTCAAGTAGTTTGCCCTCACCGCCTCATACTCCGAAAAACTCAGGTGTAACCCTGTATACTTTACGAAGTATAAAGGAAAGCTCATTTGTGATATTTTGGGTTTCTATCCTGTTTTATTGATGACCCTAGATATGCAGATTTTGCTGGCATCGCATCAGGACAGACGAGAATGGACTTTGCCCTGCATGTCGTAAGGCCTACGCAGAATGCCCAGCAGATTTTAAACCTTTGTCAGAGGAGGAGTAAGTGTGATTTGTTCTTTGTTCCTAAGGGGCAGAGAATGTGATTTATTGTAAACGTCTGTCATGGGCCATCCAGGTTTCTTTGTCACAAATTGATGTGACAGAGGACAGATTCATACTTTGGAAACTAAACCAACTGATGTGAGATCATGGATATATCATGCAATGGTGTTTGTTCCTGATGCTAGGTGGTAGCTGCAATGATACAGGATGAAGATGTTAGATCATGGCTGTATCATGCAATGGTGTTTGTTCCTGATGCTAGGTGGTAGCTGCAATGATACAGGATGAAGGTGTTAGATCATGACTGTGTCATGCAATGGTGTTTGTTCCTGATGCTAGGTGGTAGCTGCAATGATACAGGATGAAGATGTTAGGTCATTGATATATCATGCAATGGTGTTTGTTCCTGATGCTACGTGGTAGCTGCAATGATACAGGATGAAGATGTTAGATCATATTTGTCAATATATATTTTGTAACTGCTAGGTTATGGTAAGTGTTATTCTATCTTATCACCTATCTCTATGTATGGTAACTACTAGGTTATCTGTCTTGTTTCTGTCGTAACTGTTAATTTATCACCTGTCTCTGTGTACAGTAACTGGTAGGTCATGTCTTATTTTTATGGTAACTGTTAGGTTATCACTTGTTCCTGTTTATGGTAACTGTATGGTGATTACTTTCCTGTAATACTTCTTGGCAATGTTCTCTCTCCCGCTGGCTGGTATCTTTTTCGTTTATTCACATATTATCATCGTAATTACATCCGGAGTTCTTCTCTCCGTCGTTTTGCTCGTAGGTTACAACGGATAAAGTCGGCAAAGAGGCAGAAAGACATACAGAGGAAACAGAAGATAACAGAGAACAGAAAACATTTAGCAAGTGTCAGGTTAGTGTCTTCTTTTTTCTTTTCCTGGTGGGGGGAAGATAGTCTGGGCAATCTTTATGGAAGTCTTTGGTTAGATTTGTCAGCAAATTGATAGTTACTGCTCTTTGGACTTTCTCAAGTAAGAGAGCTTTATTGTGTAAATGATGTTAGGTGGGTGGCGTCTGGAAGTGACGATGACAAAATTTCTGTTTAATCTGACGCTGCAGATTCCAGGTGGATGTTCGGTGGTTGTGCTCAGAGGGAATAAAAGACCGCATCACCTGCAAGTGTCGATTATGCACGTAGGGACAAGTATAACCAAAACACAAAATCTTTGATGAACATGAAAATCTCACAGTGCACCCAGTTTGTCTCGGTCAGTTGAAGCAAGGAGCTGCTGAAGAAAAGACATTCATAGGTGTAGACTGGAATGTGGCGAAAACAGAAGAGAAAGCAGTTAAACAGTCGCAGAACCACTCACCGTTTGAAGCGGGATGACGATGAATGAGGTGGGGTGGACCATGGATGAGGTGTGGGTGGGGTGGACCATGGGTTACCATGAGGTGGGACGATGTGGGCTTCAAGTGAGGGGGTGTGTCTGTGATGAGTGAACTTCTATAAGTGTCAGTATCAGCATTACCTGCATGCTTGCTTGTAAATGATAAAGATTTTAATCTTTACTCTTCTGTTTTAGTTTACTTCTTCCTGACTCTTAATGATTTGCTTTATGGCTTAATTGTTGTTTTGTTTTTGTTTTGGCAGAGTTGTTCAAAAGAACCTTGTATTTGTGGTGGGGCTATCACAGAGGCTTGCAGATACAGAGGTAAGTCAATAGACGAGGCTAAAATCAATCCTAGAGTGTACTTACCTCATTAGACAATACGCTTTTTTTTTTTTCAATATGCTGTTTGTCATGATTCTTTAGTTCGTTATAAATCTCACCCAGTTTTTTGGTAGGAGACATGTTAACCTTAATAGCTTTTTGGCAAGCATGAGAATGGTCTGGGTACAAATTGACCGTATGGTAAAATTGTTTGAAGTGAAGTACTTTCATGTCACTGCCTGCTCACTGTTTAAGTCTTTGCAGTGATCATTATGGGTTTGTTCAGTGGTTGTATTATATTCCAAGCACGTCTCGCAGTCTATCAGGACGAAGAGTAGATGGTAAGAAGGTGCTCAAACAAACTGTGGTCAAGGAACAAACTTGGTCTCTTTTGCCTATCGTTATAATGCTCTGTGCTTCTCACTTTGCAGTTGTGTTAACTTGTATACCGTTCAATCGATGGTTGTGTAAAAATTATGGTAACCTTGTGTGTCCAATTCCATTTTGTGTTAGTGGAAACTGAGTTTCTATTGACTCAGTCGCAGTGAGTGGTATTTGCAATTGTACCAGTTCAAGCTTACAGTACTTAAAGGAAGTAAATACCGAGGTCCCTTTTTTGTAATAGAACAATTATTTTCTATTTCATCCTCTTTTACAGATTTTAAAGAAACAAGAATATTTTGGGAAGTTTGGCAAAATAGTGAAAGTTGTGATCAACCCAAACACATCGTACGCCGGAGCCCAGGGCCCCAGCGCGAGCGCGTACGTCACATATCAGAAACAGGACGAGGCACTGAGGGCGATACAGGCAGTGAATAACGTACACGTGGATGGAAGGACGCTGAAGGCTTCCTTAGGTACCACAAAGTACTGCAGCCACTTTCTAAAGAACTCCCAGTGTCCAAAACAGGTCTGTGTTATGAAAATGCTTCTTTGGTTCATCTCATATTCATGTGATTTAACATTGACAGACATCATTGGCACTCGTTTCATCCATTTTGCAAGTACGTACAACGGATGTGGTTTATCCTTAAAATCAGACTGTCGGAATACATTGATTGTTGGGATTAGGTAGATTGTCCATAAAATTTGTATTTTCTGTGTAAGTTATATGCAGTCCATAATGTCATTACAATACCTTGCCAGACTGCAGGTGAGGGGAGATTGGTTAGTTACCTGCCAGATGTTGCTTGTAACCCAGTTTTCCAGGACAGAATTTTGGAGGTGGAGCAAGCATTTAAGCCTGCATGCTGTAGCAATGTTGGATCCTTTCGATTTAGTTTCTAGTATTATGCGTGTGTGTCGTACGGGATGTCGATTTTGTTCTGCAAAAAGTTTCGCCGATGAGGAGTGAAAGATGTATTGTTTCTTCCCAGTTTAAGAGAGTGTCAAAAATCAGGTGAGTCAGGATTTTACTGTTTAGTTGACATGGTGTTGAGGTTCAGTGTATTGAGGGACTGTTGTTTAGTGATGAGCTTTATATCTAGATTAGTTGAATGCTTTCTGATGGTAATTCGACTGATTTTTCCTTCGCAGGACTGTATGTACTTACATGAACTCGGTGATGAAGCAGCCAGCTTTACCAAGGAAGATATGCAACAGGGGTGAGTTACCAACATTTCCAGACCAAGGGCAAACCTTTTCCTTTCTTTTTGTCAATGTTGCTCAATGCTTTCAGAGTTTTGTCCTAGAAGCCTCTCTGTTTGCAGGGTATTAAACCAGTTTCTCTTAATAATACACCATTGTTGTAAAATTCGTCTGCAGTGCCAAAAAGTCAGTTTCGATGTAAGTACCGATGGTGTCTAGAATACACGTTTTCCCAAATTAATTTATGTGCAACCAGGAAGTATGCAAAAAGTCACTCTACATGCACCATCTCTGTGTGCAAGTTATCCCCAATGACCTCAACTGTGTGCCGTTAATCGGTGGAAACTGGAACAAAGGAACATTGTTGAAAGTAGCTTAACATTGATCAATCTAGTTGACGAAATTCAATGTTCGCACTGCATTTTTTTTGACGGGGGTAGGGGGGTTGATGCATCATAGCTCTGATGTGTGTAATGACAGTAACCGCGGTTCTTGTATGAACTGTATGCTACGAACGTGGTAAATCAACGGTTAGTAATTCAATGCAAAAATAAGGCCATTTGTTGTTTCGTCTCCGGAGCTGCTTTTCGGTGTATGCAAACTTAAGATATCGATATTTTGGGTACGGAGTGCAAATACGGATACATCGATGATACAGATGTGTCGACAGAACTTTCGCTGCCATATGTCTCGTCCACAAGCAGAAATTTTGAGTGACGAGTGGACAGTGCGGGATTATTTGGAGTGACTTTGCAAGCATTGTAATGTCATATTAATTCTTATTGTAATATAAAAGAAAATAGTCATTAGGCACCGAGTCAAAAGTTGGCCTCCCAGCCGCTGGCACAGCCGCTGCAGTGGCTGTTAGTCAGTTTAGGAACAAAAGGGCACCTTAGCAAGGAGGCCTTGCCAGCCAGTGCAATCGGCTGCGTTACCGTTATGTTTGGTCGTGACACGCTTCATTGATTCCCAAGGTCACCATGGCTGGGAAGCCGCTGCAGCCACTATTAACAGTATGTGTGTTGGAAAGTGACTTCAGCCAGTGCAGCCACATGCTCTTTATTACTGAGTTTACCCTAGCAATGCCCAGCGGCTGCAGCAGCCTTGCCAGTCCCTGCAGCGGCCTTGCCAGCCAACTTTTGACATGGTAGCTTAGTTCTTTGCAAAGGTGAAATTAAGTATTTCACTGATTCAAAGCCAAATGAGTATTCACACTAGTTCTTCAACATTTTCGTCGACCAATTCGTCCTCGCTTGTTTTTGCACAGAAAACATCAAGAGTATGAGCAAAAGTTGATTCAAGATGTCTTCAAAGGACCGGCCACGTCGACGTCCTCTTCTTCTTCGTCTTCTACCGCCGGAGGAGGAGGCAGCAGCAGCAACAGCAGTAATACCAGCAGCTCTCAGACACAAGTAAACACTAACCACAACACCACGGCAACGACAGAGAACAGTACACACCCAGAAACTGCAAGATCAGAAAGTATACACAGGTGAGAATGGTACACACCATCAACAACAACAACCATAGAAACCAAAAAGTGAGAAAAGCTTTGAACCTGATGTTTATATTCAGCCCCCTTTCGAAAGTTTTTAAACCTTACTGTCTCAGTGTACTTTTATATCACATTAATGTTCTTAAAACTTCTTAATCCAGCACATTTGAGTTGCGCTGTCAGCATTGGTCATGTGTTGCAACTCTAAATTCTGTGTTCTAGTCGTAGTCGCTGACAAAGATCATTCGTTGCCAGTAGTGCCGAATTTACAGTTTGTTTCCTGCCTTTTCACTGTCGAAAAAAAAGCAGATTGCAACGGTGGAATGGCTGACGCCGAAGAAATTTAAAGAAAATTGAAAATCTTCCAGTAAGTTTACGTATGAAATTTGTGTAAACATTTAGCAGAATTGGGTTCAGGTTTAAACGGCTGACTGTTCGTTTATGCTTTTAATCATGACAGCACTATAGTGTATTGTACTACCCTTGAGGTCGCCAAACTACAGGCACACATTGCCTCAGATCAGTATCGCCTGTGTGTTGAATCCTTTGTACAGATGAACATCTGTGTCTGCACCGATTCACTCAATACGATATCTGCAGGTATAAAAATTTTATCCTAGAATGGTTGATTTCATGTCTGCGTTCAAAAATGGCTACCCCTTCATCGTGAACCTGACATTTTGACAAGATTGCAACCGACCATGGTTGTTGGAAAGGATTTCCTTGTGGATCACTCTGACTTTTTGCAATCCGTTTTGTTGACCATTGCAGTCGGAAAAAGCAGACGTCTCCGCCACTCCTGGCACAATCCCCACATAGCAACTCCCAAGATCCATGGCCTGTACTCTTGAAAGAACAGACAAATGGTGTCCATACGAATGGTCTATCTGACCTCCCTCTATCGTTAAGGTAGGTAAATCTTGAAAGAACAGACAAACGTTGTCCGTTCAAGTGGTCTGTCTGACTTCCCTCTGTCTTTAAGGTACATAAAACTTGGAGTGTGTTAAACTTCTGATCAGCCCTGTGCGTTCAGTGAACAGGAATGCTGCAGGAAGTTCAGAAGTGTGAATGCATGCCAGAGACGGTGACCAGTGGTATGAGATTTGGCAGTCCAAGAAATCCTTGTCTAAAGTTGGTACACCCTGGCTTAGTAACCATGACAGTTAGTCTAGCACAAAGTATGGTGATGGTAGGCATAACAGGACCTAAAGTGCAGTTATTTTTACCTGGCTTAAAGTGTAGACCTTTAACAGTTAAGGAATTAACTGCTTTCATTCATGTGAGAGCCATTGAGAGATCTGGTTCTCTTATTGTCAAAATACCTCAATTTGGTGACTTAAAAGCAATTTTGGCCATCTACTGTTCAACTCTTGTCATCTCAGACTGACTTCATGTTGGCTGCTGCCACAGAAACCCAATGCTGATTGCCCTCGTAAAGGCATCTTTTCTGTCGTCCGCACATCCACAGGGAACCCGCAACTGAAACAGAGGCAATACCCATAAGGCCATCGACAGATCTCCCCAAACAACCGTCACCTCACACCCCAGATGTACCCCACATATCAAATAGCCCCCTCTTGTCCAGCAGCGAGAACTCCCTCTCACCGCTTGGAGACCAGAGCAACGACAGTCAACAGCACACAATGAATGCACTTCTGCAGGAGAAGGATGGCCCATCATCGTCATTCTTTAGCGGGCTCGACTTCCCATCCCGGCCTGGCAACGTTCAGGCACCCCCTCCTCCAGGGTTAAGCAATGCAAACCCACTACCGGTATTTAACGGTGAGTTAACTGGCGTAACTTGTCAATGTTGGAAGTGTTATCTCATGAGCTTTTCACCTTGTCAGTTTCACCAGGGAGGTGCAATTAAGAAGGCGCTACGCCTGAAGATTAAATTTTTGCTTGGCCTGTTAGACTTATCCTGTTCCATTTTCTTTCGGTTCGATAAGAGTTCCAATTTGTGACAGATGACTACGTCTTACAACACCCTCTAACTTTTGTGTGATACATCCAATTTCTACTTGGGATCCAAGTAACTTTTAATCAAACCTACTGATATCCAGTGATTAGGATTACTTAAAGCAATGCTTTGATGCCAACGTTGTTTCCAACAGTCAACTTAAGTCTCACAAATGAAAAGGACTGGTTATCCAGAGGTCACCAGAGGTCAGATTGTGAAAATCGTATAAAATTGCTCAGCACACACAGTGGTCATTGGTCAAAAGAGTTCAGTGTAGGCTTGCTTTTCCTAGAAACTTAAGGTGTTTAAATTTCAATATTGGTAGATTTATCTTATACTGCACTCTTCATGAATCTTGGCAAGTAATCACAAAGTCCTTTGACTTCTTGTTTTCTTCTCACATTCATTAGGTTGGGGTGAGAGCCTCGGTAGTCTCGGCAATGATATTCTTCCAGTTGATAGCCAGACGGACTGGCAGGCGGCGTTTGGTTTCGATTCAGAAGAGAAAGACCCCAAGGACGATGATCTAGGTGAGGGTGTTTTTGAACTATCAATCTCCAGCCGAAACATTGAAATATAAGTTTGATGTCCGAAACTAAGGCTGGACGCTGTTTTACCAATGCATTGTTGCATTGTCTCGGAGTGTAATTAGGTAACTTCCCTCGTTGGTAACCTTCTTTTGCCGTTCTCTCCATCCAAAGGTTTCGACCCTTGGAACGAATCTAGCAAAGGCCTGGCGGTGCTGCTGGAGAAGGAGCTCCAGCTGAATTCGACACAGACTGCCTCCCAGCAGCAGCAGCAGCAGCAGCCACCGGCTCCACCACCAGCAGCACGGAAGCAACCGTCACAGACAACACCACCACTCTTCCCCTTGGATTTGAACTCATTCAGTGCAATGATGACCCAGCCTCCCCCGGGCTTTGTCATACCACCAAATCACGTCCTGCCTTTCGCCGGCTCCAACAGACCGCCATTGAGGCCAGACCCGAGCAGCGGTGGCGGCGTGGGTCACAGTAAGATGGGCACGTGGATGAACAGTCCTGCCGACATGCCACGGCACCAGCTTCTTCCTGGACTGCCTCCCACGGGCATGGATCATTCATTTAGGTATCACCCGCATCCAATGACGACGCCACATGCATCAAATTCACAGAAGCCGTATCAGTTTTTTCAGGTGAGGGCAGGGATGTACTTTTCAAGCCATGTCAGGCTCTGCTGTGGTGGCACACATAGTTTTCAGGAAAGGAAAGAAAAAAACTAAAAACAAAAGACCTGTAAAGTGGCACATTTGAGTTTTAAATGATAAACTTGTATTTTGAGGGTATGGCTACATCGCAATAGCCTATACTTAGTGTAAGTAGCCAAGTGTCACATCCAGTACTTTGTTGAAATTGCAAACATTTTTTTCTAATTTTTGATCCTGGCTTGTACCAGCTCCATGCAGTACTGATGCAAAAAAGTCACAATTTTACCCAAAATCAAATTGAATCTGTAATTATTCACTTCCATGTGACATGCAATTCCTTTTAGTTTAACCATTTGTCATATGTATTTTGACAAAACGTGACAGGTTGGAAAAATGTAGTTTAAGTCAGTAACTCTTCACCCTAAGCTACAATTTGTGGCTTGGGGATAGCAGAATTCTCAATTGGTTCTACTTTTTGATCGGCAGCACATTTGAAAGATACAGACAGACTAGCTCATATCACACAGCGCACATAGGAATCCATTGTTATGTTTACACATGTGGATAAATTTCAGACAGGCTGTGGAAGGGACTAGATGTAAGTGGTCGGGAGACATGAACTGTCTGGGGTCATGAGTCTTTGTCTTTAATATCATGAAAACAGCTCAATGTGCCCCTGTAATGTAATGTGGTCCGGTCTCATTTTTGCACGTTAGGCTGTGCGAAAGCAACCATTGCTTTCACAGTGAGTTGTAATGTAGAAATTCTGGTTCACAAAGCTGTTCTATGTATAGCAAAGAGAATGTTCAAGCCATGGATATCAATGGGAGAATTTCTTGCGACCAACTGTCGTGAAAGCCATCGCAGCTTCCATTCAGTCAGTGATCCCACCAGCTGCCGCAAGAAACCCGCCTCCCTCGGAAGCGCAGCCCATGTTCCAATCAAACATGGTAATATTCTTCTCTTGTCATCACCAGTTCCATCTACCAGTGAAAACAATGAGTATCGTCACAAATTGAGGCCCCTGAATGTTAGTGTGACCCACAGCTCAACTGTGAGTCTTTTGTTGTACATTTTCTAAGGATTGTTAAACCCATCATCTGGTTGGGCCAGTTTTCAACAATAGCCAACATGCGTTGGAAGCATTAACTTTTTGACCAATGAGCAAGAGGTAACTGAAGAAGTGAACTGTCAGCAAATTTCTCATACATCTTTCGAATACAACGTGGTAGAACGATAACAGACCGCTCCCACCGAGATGACGGCAACATCGAATTTTGGGATTGAGGAGAAAAGTCTCTCTTTTGTCTCCACGACCTTTGACCGGTGCTGATGAACTTCGTACCGTGCTTGCAGGGTCACAGGATTTATGTGTTGATAGATGTAGTGGGGCTAGCAAGACTGCCAAAGGGGAAGCCAGACAGTCGCACCGTTGAAGGGAGAGAACCCATGAAATGCTGCAATGTGCTTTGCACTCTTTAAACTGAATTTAAAGAATGCCGTACTTCATCCCACCATCCCTGCTTTACGGTCGCATGTGAAACTGCGGTCCGCTTGCTCCTTCTCCCCTCACTTCGTGCCTCTCGGTGAAACCGTTTTTCCCCTCTCCTCTTTTTTCAGCCATCTCAACCAGACCCGGCAGTCAGACAGAGCAAAAAGGCACAACAAGAAATATTCAGAGGACTACTTCCGGACACGGTCAACATAACCTTTGATTCACCGACAGACTTCTGTGGATTGTATTCAAAGACATCTTCATCACTCTCTTCATCTTCTACAAATGGCACAGGTATGATGACTCTCAAAGTTACTCTCTCCTCCCTCTGAGAGTAGCCCAGATAGGTTTATAGGGTACTGTTTCTCGTCCCCCTTTTTCAGACAGCGCAGGAAGCTGTGTTTCCATGAATGCAGACGGGGGTGTGTGTGTGTTCGTTATGCAGTCTAGTTACAAATGGACATAGTTGTTTGATTCTCAGTTGGTTGCTTGATTTCACTTACATGGCCCCAAATTTCAATGATGGTGGTCTGTGTCTCGACTCCGTCTCTACATATGGAACAAGAGAGATTTCTTACTTTGATGTGTAGCCACGGACAGTCGATTTTTTTCTGTCACACAATTTTGACTTCACGCAAAGTGGGTTAAGATTTGACTGTTGCATTTAATCTGGTCACAGA
Source organism: Stichopus chloronotus (assembly GCA_021234535.1). Classification (NCBI taxonomy): domain Eukaryota; kingdom Metazoa; phylum Echinodermata; class Holothuroidea; order Aspidochirotida; family Stichopodidae; genus Stichopus; species Stichopus chloronotus. The sequence continues at coordinate 14,989,733 of CM037833.1, forward strand.
CTACATTCAGTTTTCTGCCTTTCAGTGAATCAATATCTCTGTCACCAAGGCATCCATGACCAACAAGTCTCCAGCTACGAGTAGTAGAGATCAGGTTTGCAGTTCACACCAACAGTTCTGTCCAACTAGCAGAGGAAGCATCCACTGTCATTCTTTTTGTGTGGTCAATCTTAGGCAATGCTTTTATATAGTTATATCAAATTTTAAGCTTTGGAGGATGCTTTATTTAAGGGCTGAAGCCTTATTTTAAATTCTAAATTCATCAGATGACATTTCTCACATCGTTCCTATAATCATTATTTTTTCTTTTTCATCCAACCAGCTGTCGGTCACAATATATATAATCATCACCACCACTCACTGTCATCACATTTACCCTCACCCTCATCACTGCCGAGAGACCCAGCAATCATCAGCATCAACTCTGCCGGAAGGAGCACGCCGGCGGCACTGCCGCTGAAAACGACAGATAAATTAGAAAGTGAGTCAAATCCGTCACTCTACAGACGTTAAAACCTGCAAGGGACAGGTATTGTAGAAAGGGGGGAAATCTGGGATCATCGGAGAACCTTGGTACATGGAAAGGCTGTAGAGCGGTGGTGGTGGTGGCTCTGGTCATGGTCCCCAGAAACTATTTCCGTGGACCCCACAAGAATGAAAGGGCACCTGCTGAGCTTCCGAGGCGATTCCTGGTGGTGGGGTGTTTTTGTGCGAAAATGTTTTCTTACACTCTCTCCCAACTGATGATGGCATTCTGCATGGTTTTACCCCACAGTTTGCCTACTCTGCTAGCTGTCATCTATGTTACAATGGGCACCACTTATGCCTCGCCACAACACCTAAGTAATGAGAGCACCTAAATAATGAGAGCACCTAATGAGAGGGACATGGTAGGTCCAAAAAGCAGTGGGGCTTAGGAGGGAGGGAACATGAGAGGCCAGAGGGAGAGGGGTAGAGAGTGTGAAAACATGAGCACGAGGGGATATGGGCTACCTGGGGACATCTCAGTCCTTGAAGAGAGATAACATGAGAGGAAGGGGAAATGGGAGGTGGGAATACGATAGACCTTTGAGCATGGAAGGACCAAAAGAGGTTGAACGTTGTTATGATTGAACGCCAGAACACTGGGAAAACAGGAGACCTGGGAGCAGGAGAATATCAACAGATCAGAGAAAGTGAACATTGGAGGTTTCGGGACAGGAGAATTTTTGAGGTAGGGAACATGAATGTAATGAATATGGGGGGGGGGGGGTTGATTAGGGGGGCAGTAATGAATCAAGTAACTTTGCATCCCTTTCGACCCATCCACTCTCAATCAGTATATTGTATTCAGCAAGCAACATTTCTCCACCTGTCTTCCCAGATGGTCTACCGGAAGAACAACCACACTGGATGCAGTCACTCCACACACTAACAGAGGCAGAATCCCCGACACAGACACATGCTAACAGTCTCTTCCCAACACAGCAAATGCAGCCACAGAGAGGTAAGGAACAAATCTGTCGTGTTTGTCCCCAAATTGTGAAATTGATTTAACTGGCTCATGGTCCCTTCTTCAGGCATAATAGTGCTTAACTATATTTTCTCTAAATTTAATATAAATATGAAGGTTGAAATTCTTGTCTGACGTTGATATCTTTTCTCTCACAGGTCTTTGTCACTCCCTTCCCTTTTTTATTCTTGCCTCTCTAAATGAACACTTGATCATCTGTCTTTCTCCCTCTCATCCATCTTTCCCATCTCACTTTCTCTTGTCTCATTCTCCATACCCCTTCCTCCTTCCTGTTATGCATGTCCATCTCTCCTGCAAACAACCTCTCCCTCATCACTTCCTGCTTATCCACATCTTTATCTCTTGCTCCCGTCTCATGCATGTCCTTCTCTTCACCGTCTCACTCCCTTCGTCCCTCTCTTCCGCGTCCCATTCTCCCTTTCCTACTGCTCCACAGCTCTATCCCTTCCTGCCCTCTCATGCATGTCCTTCTCTTCTCTGTCTCACTCCCTTGTCCCTCTCTTCCGTGTGCCATCCTCCCGTTCCGACTCCTCCACATCTCTATCCCTTCCTGCCCTCCCATGCATGTCCTTCTCTTCACCGTCTCACTCCCTTCGTCCCTCTCTTCCGTGTCCCATTCTCCCTGTTCCTACTCCTCCACATCTCTATCCCTTCCTTCCCTCTCATGCATGTCCTTCCCTTCACCATCTCACTCCCTTCGTCCCTCTCTTCCGTGTCCCATTCTCCCGTTCCTACTCCTCCACAGCTCTATCCCTTCCTTCCCTCTCATGCATGTCCTTTCCTTCACCGTCTCACTCCCAGCGTCCCTCTCTTCTGTGTCCCATTCTCCCGTTCCTACTCCTCCACATCTCTATCCCTTCCTTCCCTCTCATGCATGTCCTTCCCTTCACCGTCTCACTCCCTTCGTCCCTCTCTTCCGCGTCCCATTCTCCCGTTCCCCATTCTCCCGTTCCTACTCCTCCACAGCTCTATCCCTTCCTTCCCTCTCATGCATGTCCTTTCCTTCACCGTCCCACTCCCAGCGTCCGTCTCTTCCGTGTCCCATTCTCCCGTTCCTACTCCTCCACATCTCTATCCCTTCCTTCCCTCTCATGCATGTCCTTTCCTTCACCGTCCCACTCCCAGCGTCCGTCTCTTCCGTGTCCCATTCTCCCGTTCCTACTCCTCCACAGCTCTATCCCTTCCTTCCCTCTCATGCATGTCCTCTCCTTCACCGTCTCACTCCCAGCGTCCCTCTCTTCTGTGTCCCATTCTCCCGTTCCTACTCCTCCACATCTCTATCCCTTCCTTCCTCTCATGCATGTCCTTCCCTTCACCGTCTCACTCCCTTCGTCCCTCTCTTCCGCGTCCCATTCTCCCGTTCCCCATTCTCCCGTTCCTACTCCTCCACAGCTCTATCCCTTCCTTCCCTCTCATGCATGTCCTCTCCTTCACCGTCTCACTCCCAGCGTCCCTCTCTTCTGTGTCCCATTCTCCCGTTCCTACTCCTCCACATCTCTATCCCTTCCTTCCCTCTCATGCATGTCCTTCCCTTCACCATCTCACTCCCTTCGTCCCTCTCTTCCGTGTCCCATCCTCTCGTTCCTACTCCTCCACAGCTCTATCCCTTCCTTCCCCTCTCATGCATGTCCTTCTCTTCACCATCCCTCTCCCCGTTCTCTTTCGTCACCGTCTCTCACTTTTCTGCTGTTGATGATTATTATTCTTCTTTGCATACCCTTTCCATCTCTGTCTTGTCTCTCTCTCCCGCAGATATTTTTTCTTGATCAAGTGACCTCTACCTAACCTTGATGCAGCAACGTCATTGTCTTCATCATGTAGACCGGATGTCACCCCACAAGGAGACTTCCTCTCTCTGCTTCTATTCGGCTTTAGATGTTTCACCCTGGAGAGCTACTGAATTACTAGTCCATGGCATGTTACCCAGGTTACGGTTGTTGAAGGGCATTGGGACATCCCAGGAGGTGGTTATGACCTGCTTTGGTGTTGTCGTGTGAAACATAATCGGTTTTCAAAATTAAGAGCTGCAGTTTAATCCTTGAATGTGTGTTTTTTTTTTCTCTCTCTACTTTATCTTGGGAATGGTCAATCTTAATTTATCAACGTCAAAGAGGAAGATGCAGAGGGCACTGTGGGAATGTCACTACCAAGCCGATATCGTAATTGAGTATCTTAATAACTGCATTGGAAAATAGGTCAGGTTAAAGGAATATAGTTACAAACACAATCAGCATGGCATTAGTATTCGCAGCATCTGCATGTGCGGCGCATTCCATCGGGAAAAGTGTACCCGGTATCCAAGGAAAATTTCCCCCCAGCTGTGGTGCTGACACAGGTTAGCATTAAACAAAGATTTCTTTACGAGTGAATGGCCGGTGTAGTCATCACAATGGTTACCCTAGCAATAGTAGGTGACTAGAAACTCTAGTCACTGCCCTCAGGAAGAAAAGGATATTAAAAACTAAATTGTCATTACTTCCCCCAGCCTTGAGGACATTCTCAACATAAGTTATTGGAATTAATGTATTTAGGCCTTGTGGCCTAAAGAACATGCATTTGCGTAGTCCCTTTTTTCTTCTTCTTTTTTTTGGTCGCCCTTTGCTCTGTGGACCAATTTACTTGACAGCTTTTTCAAAAATCCTGACAGAATTTACAAATAAAACAAAAAGGGATGCACAAGAATGAAAATAATGTAAGAACAACAGACTTACAGAATTATCCCCTATCAGTATTTCCTCTAGGAAATATCCATTGTGTTAAAGCATTGAACTGTGAGCCAAACTGACTCAGTGGCATGGTACTACTGTATGCATTGTGCCCAGGAACGTCAGTGCCTCAAAGTGCCCCAAGGCATCGTGTTATAATCTTGAAGCAGGAGCTCAGCAGAAACACTGACTCACCAGTAGAAACGATGACAGACAGGCAAAAATTGCGGGGGGGGGGGGGGGGAGATTGGGTGGGGTTACATACCTATTTCTTCTTGGTTGGTATCAGGGCTATGTTAGGCAGACCAGCTGATGTGCTAAGGATGTCATGTGATAATACAGTGCAAACCATCTGACAATCAGTTACAGGGAGACAGCCAGCAATGAGTATCGTTTAATTAATAAACAAAATGAATATTTATTTTATTCATTTATTTTACCGACTCACCAGACGAGCCAGATCATTGTCTCGGAGTGTCTTCATCACTGGGCAGTTTAGAGACTGCGGGTCAAAGTGAATCCATTCTCACAGAACAATGGAGGGATGTTTGATTATCATGAGAACAACTTGAACAAAGTGTTGGAATCCTTCAGCTACAGCATAAATGTTAGTTATGCTAAAGGTATGAGTTACAGAGTTCTGACCAATCAGAGCTCGGCATATATTTAGCTGGAAAATGCCCCAAACTAACGCTAAATACGGTTTCAATTTGATCTTTACCTTTTAAGAGTTGGGAACATTCCTTTCAGAGTTATTTGACTATTTAAACTGTTTCTTAATGATAGTCGTTCCACGATACTTGGCATGTGAAGCACTTGTGACAAAAGCAGACTACTTCATTTCTTCACGAGAGGGGTTCATCGCATGTGGATAAAAGCACGCTGTGAAGAGGATTCAGTTACCAAGCGGGTGAATGTTCACAAAGAGAATCGAGTGTCTCTGTGGGCACTCTGCAATGATGAAACAGAGAGATGGTTCTTCATCACATGTGTGATTTACACTAGGTGATGGTAAACTTTATTCAGTTGACAATGTTCTACTGTAGGTGACCTCTTTCTGATTTCTGCCAAACTTCCATTTACTAGGGTAAGTCATTTTAAGAAGATGGTCCGCTTGCTGGTGACAGGGTGAACACAACCGCCCTTGGCCTAGGAGGAAACTTATCATTTCAAGTTGCCTAGTTTCGGGGTGGAATGCCATCGTATTCTTGGGAACCTTCTCTGGAAATGAAGTCAGTGTGTAAAAGCCGGAATTTCCCCGCTGAATCTCGAAGTGCCCAACTTTTAAAACAACAAAAAGGAAATGGCAAAGTTGTTCACATCTCACAAATTGAAAATGTAATAAGAACAGTTGGACAGGAACTTCATGGTCAGTTTCTCTGTGGTCGGCAATATTCAGTGAAGGAGGCTTTGATGTCATGGACAGGTCACATGGCCTTTTCAAAAAGAATGTGTCTCTTTTTCTTTTTTTTTTGTTCCTCTAAAGAAATCATGAAATAGAAATTTAAGTTTGTCTTCAGTAAAAAATAATGATCGCCTAAATGTCGAAATATGTGGATTTGAAATCGATACTAATGGATTTAATGAGAGAGAGAAAGAGGCTGTGGTAGGTGCTCTTCATCTTTCCTGTATCACATGATTTGAATGCCCAGTGCGTAGCTGGTATCATAAATAGAACGTCACTGAACGGGGTAAACGCTGAAAGGGACATGTCTACAAGATTTTGGGTAAATGGTAGAATATTTTGAAACAAAAATGAAACTTCCCCCACCCCCTTTCTCAAAGAAAAAATTTACGTCGGCAACTTTCTGCGATAAAATGTCTGCAGTTGAATATTGTGACAGTCGTGACTGTGATAACCCCAAGGCTAGGAGACGCGCTGCCTGTGAGAAAAATTGTTCCGACATGTTAAATTTGCACGACCACATAGCTCCCCCAGAGTTGCCACTAGTGGGAGAGGCTGTACTTGATTTACAATCTCCCACTGCCATAATAAATGCTAGGGGGTGCAGTCTGCTGCCAACACCGAGGCTTTCAGTGGCATAATTTTAGGCCATTTTAAGATTGTCAGATTTTCATCACAGGGTAGTGGGTTAACCTTTACAGTCAGGTAGCAACTATTTGTTACAGTATTTAAATAAGGGCCAGCTTTGGGGTACCTGTTGTTGCGTTCTTCGATAGTATTGTGCATGAGTTGAATATCGTCTACAAAGGAAGTAGCGTGCATGAAGTTACGGTCACAGAATTTGAGTAATTGTTGGTATGTTCCCCAATCGTGTTTTAATTGCAGTCAGTCTACCTGTGAGTTGTTTTTTTTTTGGTCGCTGGGGGGTGGGTGGGTGAGTTTGGAACAGCTTTTCATGCCCCCATCACTGTCGATGGTGGCAACAACCATATCGTGCCTGTGCTGCTGACAGAGATTTTGTCATCAAAAAAGTTCAAAGATTTATCCAGGAATAATGAAGTAAATTCAAAACAGTTCAATAAAAAAAAAGGGGGGGGGGGGCTTGTTCCTCATTGATCTGATAAGCATTTTTAAGTCTCGAAAGGGTCGGGCACTGGAGCTTGAAGTTAAATGTTAATGCAGAGGCTGCACAAATACATCGTCGCTTCCGTATATATCGTAATCGTTGCCTTGTCGCATCCATGTAATTACTGCAGCAAACCCCTAATGTGGAATAGGTAGTTGTGGCACCCACCTTACATGACTTTTTGCACTTTTTTCCCCCTCTATATCGAGTATGAGTGTTTCTTCCTTTTAAAGATTTGTGGGGAAAAATGATCTGCTAAAGGCAAATTCTGTCAGAAAGTGCAACAGCAGAGAGAGAGAGGGAAAAGTGTATCACTTTTTCTTACGTTGACGTCTCATGAAGAATATTTTTGAGCATGTGTTTTATGCTTCTCTCTACCTTGAAGAAGGAATGTTGTTGGTTGAAGGTTATCAGTGTTTACCTTAACTCTGCAGGTAAACTCCAATGACCTTTAACCAATAAAAATTGTATCTGCAAAACCAGGGAGAGGCGTAACACACATACCCGTGAATATTATCCGTGGGATGTCAACGTAAGAACAAGTCAGAGGTAAGCAGTTCTTCGTCTCTACTGGGGCACTGTGTGACAGAATGTGTCATCGACAGATCACTTTTACCACAGATCTGTGAAGGAGATGCAATAATTCTCGATATTTGGAGAAGTGTAAAATGTCATGTAGAATGTTATATGACAACTACCATGATCCTCCTTGAAGAACCCAGCTAAGGGCAAAATCGTTTTAAATAGTGACCTGTGAAACTGTCATGGTTAAGGGTTACCCTTTCAGCACGTGTACTTAGAATGAGAGTAATGAAAGAAAATCGCTCTTGTACCATCCATCAGGAGATACCATCTTGTCTGAGGCAGATATCCACGTTGCCGTGGCAGCGTGACGATGCCGATCGGAAATTGGTCGTGGAACACTTTGTTCCTGTTAATGTCATTAACCCAACATAATTGTAATAATGGATGTAATAAATATAGAAATATGATATTATTTAGTATTAGTCGTATTGAAACAGAGAATTGTAAGTGTGTTTGAGATTGAAATTGAGAGACTGAAAAAAAAAATGTCGGAGCCAATTGGCATTGAAATGTTGTATTAACCAGCAGCCTAACTAGCATTGGAGTATAGGTCCCTGTCGGGGGATGTCAAAACAGTCATCGAACCGGGAGATACCCGGTTTGGTGCATAGGTGTGTCTAATCAGATGGTCGTCTCTCTGTTTGATGGTGTAGCTGAAGTCAGATGCATAGCTTTGTCGCCATGGACCGTTTGACGGGTCTCCTTTTTGTCCTCTGCCGCAAAGCGTGAATGGGTGCAACCTTTTTCTATATAGTTTTGACTTTCGACTATATTTATCCGGGGAGGAGTAGTGATTGATGATGTGTGGCACCTGTCTTTGGACTGGGAGGGACTTTTTTTTATTCTAGTAGCATGGAAAATGTACCCGAGTCCAACCTTTCTGTTCTTACCTGAATTTCAGTATGATGAAAGAAACGTAATCTATCAGAGTTGCTTGCTCCATTTTTTTTTTTTTTTTTTGATGAATTTTTGCCTCTGTCATTGCAGAATCTGCAAAAAGAAAAGAGAACAATTGTCATTTTGACAAAAACTTGGAGAAACTAAAAAATAAAAGGGCAAATGATAATTCCAGTGTCTTTTTGTCTGTATTTTCTTTTTGTCTTCATTTTCTTTTTGATTCCTTGCCGTAGGCAAGGGAATCTATGCAGTCCTGATGTCGTGTGTGGGTATGTAAGGGTGTGTGTGTGTGACGGTTGCTCGTAAACACTCTATCTCAAGAAGGGTAACTCTGAGTAATTTCATTTTTGGCATGTTGGTTGCCCATATTGAGTAGATGATCCCTATTGTTTTTGGTGTCCAAATCTTGCGTATTAATGAGGTTATGGGGTAAAACATAAAATTTTTTAAAACTGCCATAGTTCCTTATCCATGGGTCAGATTTGTTTTAAACTTGATAAGGTTGTCTGTTATTAACAGGTTCACGACCCTGTGAAATTTAATGCTTATCAATAGAGAGGAAAGGATAATTTTTCACTATAAAACAATAATAAGTAGCCTAAACACCATTATTGTGGTTATTATAAACTACCGTACAAATATATATTGATCTACATTGTGCAATAGCAGGTGTTTATTCTCTCGCACACAGTTAACTCAATGGGATTGCTCCCTACAGTACTGCATTTGTAACTTAGTAACTTCTAGTGTGGGGGGCTAATAAGTTGTCCAGAGAGAGAGTCTTGGTATGGGAGGTCATGGGGTCAGATAAAAAAGCATGCAAAGGAATGTTAATGGGTTTATGAAAAAAATGAAGAAAGTAAAAAAACCATCTGTTCTGTCATTTATTTGGATAATATCAATATCCAGAGGAACAGCTGGTAGCAGAACAAGGCTTCTTAACAATCAAATTGGAGTGCTTTCAATCATATTTCACAATGTCGGAAAAGATGGAGGAAGCAAAAATATTGCGGAGGAATCATAACTTAGGGTCAATTTACCAGGACTTTGAGTGTGTTAAAAGCTACTTGTAACAAGGAAGAAATCCTGGTGGTTTACGAAGAATTTTGAGGTAAATATGGCAGACAAGCTGAGTTCAGAAGAGGTAAGGTTGAGTTATTTGATTCAACTAACAACAGGCAAGACTAGAAGCAGCATTGATTACTTGTGTGTTTCTTGGAGCTCAGAGATAATGTTGACTGATTTCATACCGTACTCATACTGTACTTGATGTGTGGGTTGTATGGCCTGGGTAGGTGATCCCTATTGCTTTTGATGGACATCAAATGTCGCAGTCATTGTAGGTCACCAAAATAAAGGTCATTTTGGGTCATTTTGTATCAAGAAAAATAACTGCAGTTGATCTTATACTTGTCATTTGAATAATTTATGTTTGTTGTAATATAACCATGTAGCAAGGAATCACAAAGCCTTTTGGCTTTCTGGTTTATTGGCTGTGTTGCAGTTGATGAAGGTCTTAAGTGCCTTCTGCATGCAACAATATGAACACTCAAGAAATGCCGACCTGTTATCAGCTGCATGTAAAAGGAATGAACCTGCAAAATTTCATCAATGTACTCATATGGCTTAACATGTGCCATAAGCAGGCCTATAAACGGTCGTAAGTGCCCTTATGCACTGACCAAATTTGAACACTTAAAAAATGCGCTGTTATCATCAGCACACAACCAATGGACCTGTCAAGTTGAATCGACGGCTCAATATGTGCATTAAATATGACCAGGGTTGCTTTATAGAGATAAAAAGGAACTCTCTCTATAAAGCGCCCTAAATATGACACAAACAGCGCCCTCTTTCACTCTTAATACCTTTTTGTGTAAATAGATTTGAGCCTTAATTAAGAAATACTGATATGTGCCATTCAGGGGCGCTTTTAAGTTTTAACTTTCTGAGCGCCTTTTGCGTCATTTTTTTTTTTTTTTTGCAGATGAGAAATAAATTTCCAAAAACAACAACTACCGGTACAGGAGAATATATCACCTTGGCTCAATATGCCATCAATCAGTTGCTGATGGCATGAAATGCCACCTACATACCGTTGTAATTTTTTCAAACTTTATTATTAAAAAAAAAAAAACGTATAAAATATTTTATTTCCTGCAAAAACAAGGATTTACTTGAGGAAGTTCAGTGCACTGGGCTACTAGATTGATTAGGGCTTTCAAGCGTGTCCCCTATAACGGTAAGTTACGTCTCCTAAATCTCACTTCACTTAAGCCGAGACGATTACGTGTAGATTTGATACAAGTGTACAAGATTGTTCATGGTTTTGATGATAATTTATCCTCATTCTAATTTTTTCAACTAACGGTTTGCGAATAGTTAAATTACAACAGGTCATTGTCTTAAAGGCTGTATTGCATCACCCTAAGCTATATTTTTACCTCCCTGAAAGGAAAATTCTCAACTGGTTCTAAGTTACAGTACTCTGAGATTGCCAGCAAATTCGAACGATGCAGAGCAGTTCTTATTACACAGCGTACACAGGGATCCATTGTTTTGATTACACATGTTGAGGAACGTAAGACAGGCTGAGGGAGGGACTAGAGGTAGGTGGTTGGGAGAATTGTAAGCTGTCTGGGGTGATGCATTACAGCCTTTAAACTAAGATTCAAAGTAGGATCAATATTCGTCGTCACTTGTTTTTTCTCTCAGAGGGTAGTGGATGATTGGAATGGGTTGCCTGAGGGTGTAGAGATCATGGCGAGAAGTGTTAATGCATGGGTTTAAGAATGCACTGGACAAAGTAGTCAGTACTCCAAGCTTTGTGACCGGGTTCGATTTTTGTAACTTGTGTGTGTGTGTTTTTTTTTTTTTTTCAGGATGCTTGATTGTCCTTAATTGTCCCTCCCGATCCTTTTTTTTTGTATCCTAGACTAAACTAAACTGCAACGCAATTACGTTGAACACATGCATGCGCATGCAGATCGACGCCACAGATACTAGGCCTGGGCATAATACGGTAATGCGGCGCCCATCTGGTGATATTTCAATACAACTATTTAACGAGAATCATAAGTGTCAACAAATTTACACTAAAACGCCTGTAGAAAAATAGTCTCGTAGTGCAAACATCTGACTTTTACAGTCTTTTCGAACTGAATCATTCTTTGTAAAGTCAACATGAACAAATAATTTCATCCCACTTGCTTGGCTCTATGCCGCAAATCGATATTTTTCCACCGCAGAGTAACTTAATGCAATGACCACTATTGCATCATCACAACCGGTGAACGCAGAACCGTTCTTACTATTTATAGCACTGTGACTCGACTTTTTCCAAGAGCTATGCCGGCGTCTGGACCACCGTTTAGTTTTGTTACAAAACAATTAAAAATACGATGTTTTTCCTTGTTTGTCCAAAAAATCTAAGTCTCAGGATTTTTATTTGAATACAAAAGTAAACTGTACATTGAAACATACAGAAGATTATTGGGTAGTTAGTTTTGAGATTTATTTTCAATAAATGCTAACCATCAATGTAAAATAACCTGGCAACAAAAATTAACAGCTGTGGGGGACTTTACAAAGTACACTTATATCTTGAAGTCAGGCGGATGGGACGTAAAACGAAATTTTATTCTTAGTTAGACATGGCAAATCGAACTGTTTTGTGATGTTTCCAGGGTAAGGTGAGCAACTACCTTTGTCCTTTTTGTCTTCAAAATATCTATGAAGTATGAGGTGACAATTCTGTAGTGTGAGTAGACTAACCGTTGGACTATCGTTGCTTACTCAGTGTAAACTACTGTGTATAAATATAATATGACGTGTTGTTTCGAAAAATTTCGCGGAACTAAGCCCAATCATAGCCTGGCGTACACCGACACTTTTTGTGAATTCCACTTGCAGGGCCGGGGAACATCGTCACCCATTCACGCCCCCGTGAGAAAAGCAGTAACAAGCATTGATTCTACTTTAAAGCAGGATGTGCTGTTATTCCTGCATTTTCCAAAGTGCACCAAAGGACTCCTTATACTTCTTATAGTATACTAGTTGCAGAAAGTTATAAAAACTCCTATACAAGTGTACAGTAATTGTCCACGTATAGCCTAATTAATCGAAGCCCCTAGCTTCGATTCTTGGATTTACTCAGTTCGTCTGGTGAATTTTTCTCTCATTTTCACCATGCGTTGGTGCCCACGAATAGTTGCATTATACGTTCCTGAGTACAGAAGTATAATGGCATATTCAACAGGAAGGTGAACAGTGATGCAGACATTTTTATTGTTTTATTAAGTGCTAATCACCATTTTAGCCTGCTTGCAAGACCCTTTGAATTTTATCATATTGTGTAACACTGCACCCTCTCGAAATATTACCGACTTTCACTCAGGGAAAATAGGGGATTTGATTGATTGCTTCATGTCATTTCCACCTACCCAGCATTCTGTTCATTGTAGCTTCAAATTGGTACTGACAGTGACATATGCGGCTAACGCGCAAGCTACCCGGTAGTAGTGATGACCACCATACTACGACCAACGATATATTAGTGCGATCGTTGTGTTTCTTCTTTTCACTTCGCTACTTGAAGAAGTATCTTCAGTTTACCGCCAGAATCCGTTGCTGGTGGAGTTTATGAGGCCTAGCATTACCTGCATTACTCCCGCTTCGGCTTGACAGAGTTTGTAGGTTAATATATATGCAGGCACTACTTGGCATTTGTGAATTCACTGTGGTGGTGTTTCGTGTGCGTTCTTGGAACCATACCTATAGGTGGCTCTTGGTGCGTGCCGTTATACCATCTAGGCCAGGCTTATTTGTTTGTGTTACAGTTTGTCAATCTCATTTAGATGTACACATCTCGTAGCCTAAGCCATACGTGTTACTGTGCGGATCTGCAATCATGGGTGCAGCATATATGTTCACAGTCCCAATGGGCTTTGATGTACTTGCCTGCAAGTTCAATTCTTCTAATTTCTAAAGGAAATGCTTTTGCGTAGGCGTTTCGTTGTAGCACTGTTCACATGGAAGTGCTGCACATTTACTACAGGGTCCAGTTCCGCTAACTTTTTACCGGAAAAAAACTAAATCGCTCTTCATTCTACCGTAATTAACACTCTAATTAATGAAATTTTTAATGAAAGAAACCTGGCATGGCATGTTATTATCCACATTGGTATCAAATAACAGAAAATGATAGAAGATCAACTGTAAAGGCTGTTTTTATTCCTTCAAACAGCACATCCTACTTTAAACCTTGTGGAGTTTAAGATAATGAACTCTTGGCATTTTACTCTATCATTATATGCACACTTGAAAAAGTCCGGAAAGGATAAATTATCAAAACCATGAACAATCTTGTAAACTTGAATCAAATCTTCCCAGCTTAAGTGAAGTGTCAAGATTTTAAGGAACACCTTCAAGGGCACTAATCGATCTAGTATTTACTAGAGCCCACCTGGCATTAGACATTGATGTGGTCATAAGAACTGGGGCAGACAGCTGTCTGTGGCTTATTGTGTGTAGAGCCCCTTTCTGTTCTGCAAATAGGGCCAATGAAAATTTGCAAAACTTTTGTTAATCTATCTTTATTGGACTACAGAGCAAGTGCTACAGAGTACAGAGTGCCATCAATGTACACCTTCCAACTTACCAGCAGAGCAGAAAACATGTATGAACGTTAGGACTTTCACTATCACTAACAGTAATGTTACTGCTAGGTGTAGAAAACATAACATTAGGCTCCACTGAAGGCTCGGACGTCACACTTGCATGCTAACACGAACTTTTCCGTGTCTTAAAAGCAAAATTTTTAACGTTGATAATCTTTTCATATTGTGTAGGCTACTAGGCTACCTATTGTTGTCTTTGTTGAGTATTTCAATAAATGTAAACCTATATATCGTCAGGTAAGTTTCATCCAAGGTATGGAGAGATACTGTAGGGTTAGTTTTTGTACAATCCTGCAGTACTCGCCACAAGCAGCTGATGCACAACAGGGTACGTATGGTACAGCGCCCTGCAAGCGTACCGTACGTACAGAATCCACGCAAGCAGCGCGGTGATCACATTTCAGGGTCATCGTAATACAAAATTACTATAGAGTATACTGTCTACAACATTGTTGGCTGGTGCGTGCATGTTCATTAATACTGTTGATTTACGGCATTACTATCATGGCACATGGTCGTTCATTGGTGTTATGAACTTGTGATGGGCTTACCCGGTACAAAACTGTTGTCCGCAAACGTTTGACCACACTTTGAAACTCAGCATGTCGGTCATTGCTTTCAATGTTTTTGTCCGCCACTTGTGGACCATGGGAATACATGGAAGTAATTTTAGTAAGCAGTGGTTTATTTTTAGTACGCTGGGGGGACAAGCGGACTGTGAATTTCCAACCCTGGTGACCACCAGTCAAGTTTTGTTGATGATGGTTAGGATTAAGTATTTGATGAGAATAAACCAAGTTGAAGGTGTAAAAAGCTATTTAGGCCTAGCTTTAACCTAAATAACCACCAATCATGGTTACAATTGATAGTTAGGGTTAAGTTTAGGGTGAAATTAGGCAAAAACAATGATTTTAGGAAGAATATGTCACTTCTGGTGTAAATTAGTACCCGGACATGGACTTAGCCTATGACAGGTTATTCTGTAGTTACAAGCACTGTACCAAAATATGATCACAGCAAAGTGCAATCCATTATATATACACGGGTGCTATTGCACTGGCATATGCTGGCAACATTAGTAGGGTATAGCGTACTTCTTGAAAATCTTGTACAGTATTATAATACTCCTTACTGTATGCTGTTACACACAGATTCAACCTGTGTATGGGTAAGAAATAAGATGTAAATCACGATCAACTAGTACTCTAAATTGGGTGTTGTCTGTAACCTTAGGAAAGTTGTCTTACCAGCAGTTCCCTTAGGGAATAATTTATCCGGAACTGCATCTGAGAAGTGCTTTGCACAAAGTGTGCACAAAACCATCAAATAGATTTTAAAACAAAGTTTACCAATACCCAAGAAATGGGAAAACCTGCTTCACAAGTTTTGCAAACAGCATTATTCCCTTTCTTTCCATTGGATTTACTGCATATTGCTCGATTGATTGGTTGGTTGGCTTTTTGGTTGATTGATTTATTGATTGTTTGATTGAGATTTCATTTTGATCATTGTAATATTTGCTGAAAAAAAAGTTGTGATATTTATAGGCTACTGTAGCAAAGGCCTTCGGTAATCAAAGAAACACCTACAGGTCCAAGAATAATATCGCTTGCCAACCGTGGATCACCACTGCTATTATCAATCCTTGCCTCACTAAACAAAAACTGTACAAAAAGTATCTGAAAGTGCCTGCCTCCCAGAACTTTACTGACTATAAATGGTTTCGTAATCAATTGACCACAGTCATAAGATCTGCCAAAAGAATGTGTTATAATGAATTATTTGGAAATTGTGTCAACAATATGAAAAAAACCTGGCGCTCTTTTGTCACTATTCTATGGTACATAGTCAATCCCAGGCTGACAAAATCGAAAAAGTACGACGCGGGGGGTGGATCCCCTCAGATCCCCTTGCCATCAGTAATGTCTTTAATACTCTCTTTACAAATGTTGACCCTGAAACCCAGAAGAAAATTACCGAAGTTACTGCTACTGGTTTTAAGAATTCTTTATCAGAATCAATTAGCAATTCATTTTTCCTGCACCCGGCTACTAGTGATGATATTTTTAGCAAAATTATGTCATTAAAGAGCTCTTCGGCTGGCTATGATGAAATTTTACCAGCTGTAGCAAAGCATGTTGCTAATTACATATCAGAGCCTCTGTGTCATATTTTTAACTTTTTTCTAAATCAGGGCATTCTTCCCTCCCGTGCACGGATTGTCTCTATCTATAAAAAAGATGTTAAAGAGCTTGTCACTTATTATAGGCCTATTTCAGTTCTTCCATGCTTTTCTAAAATATTGGAAAAAATGATGTTTGAAAGGTTGTTCAGTTATTTTGTGAAGCATAATATCTTGTACAGATATCAGTTTGTGTTTATTCCAGGCCGCTCAACTACTCATGCCTTGCTTCATCTCACTGATATGATTACCAACGCTTTTGAAAAGAGACCCTACGTCTCTGGTACTTTTTTTAGACTTGTCTAAAGCATTCAATGAATACCCGTCATCATAATATTCTACTCAGTAAGCTTGAGCACTATGGAATAAGAGGTACTGTAACGCTTTATTTAACTTTTTTATGCGCTATTGTTTTAACAGATATCAGTTTGTTTCCATCAATCACATGAATCCTCATTATCATGATATAAGCTGTGGTGTACTGCAAGGGTCAATACTAGGTCCATTACTTTTTCATCATTTTTGTTAGTGACCTTCATAAAGGTACTTATGATCTGCATATATTAAGTTGTGCTGATGATACCAATATTTTATATTCAAGTCGTGACACCATCCAGTTATTCAATTTTGTTCAGAGAGCACACTACTCCTCTATTCAGAATTTTAATTTCTTGTCTCTTTACCATATCAACTGCTACCAATGTGGTTTATTTGCTTACAACTATAGTGTTTAAATAGCAAGTTACTTTACACCTGTAACACCTTTAACACTTTTTAGAGCAAATTAAAACTTTTCCTATCGTCAATTACTCCTCTGTAGTTGCTTACTGTCATTCTTTTTCTTTCTTACTGTGTGTCCAGCATCTTTTGGTTGCTTTTCTTGTTTCACCATTTCGGTGTTTCCTTTTATTAAATTTTTTCTTTGGGGGTATCCGTGCTTACAGTATAAGCTTTGCTAAGCTTTCCGTGGATAGCCCTTGGTCTTCAAACTGTGCACTTATGTTTATGTATATTTGAAGCTGTTTATATTATGTGATCGAAATGAATGTTTGTTGAACTGAACAATGTTGCTATTGAATGTTCATTGTTTGTTTTTAGATCGGAGCCAACATGTGCAAGACATCAGAGATCCAAATCACAGTCAACAAGTCTTCCTTGGTTTTTTTCCTCTTGGGAGGTATCATCACCGCTGTTTTACTCTCAGCTGGAAATCTCAACATCTTCCAGTCTCTTCCTGGAGGATGGTCCCGCTTGAAAACGAACGTCGCCCAGAGGGCCCTCCTGGTGCCGGGCATCGGTTCGAGTGCGATGATCCCCTTTAGCAATCCTCTGATGGAGTGGGCTGTCTCTAATCCAAGGCATCTGATGGAAACGAAAGGTTTGTAGATAAACCAAAGCACAAGCCAGTGTTTGCTGCACGTAGGAATTGAACCTCGGAAGGAAATCCCTGTCTGAAAAAAAGAAGCTTTTGGAACGATATTCAAAATCAGGGAGGGAGCAGCCACATGGTAAAAGATTACAGTATATATTGCAATTAATTGTGTACATTTATAATTAGAGCTACAGTACAGTACTACAGTACAGTTACTGTACCTCATCAGTGGAAAAGTGTGGGATTTTTCCTCTTGAGATTCATCTTTGTGTGGGATTCAGGAGACAAATGTGGGAATCGCGCAGTCTTGCGTCTTAACAGAAATTCCGTTACAAGCATTTTAACCAGCCTTCTGCAATACAACCACCATATCCATTTGAAACTACAAATTTGGTTCTGCAGTAACTCTTTGTGCAAGTCTGTCTACTGAATTATAGAAAAGGTCCTACTGTAGAATAGGAGAAGAATATATATCTAGACCTCATGCAACAGGTTTTCAAGGGTTCAGATCCATACTGTATGTGACTTCTTTGGTCGGTCGGTTCGTCATGAATCTCTGACTGCTACAGACCACAGGTTGACCAATCCTTCTCTAGACCGCTGTAGATGACAGGTGTCAGCACACATGTAGATAACTTGGGATCTAGCTGTCTCAAAATATTTGAACTGTTTAATGCTTTCGCTTCAAAGTTTAGGTGGGTTGCACTTTCACATGTGTCTCAAATAGATTTGATGGTTTCTGTTTTTTTTTATTTAGATTCTGTGTAGTGATTTAAAGTCAGTGGTCCTATTGTGTCTCTGTAAAACCTTGTTAAGTGAAAGAAGTATTTACCCTCAGTAAAAATTTTTCTTGTAGAACCATGAAAAATAGAACAAAAGTGTTTTGTCCTGTAGAACCATGACAAATGAAAATATTTGCCCTAGATAGAAAATATGTGTGATTACGGTACATTGTGATGAGGTGTCATGGTGCAGTATAGGCAAAGTTGTTAAAAGCGAAAATCATAAATTTTGCTTGGATGACATCTACGTCACCTGTCCTTTTATTCTTTGATTACGACAGTCCTGAAAGGTGAAGCGTTGGCAGCCCTCCACCAAGCTATTGATGCCAGAAAGAGAGGCAGGAAGGAGAAAGCTCTGAAGTTATTCCAACATGCACTGGCCCTGGATCCGAGCCACCCCGAAATCCTGAACGAGTACGGCGAATTCCTGGAGGAGGACGACGTCGTGAAGGCCGACCACCTTTACACGTGCGCCGTCTTGCTGAACGACTCCCACTCCAGAGCCCTGAGGAACCTCAGGAGAACCTCAGATATCGTCGCCGAGATTGACAAGAAGATGTTCGACGCGATCGACGGCAAGCTGGCCCAGTTCTTCGAGATATCGGAGGGCAGCAGGGTCTTCGAGAGAGCGAGGCAGGAGTTTTACTACCTGCAGATCTACCACACCACCGCCATCGAGGGGAACACCCTCTCCTTGGAACAGATGAGGAGCATCATGGAGACGGGACTGGCGATCGGAGGCAAGAGCGTCCTGGAGCACAATGAGGTACTCGGACTCAATGCGGCATTGCAGTTCATAAATGACACCCTCATGCAGAGGATCGGGCCAATAAGTGTCAGGGACATCTTAGCTATCCACCAGAGGGTCATGGGGTTCGTGGACCCCATAGATGCGGGCCACGTCAGGACCACTCAGGTATTCATAGGAGGGCACGTGCCGCCGCCGTCCAGCGAGGTCAACGACCTGATGGAAGAATTCGTTGACTGGCTGAACAGCGAGGAAGCCCTGCTGCTACACCCGGTGGAGTTTGCGGCACTGGCCCACTACAAGTTTGTATATATACACCCTTTCGTAGATGGCAACGGTAGGACTGCCCGCCTCTTGATGAACCTGATACTGATGAGGTCTGGATACCCGCCGTTGATCGTGAAATTAGCCGACCGGCACACGTATTACGAAACCCTCAAGATGGGTAACGTCGGGGACATCAGGCCGTTCATCCGATTCATCAGCCAGAACTTGGAAGCGATGTTGGATGCATACATTTACCTCGGTCTAGACCCAGATCATTCCATAGCAGAGGTTAAGAAGGATAAAGATGTCACAGCCATTGATGGAGGTTGAGGGGACCCCCCACCTCATCCCCCAATTAACTCCATCTGGCAGTGGTAGGCTTTTGTAAGTAACTTTGAGTAAATGACGAATATCGGTGGGCCAGGCTTTAGAATGCTACTGGTATTAGAAGGGATGAAGAATCAGTAAATCACAGCTGCTCAAATTTACAGAGTCGCCAAGTTTTGTGCCAGCTGTAAGTTTATTTCTTAATTGGGGAGAGGGTCGAGTCGCGCCCATTTCATGTGTCTTTGATAAAGGTAGAGTACTTCTCCTCTGTCAGATATTGTAAGGATGGGCTTATTCTTGGAATGCTGCTGGGGTAGTCAATTTGTTTTGTTGGTTTATCTGCAAGTTTGCCCAGGGCAACCATCTTGCGCCTGATAAAAATTGAGGCTGTAAAAGCGTAACCATGAGATGCTCATTTTTACCGTCCTTCGCCAAAAATGTAAAATCTTCAGTGCTTTGATGAAAATGAGGGTGGTGGATGGATGAGCACTGAAGAGTAAATTTATTTTTGTCTGTGAGGAATTACCTTGTTACAGTACGAATTTGTTTCAGGAACAGTAATCGAATTTCATCCACTGTATATAGGAAAGTTGTTTAATTTGAGACATATATATATATATTGCATGTTTACATGTTTTTTTTTTGCGTGAAATGCGCACACATCGCAAATTTTACACCTACTGTACGTTGGTATTCAGCACACAACCTACACATGTCATCGGCAGATTCTCTAGCTCAGAATTTGCCACACGGTACTGCATCTTAATTAGAATGGTCCAATTTTTTCAAAAATATCATCTCATGCAAGAGGGGGACATCGTGCTTCGGTGAGCGGTGACGTGGTGAGGAGGGTTCGCATGGTATATTAAGTAATAAGTGTTCAAGGGGGCTGCATGAGTACACACGTCTTCCACTGTTCATGCTGGGAATATCAGTACACATTGTCACTTCGTTCATCCAGCGTATAAATCCATTAATGTTCCACTGAGTGGGTCTCATATCCGTACAGTACGGTCAGTGACCTTACCATGTTATCGCTGTGAAAGTTTTCCTCTCGAGGAATCGATGGTCTCAAAGGGGCGTTTCTCCCTTCAAGGATCGTTCGTGTTAAGACTGTGCAGAGCGCAAGTGGGACATGCGACCTTTTATAGGAGTAGATTTTTTTTTATTGACATTTGGATATCGAGTTTTATCAACGTCACTCTGTACGATAAGAGTTGCACATTCATTTGTCATCCACACTTAGTTTTAATACCTCAGTGTCATCCAGTGCTTTTTTTTTCAGTTTATATAAATTTTGTTAATGGTGCAGCTCAAAACAGAAGTAAATATATTTGTACTTAAGAAGCAAATTAGCCAGTGAAAAATTAGAAAAAAAGAAAAAAGATATGAATGTCCATATAACTGAGTAGAAAAATTTGAACCTGAGATGAACATGTGATACCAAGTAGTTTATAGATGTCTACGAAATTGATGTGGAGCATACAGTACTTCAATTCATCCTTTCTTTCAATCCACTGAGTTTGCCCCCCCCCCCCCCACGACTTGATTTTAAGGTTTTTGCCACCATGTCTCAACACATTTTGCAAGAGATTTGGTTTCCTTCGCTGAACATCAAATTTTATTCCTCTTACTGATTGTTTTCTCATATCTGAAGCTTTTTGAAGGTCTTTAAGGTGTATCTCTGTACAAAGTGGAGAACATGAAAGTACATGTGGCATTAAAAACACCATTTTGGAGTACTGACTGAACTTATCATTAAAAAATGCTGAAAATGGTTTTTCATGAAAAGCAAACATTGATCATTTTAATACAAACAAATTTCTCTGTTGCGATTGCATATTGAATAAACATAAGCCAGATATGCAAATTTGTGATGGCCAGAGAGGGACTCACCTGATATGCCTTATGTTATCCTTTGTTATCCTGTGCCACACCCTAAATCGGTCTGTTTTGCATTTTCGTAAAAGCTTTGAAAGCCATATCTGAAAAACAGTAGTTGGTAGAGTCAATTCCAAAGGATCTCACTCAGGACTTCACTCTTCAACTTCTGAATGAAGCTCTTTTCTAGATGCATGCCACTTGATCTTGAACTACGAGAAGAAGTCCTGAATGCGAACATTTTTTAAGTTGCAGTAACTGAGGTACAAAACCTCTTTTCATCTCATTGAATACAGTGGCAATGTAGGAGTGATACTTGTGTGATTTCACATCGATGGGGTAATAGCAGTCAGATCACCGCTCGATGAATTTCATCCACATGTTATGTGATATCAATATTTGTCCTTTATTGGTAGATTTTGTGTCTTAAAGCCAACTGCATGCTAAATATTTGCAAAAAAATAGACAAAAATAAGAATGGTAATATTAAGATACTGTAAAGATAAGAGAAACAGAGAGTCTGAACTAAAATGTATTTTTCTATTTCCTGCATTCATCGATTGGATAGTTCTCTAGTCTATTATTACATCACTGAATGCTGATGAGGGATAGTTTTGTGTCTATATTCACTCAGAACATTTTTTTTCCTTCTGCAATCGCTGCTAGAAAATGAACATATGAAGCTGACCATGCACAGGATCAAGACAGCTGTAGGTAGGCCTGCATGTACTTTCCCAAAAAAGGCACAATTTTTTAACATACAGTATTCTGCAAGAGATGCTGTGGTCAGGGTTTTTTTTTTTGTCTCATTTGCAAGTAACTTTTGTTTGATGGTTAAGACCTTGTAAACATCACATTGGAACGAAAAAAAAAATGTTATGAATGATCAAAGTCATTGTGGGGTTACAGTGGTTTGCCAAAGTTAACTTCTAATTAAAAGTTTTTGGTTAACACTTCTGTGCAATTCTGTTGATATTATTTATCAAATAAAGATATTTATCAAGAGTAAAAGCTCTGAAATTGTTCGTTTTTTCATTGTGTTATATGGAGAAACTTGTTAATAGAGGTGTATGTTGTTGGGAGTACGTTCTTTAAAGACTTGACTCGGCTAGTGAAGTGTGTTGACAGTGACACTTCCAAAACATTGCCGTCTGAGAGTCAAGAAAACCCTGTTTGAAGTTGTTTTAGTTATGCGACATTTACTGAAGGATAACACTGTAATAGCATTGACTTCAGGGCCGAGGTGGCCTCCAGTTTGAAGGTTAAGTTCTTGGAATATGGCAAATCAATATTCTGGAAGTTCCGACTGTAGTCTGATTTGTATTCCCCCCAGCCAATCCTCACATGATGTCATACATGATAGTGTTTCATCGAAGGAACAAACCGCACCCATGATGGCATGACTCGACTAGGATATCAACTGATGTTCTATCATGCAGAAAAGAGGTTTCTGGAGAAATGATTTTAGCACATTATGGAGATTCCGTGTGGACTACGGTGATTTCCCAGAAGCAAAGTGACGATTCAGTAAATCAAAAGAACCATATCCAGCACATCCTGGGCACCAGGAAGTCAGACCACTGAGTAAAAGCGGAGTGCTGAAATGAAGGAGCGGGTTATGCTCTTTTCACAGAGGGACTTTCGTAGAAACTCGGCCGTCGATGATGGCCGGGCAGGCTTGGATTTAGATCATGAGAACGTCTGTTAGGCAAAGGCGTTCTCATGGCCGGTGTTACAGCATAGCAGTAATTCAAAGAAAATTTCACTACCTTGATAATAAAACTCGCAAAGATCTGAGCGTTTTAACAAAGTTTTTCCCAAAATATTATCAGGTTATCTAAAAAAAGAAGAAACAAAATGAGACTGTTGTATTTAGTACTTCTGTTTTCCCCAAAGATTTACTTATCGAAGGAACAAAGTATCGAGTCGTACGTGCATTTTATTTATTGACTTTTTTGCCGAGTTCAGTTTGCCGAGCACATTTTGCCGAGTTCGAACGTCTCTTCAAAAAGAAAAAAATTGAAAAATTGTTTTTTGGCCGAAATAAAACATCTCATCGAAATAGCAAAATTCGGGAAAATGCCATTTTGTTGGACCTAGAACATCTTGCCACAGGAATGGCAAAATTCCGGGAATTTTCATAATGGCAAAACAGTCGGAAAATTGTCATCATCTGGCCCGGAGTTAGACTATCTTTTCAAAATGGCGAAATTCGGAAAATTGCCATTGTTGCCGAATTAGAACATCAAAACGGGCGAGTCACGGTAGATGATTTCAACTGGAAAGAGTGAATACAGCTTGTAGCATATACTGGTTGAACCATCGCATGCAGGCGACGATACTGCATGTCGATATATACCAACATACAGTGAAGCTAACCTTACTATAGTTACATTTCCGACTCTCTAGACTAATGGATCTCGTAAAAATGACAAAATTCCGAATTTCGCCATTTTTACAAGATTTTCTAAGCCAGAATTTTCGGAATTTTGCCGTTTTGATGGGTTGTTTTATCTCAGCAAAATGGCATTTTTTTAAATTTTATTTTATTTTCACTTTGACGAAATGTTCGAACTAGCCAAATTGGCAATTTTTCGAATTCTGAAAATTTTGACCAGCTGTTGAAGCTCGGCAAAATGGCAGTTTTGTGAATTTTGCCACTATGACGAGATGCTATCACTTTGTAAAATCACAACTTTCTTAATTTCGCCATCATTTCCGAGTTTTTTTTTCTCGACAAAATGACTAAGTTCCTGTTCTTTTTTAAGAAAGATGTTGATCAAATTTTTTACGAAAATTGTCATTTTGTCGAGATGTTTTTTTCTGGTTTTTTTGCATGTCCCTTTTACGCTCTCGTAGGAAACTGCTAGACCGTTCCAAAATAATCCGTGGCAGGAGTAATCGTGGGCAGTGGGTAGTAACCACATTTTCTAGTTAGTCTGACGATGTGAATAAAATCTCCACGATCCGGCCAACAGTCATTGTATTATATCTGTAACACCTATTATAAGCGTTTCCCGGGGATTTAGGACTTTGATCTTCACGTTTGGTGGTACTGGCCGGTCATCTGTTTGGAAAAATGGTCTCAGGGGTGGTTAAATTGGCTCTTTTGTCCAGATTTGTGGCATTAGCCATACAGGTGAGTGTTTTTTGTTGTTGGCATACGTCGATTTCCTGAAATTTATGTTCCGTCGGTACGAACGATCACTCATAGAATGTAATGCTCTTGTATTGGCACTAGTTGCACGAAATGCACTTCTGTTGCTGTTACTACTCTACTATGCGTATGTACTGTAAACTACGTGAAAGCATTTAAAACTTTGATAGAAGTTACACTTTGTTAATTGTATGTATTGCATCAGTTACTATTGTGGTGGATTTTACAGTACGTGAGATCTTTAAATTATGTATGGTACCGTAAGTACTGCAGTAGCCTGAAGTTACTTACATACTGTCAGTAGGCCTAGGCCTATGTACTTTCACATTTGTGGCTTAAGAAAGCTGCTGTACACTGAGTAGTTTGTTTGCATATTACAGTACAGTGTTGTACGCTACGGAGTAAGTGCAGGATGCCATGGACAATTTTGGAAGACTTTGATAAAATCGCGGAGTCACATTGGAATGGTCTTGTATGTTGCTTATAACAATACTGTGTTCCTATTATGATAGATCCAATAGGTAGAACTTTGATCATTTTAGCTTGATGAGGAAGACCGTGTCCCCAGCGGAGGCATGGTCGTGATGACACGGTGAGGAAAGGCACATGATTATGATGTCATGTGAATTAATAATACAATGTTGATCATATGTACTCAAACTGAGACTAGCTGTGAAAATGATGCAACAACAACGGTCACTTTCACGTATAGATTGATGAGGAAGACCATGTCACAAGCCGAGGCATGGTTGCAGTGTCTTCTTGAGGAAAGATATGTGACTATGATATCATGTTACAGTAAATGATTGTAAAACTTTGATAATTTTAGCTTGATGACGTAGACCCTGTCCCAAGTGGAGACACGGTTGCGATGCCACAGTGAGGAAAGACATGGGAGTATGAGATAATGTGAATTAATGAATGAAATGTTGATCATACTGTATGTATGCACATTGAACTTAATGACAGTCATGTTATCCATACTACTGTAAGTTATGGTACGTATGTGAACATACTGTACGGTTCTCTCTTGAAAGATCATTATGGTTCAGCAATTAGGTATTTTCTGTACAGTACTAGCTGTATGTACAGTATTTAGAGAACTTATAGTCTGCTTCATGTGCCCAAAGTATTCTCAATTTATTTCAAGTAACTGACTGTGACTTTTCCCCTTCAGGTAATCACCAACTGGTTAATCACGGATCACGAAGCATCGGCATTTCGACTTCGCCCTCTGAAGAATCCAACAGAGGGAGATGAACTGGTCCACCGTCTCTTTGAGGGTTTTAATAAATGGGATGGCTCCTACTTTCTCACGGTCTCAGAGGATGGGTACTCTCAACCACAAATGTTTGTCTTCTTTCCTCTGTTTCCTGCGATCGTCAGGAGCATCGCCCTCTTAGTCAGTTTTCTACTGGGTCCAGTAATCTCGTTCCGTTCCTGTTTGATGATATCCTCGTGGTTGGTGAACACCGCCCTCTTCGTGTTGTCCACGAGATTGGTCGTTAAGTTGGCAGAACGTCTCCTGAAGGATGCCAACATGGCCGTCGCGGCGGGAGTGCTTTTTTGCATCAACCCCGCCAGTGTCTTCATGTCAGCGACATACTCAGAGAGCCTCTTCAGTGCGTTGACCGTTCTTGGTATGCTAGCCTACCAGGACCAGTGGTTAATATCAAGTGCATTTGTATTTGGGCTGTCCTCATTAGCGAGATCCAACGGCATTGTCTCGTTTGGTTTCTTAATCTACTACCACCTCCAACAGCTTACACGAAACACTCTCATATCTGTGAGTACGGGTAAAACCAATGTTTACCTCTATGTGGCTTTGCAATCGGTTCGCATTTCTTTCATTCTGCTGGGGTTAGCAACCCTACACTTCGGTCCATTCGTTGTCTTTCAGATGTACTCCTATGGCAGAGTGTGCCATTCCCCAAAATTTACATTTCCAGCCAATGTTTTTGAATTCTTTCTTCCTGTGAATGGAGAGGTCAACACCGTTCTGGCCTCCAGTCCTCCAGACTGGTGCCAAAAGGTGTTGCCGCTGCCTTACTCTAACATTCAAGCAGAAGTTTGGGAGATAGGCCTCTTCAGCTATTTCCAACTTCGAAAAATTCCCAACTTCGTTCTAGCTCTGCCGGTCATCGTGCTCTCCGTCAGTGCGGTCTTCGTCTTCTGTCAACAAAACTGGGAGTACGTCAAATGGATCGGTTTTCTGCCCAAACGGAAGACTTGGGATAAGTACGTCAAGAGCCAGGGATTCTTCAACGAGGAGAACTTCCTGCATCTTTCGCATTTGCTGTTCCTGCTTATATTTGGCACCTTCTTCATGCATATCGAGGTGAGTATGGAATAAACAATGAAGTGGTGATCCATGCAACATTTAGATAACTTTAATTTTTTTTTTCTTTCCTCCATCCTTTTTGCAGTGCACTTTCAGCTCTGTCCTGTCCAAGTTTCTTGATGTTTTTGATGCGTACAAGATCTTTAGTCAGTGACCCACCCTGCTGTCATGTGGACAGCCTTTTAGCAAAAAAAAAAAGAACAAAAAGTATATAAAAAAGTAAAGCAATGCTTTAAGGATAGGAAAAGATATCAAAACAGTACAGAGGACTTGGTTCAGAAATAAGCTGGAGTGACCAGCATTTTTAACATCCTCAAAATTTGCGCCAATGATTTCTTGTATGCTCCATGCCAGTTGATGAAGACCGTCTGCTCAGATAGTCCTACCGGCACTCATTCCCTCCTCCCAACCCCAATATATTTTTTTGTTCCATGACCTTTATTTTAGGCTCATTAGTGCAAATGCAAAAAGGAATCT
This sequence comes from Stichopus chloronotus, assembly GCA_021234535.1. Lineage (NCBI taxonomy): Eukaryota > Metazoa > Echinodermata > Holothuroidea > Aspidochirotida > Stichopodidae > Stichopus > Stichopus chloronotus. Next base: position 15,017,176 of record CM037833.1, read on the forward strand.
AATTTTTGCACCCCGATTTTGCATCTACTACTGTATAAGAAGGATCAAGTCTTACTCGCAACTACTGTTTACAGTAAATACTGCTATGACTTGATTTCAAATGGCACAGTGATTTGTGCAATTTGATGCACTGATACACACTGGCACAGGGCACAGTTCTGTAACACTGAATTTTAAAGTGGTTCACTTTTATTCATAGTCCATTATTTTGATCCAATTGATATATTCTTTCAGGAAACATAGCTCACAAACTACTGTTTAGACCTATTATTCTCACAGATCACTTTAATTTCCCTTTGTGCATTTCTCTTCTCCTACCTTACGTAGGTGCTCACAAGGTTCCTCTTTTCATCATGCCCTATCCTCTTGTTATTTGCATCCCATCTCACCACCGGTGGTCCAGATGGAACCTTTCTCAAAGCCAGCAGTGGGCCTCAGAGTATCGTCGACATCGTGAGAATGGTTGCCACCTGGTTTCAACATGGACAGTGGTCAGTTTTTATCTTGACCTACTTCATCGTTTATTTCATTGCCGGTTTGGTGATGCATTGTAACTTTTTGCCATGGACATGAAAACATGGCCTGCACAACCTCTGTTGCCATGGTTGCTTGTTTGTGGTGAGTCCATGCTTTGCGTGATATCTCCTTTTGTACAGCATTTGGGGTTCTGTCTCGTATAGATGGTTGTTGGAGCACAGGGTAAATGTGTGCTGTGTAACAATTCCATGTTTCAATTCCATATTTCTCATGTTTTGCGGTGTTAGTGTTACCACCCACAGTTTTATCTTTTGAAACGATTGAGAAAGGTGACAAATGTACAGTTAATAGTTCATTTTATTTATTGTTGATTCTTTAGAAATGTATCAAATACATGAAAAATATGCAAAATCAGAGCAAAAAAAAAAAAAGAGGAAAGAAAGAAAAGAAAATGCAGACATCATAATATACAGCCAAATGAGTCTTTTGGAACCATTTATAGACACTCTGATGCTATCGAGTACCTTTGCAACAGTTGATCATCACGAGGTCGACCTTCACCGACGAGAGTTAATGTATCCAAAGTGTTAACGAGGAGCACAGTGTTACCTGCTACAGAAACAGATTGAGGGTATAAAATGGTCCCCGCAAATACCAAAAGTAGGAAAAAACTTTTACATTTCTTTCAGTGCTTGTTTACCAAAGCTTGTTTTTCACCTCACATCTATCAACTTGACTTTGCTCTCATTTTACTGTAAAATGAATTTTCATGAAGACTTCGTGAAAGTCCAGATCATGGTAACTATTCAACAAGTGGGCAACATCTACATCCAATGTGACAAATGCCTTTCCCAGTGCAGTGCTGGGGCTATGGAAGTGGTACATGCCTAGCACTACTTTAAAGCTGAGGAAGGTGCATTTTATGATGCAAAGTCGATTGATGATGATGATGATGATGATGATGATGATGATGATGATGATGATGATGATGATGATGATGATGATGCTGGTGGTGGTGATGATGGTGATGATGATGATGATGATGATGATGATGGTGTTGATGATGATGATGATGATGATGATGAAGATGATGATGATGATGATGATGATGATGATGATGATGATGATTATGATGATGATGATGATGATGATGATGGTGTTGATGATGATGATGATGATGATGGTGATGTCATAGGAGACGCATTTCCTTGTGGTTTGTAGTATCATCAGAAAGTAAGTTTTACATGCATGCAAGAAGTGACATCTGGAGATCAACGAATTACCACCTAAATTCAGTGGCAATTTCTTTTTGCTCAAGAAACTGAGAATAGTAAAAAGAATCATGAACAATGTGGTGTTCTTTAGGATACACACTTTATATCAAAAGTTATTTTTTCATCAAAGCATTACAGTACATCATGAGAAGAGAATATCAGCAGGTCAAGAACTTCTTGACCACCATTTACATCATGATGAAAGAATAAACTTCTTGTCATTTTCTTAGCAGATTCTGATGTACAGTACTGTCTCCACGTAGCTGTTTTCAATGCAGCAAATTACAACACGGCCACAAAACGTAACAAGTTGTGCCGGTAAGAATGTAGCTCTGTAGTTGAATTTATTTCTGGCCTAGTTACTTAATGATTCATTCATTTCTCACTGGATAAAATTGTCAGTCTTATGTGTCATTCCTGATTTTGTGAATATTCCAGGTGATTCTTAAACTTCTGTCACAAATGAGGAAAAATTAAAACCATGATTATGCAAAAATGTGGAAATTGTTGTAACACATTGTTTTACAATAAGTAACCCCTTCATTCCTGGCACATGATGCACAGCGTGATGGTGTAAAACATTTGTGCAGTGGTTTTGCTTGCTGTTGTCACTGTCCAACTTGGTCGGCCTATTCAAAAGATTTACCCTGGGCCTTTTCAAAACAATCCATACTTACTGTATACTCATAGATTCAAAAACAGAATTGAGAATTATCAGTTTGTTACTTTATATTATTGTGTACTTTAAAAGAATATTTTGAACATTTTCTGGCATATTGTTTTACACCTGTTGTGGATTGTGTAAAATCACCCAGACGTCCCACAGGGTCTTGAAAATCTTGAAAGTACTTAAATTGAAATTTGCCGTTTTTAAAGGCCTTGAAAGTGCTTGAATTTTGTTATTGTACATCAAATTCTTCAAAAAGTGCTTGGATTTAAGTGATTCGAAATATTTTCTAATACATATTTATCATAATCTGCAACAAATGTTAGATCAGGACCATGAGATCCCTGCCAACCTCAAGCAATTTCTGAAGATATTTTTAGAAGTGGATTTTTTTTGGAAAATACTAGATTTTCATCCTCAACGAAGTGTACAAACGGTGACTATTGTGATCCTGTGCTACAAATTTGCCTTCCCAGCTGTTTGACAGTGTGTTGCTCATTGTGTATAAAACAACTTTTCTGTATTAAATGTGTAGTTTATACGATAGGTATAGTTTATACGATAGGTCGTATGATGTAACCAAGTTGATCTGATCCTATCTGCTTTTTACTACAGTAAACATATATCCGTACATTTGTATTTATTTTGTACAGCAGTTTATCATTTATATATTTTTTTTAACATTTTACTTTTGTTTGGTTTGCAATAAAACAAGAAGTACATTCCCAAAGAAATGTTTTGTATACATTCCCACTTCAGCAGTTAATATAAGATTGTGTCACAGCGTATCACAGTAGATTCTGTCAATTGTCTCTGATTAGCATCTAAGTTTAGACTATAATGCTTTTCATATAGGCTACTGTACTGATAGTATGGACTCGATAGAGGTTTTTCACTGCCGTCGCCGCCCTTCCTGTCTCTCTTTTTGGACAGCTTGGCGTCCATTGTATCACAGTTACTACCAAAGACAGTATAGCGCCGTAAGGTGCAAGACCGGTTGCTCACACGAAAGTGTACACAACTGCGCGTAGTATGCAATTGGAGCAGAGCGTCCGCCATTTTAGTGAGCTACTTTGATATATTGTATGGTATGGTATGGCTTATAGAGCATCTTCATACCTCTCCTTGTTACTGGGGAATCTGAAGAATGGTAAGTTAGGTCTTTTACTTTGGAGAATGCGTCAATTTATTGAAGAACAGTGAACTAAACTCTTCTTCCCCAACGCCATAACGTGGAAATCGATTACAACCCGATCGTATGTACGTACACACAGTTCATCGTATCACATCAGCGCCGATGTTTAGTTTGCTTACTAAAATGGCGGTTGCTTCGCCCCATGGACGTACTACGGCTTTATAAGTAGAGTACCCGGTCTTGCGCCTTACGGCGCTTTAATGTCTTTGGTTATAACTAGAGGTCATATCGTGTACCTGTATCAATAACATCACCTTCTGCACATGTGCAGTGACGGCCAGTATGCCAAACTCAAACGCAATGAAGTCGCGTGAAAAAGCTCGATAGAAATGAAAAAGCTAAAGGGTAGATATATTGCAGTTTCATCAATTTCATTATGATATTTTTTTTCTCCTATGAATCTGACGTACAGTGTTGCATGAGGGGAGGATGTGTTACACGCCTGTTATTTGCAATATTGCAGTAACTTATCATGTCAGCAAATGAAATGTAACAAACGCTACACACACAGTGACATCTCCTCGCCTTTAATAGTCGATGACTGACAGGCATCGTAACTCAATATGCACACCTGCAGGCAGCTGCGTATTAAACAAGAGATTTGTCCTCACTTCCAGTGCTGAGATGCTATCAATTTGTTATAAATTGTGCATATGGTTCACACAAATTGACCGTTTTAAATGACCATCATCAACAAAAGTCTTTGTGGTTGATACGGTACGTACACCAATCCATACATACATAGTGAATGTGAGGTGAGTGCCAGCTTCTCTTCTCTTGACATATTGTGTACGTTGACAATATATTTTTCTTGTTTGACTGTTGTTGACAACAATTTACCTTCATCAGAACTAAAGGTCTGCTTTACTTGATGTGGTACACTAACATACCAAAGATGCAATCTGTCAAAACATCCCTCGTAACTCAAAAAAAAAAAAGAAAAAAGAAAAAAAGTGTTCACAAGGTTTTCACAATCTGACCTTCGTTGACCCTAAATGACATTTTGCCTCCACCTAAAACAATATGGTGCTTATAGCAAATGCAGTGTACCTACGAAACAAATATGAGATCTGTCCAATCCGTCCTTTCTTGAGATACCATGTCGTAAACGTTTTCCCTGTTTGACCCGTGTTGACCCCAAATGACAATTGAGCTCCACCAGAGCAAAAGAATTCTTGTAATCGATGTGGAATGCGATGTGCCACAAATGATAGATTTGCAAGAGAGATACCAGTCACAAACATACACACACACACACACAAACGTCATGCACAAGTCATAATGATTATACAGTTAGGCTAAGATTACTAAACCACAAATAGTGTAATGCTCTCAGTAGGATTCATAAGTTTCTATATCACCATCATGACAAGAAAGCAACTGTCAGATGTAGGTGATGTAATACTAATGGCGTAATTGATCAATTTTGGAAATTCTTGAGGATGCATGGGTACTCAGAGTACCCAAGCCGGCATGATAAGTCCGCCACTGCAGTATCAGGAAGCTCAATCTAGCGGCGTTTGTCTAGCGTTTGACTCATCAAGGATCATTGATATCATGTTGATCAGTTGTAGATGAACACCAGTGAGATTCACTTACTCTTTTTTGTAAGTGCTCGGAGAGTGAAGAGACGAGTGGACCAATCAAATGGAAATCCTTTTCTGCCCCGGGGGCCCACCCGCCAAGTATACAGCATCCTCACCCGACGAACAGGGGTGTTTCCCCAAGTCTTTGGTTTCTTAAAAAAAAAAAAAAAACTTGGAGGTGTGGGATACTTTCCCAGCTCAACAGCCTATCGGCCTTAACTTGGCAACCAAAAGCGGATAAGACTTGAATCCGACCACAGGAATCCAGAGGAAAAGCTAAGTCTGAATTTGCTTGAACTAGGGTTTGACTCCGACCTACGGCTTATCGCAATACGGACACTCCGACTGCCAAGCAAACCCACCAAATTACAGCCAAATTGTTGATTTATTTGTCTCGATGTTCAGACCGAGTCGAATCAGAGATAATCTACCCATGGAATAGATGTGAAACTGTTCAGATCTACTGTGTGCGATCATGTATCGCTAAAACTACAGCGCCACCTTTCGCTTGGTAGGGAAATTTTCATACAGGCACAGTCAGCGTTGTAGTTAGACCGAGTCGACTGACCGTATTACGATCATACCTCCAGATTTGGACATCATGTGCACTTTGTTTCACAAAATTTAGCTTTGGTTAAAATTTTCACAGACTGATGCAAAAGCCACTTCACATCAAAATTGGCGGTAATAGCATGAGCATGGAACCAGGTGACGGGGATGCATCGCCCCAGTTTTATGCGAGAGGGAGACATCGCCAACAAGTTCCCACACTTCTTCAAAATGATGAAACCTAAAATCGTTATGACTGGTTAAAAAAAAATATGAAATGCTGAACACACTTCTTAACTTCGAACGTCCACATCGTCAAGTTTACTCTGTTATAGTTTCAAGGCTGTAACTATCGTGTGGTGATCATATATGTTTTCTGTTGGCGAATGGGCTGAGAATGGACCATGACGTTTGTCGTCTACAGTGTTCCTTACAGGCCTAACGTACTAGTGATCATGTTTCTCTACCGCATGTACGTACATGTCCTAGCTAGCACACAGTCTGTCAACTACAAAGGTTCTTGAGGCATACGTCAATACCGGCTGGAAAGAATCTCTTATCTAAAGAACTGGTGAGCCACTCACCGTTCATTCAACCAATACACTGTTCCTGATACGTTCTATTTATTTTCACCAATCAATATTGTCAAGGCCGTACTAGGGTCATATCTTTTGGGGGTGTGAATGTCAAGCAAACTGGATGCTTTTTTACCACTAAATGGCGACCCCCCCCCCCTCCTTCGACAGATTCGGATACTAGGAATACCTTATCGGGGGAATCCAGCATTAAATGAGGGGGTGAAGTCTTCACTGACAGGGCACTATAAGGCTCGACGGAACAAAAGAAAAAAAAAAACTATTGGAGTTGCAGTCTGAGTTGAGCAACGGCAGTACTATCTAAGCCGACCGCCACCATTGGTTAGTGTGAGGATACAAGAAAATTATGGTTTTTCAGCCCCCCACGCCCACCCACATAGTAGGAAACGTCACTACCAGAGTGTACATGAGTCACATGTAGGCTACCCAGTGTTGCAGAATATCATGTCTGAAATTCCTCAATTCATGTGGAAAATTTTGGATTTACAACCCAACCCCCCCCCTCCGGTTGGCCTGAATCTTTACTTCCTGAATGCCCTCTGTTGCATGTGTTCAGCCTTGAGATAGGGGTCATATGTCGGCAATTTCTCCGACATTTTTGTACGTACCGATGTGGCGCTCCGCTTAGATAGCATCATTACTGCTTGCCCCAATCCCCCTTGGGAACCATTTGCCCCCTCAGCCCCCCCCCCCCCGCCAGATGATAAAGTCTGGCTACGCCACTGCCCTTGGGATCTCAGACAGTGGATGTGGACTGATAAATGTAGGAAGACTATCTACGTCTACGAAGCCTATTAACGAACAGTTAACGTTGAGAAAACCCCAGGCCGCATTATAGCCTCAAATGGCTTCTCTACGATTCAGCAGGTAATATAGATCCAACGAACGACTTTCTCTGCATTACCTTAAATGGAAACCACTATCCTATTAACATTATTTGAAATTTATTCCGCTAAAACATTCTCATACAGTTTGTAAATTTCCTGGTGGCAAGACGGAATATTTGCTCGAGTTCCGAGAGCTGACTATATATGGGCAACACCATCACGACTCACCGGAAGTGGGGGCGCTAAGTTTACGCAACCTTGCATTTTCCTTTACAGTTCTCTTTATTTTCATTTTTCATTCTTTGTTTTACCTACATTTTTATTTTCTTATTTCCATTTTCGTCTACCTTTTTTTACAACCCACCCCCCTTAACGCCCTTGGCCGCTGAAAAGGAGTGGCCCGCCACTGTTCTTTTTGTATGGCACCGTGGTAATGTGTTTGTGAAGTTTTATGTTTGTAGGATAACCTGCTATCGCGGAGTGCAAGAAAAAGCTTACGCAGGCTTTTCCTATCAAACGAATCCGTGTTTCTTCCCCTTTGACTTTTTAAAATCACATCATTGTAACACTAGTCTAATATCATTAACTCAAAACTCTGAGGTAGCCTATAATTTGTGTTTGTTATTGTGACAAACTAGGCAGGAGGGGGTTGGAAAGCCCATATATATATATATATATATATATATATATATATATATATATATATATATATATATATATATATATATATATATATATATATATATATATATATATATATATATATATATATATATATATATATATATATATATATATATATATATGTATATATATTCAGCCAGGCCGATGAATACCTTGTAGGTGATTCACATATTTGATTATTTGTGTTGTGAGGAAAAGAAGAGTCTAGAAAACTATGAGCCCTTGTAACGTTATGCCATTTGGTTGCGTGTTTGTTACTTTTACAGTGGCGAAATGGAGAAAGGGGGGGGGGGGGCGAACCCAGAAGAGCACCCCTCCCCCACTTGGATCCACTCCTGATGCGGAGGTCCATAATGGACATGCCTACATATAACAAAAGGTACCTCATGAATGCAGACATATGACACAAAATTTAAAATGGTATTAACGAAGTTCTTTGTCTTTCAGCGTTTTAACACGCAATATCACGCAGTATCACAACCTACGCTATATATTTCATGACTGATCGTATCAATGATGACTGGTAAAATAATAATTTTCGAAGCTTTGGTAAAATACTCTTAGGAAGTAGGCACGTAATTATGTTATTCGGCACGTAACCGTGGTTTAACTGGATCCTATTGTACGCATAGAGATTTTCACTACAGGGCTGCCGACGTTATACATTGACAGAAAAAAAAAAATAAAATAAATAAAACTAAAACCAAAGATACGTCTAAAAGGAGAACGTCCCCGTCCATCGACTTCGAAAAGGAACAATAAATGATATTTGAAAAAAAACAACAAAAAACCTCGACAAACAAACAAATTCAAAGTGATGCACGGCTACTCGATTTTGTGTTCACTACAATGCCGGATTCACCAAAGGCAAAAATCCTTCTGACCATTGATATGAAAGCTTTATAAAAAGCAAACGTCACGCACTGAGGAGGACCCTTTCCTTTTACTCAACAGAACAGCGGCATCTGGGAAAATAAAACAACTTTTACAACCTGTATACGTAAACTAGTTGTTTGTAAGTGAAGGTTACCATATACACAAGTACTGTACCCACTACACAGAAAAGTGTGTATTGGTTTATTACATCACAACGCATTTTAGTTGAATAAGAAAGTAAAGTTCTTTTCCAAAATAGAAAAAGAGGAACATTTAACCATATGGACTTCGTATGATCACTATTTCTCATTGAGAAAATAATTTAATGTTGTGCGTATTGTATCATTTGATGTTATTAACGTTGATTTGGTTACATCAGTAAATAAGAAAAAAAATGGTAGAGTCCGCCACGTAGTATGCACTCCTTATGGATTAAGCATTAAAGTTGTTCTTGCATCCTTTGAAGTTAGTGAAACAATGACACTTGGTTTTAGCAATATTTCCCCTTACTATCGTAATTCTATGATTTAAGCTGTTGCCTGCAGAAATCTTCCTCACATGGGAGTATTTTTCACAGTGTTTAAGGAATGGAACATTTTAAATAAGTTGTGAAATTTGAACAGTCCTAGGAAGGCCTACACAACGATCCGATACGTACCTTATATTTGTATCAATTCTATAATACATCTTATGTATGATTTCATAGACAGTTGGTGGTTTTCCAAGTTTATTCACTTCATCGATCGTAAATAAAAAAAATAAAAAAACAATTTTGCAACATGCTCCACGGCGAAAATAGGGTTTGGGAGACCAAAACATAGTTTTTGATATTTTTTTTTCTGCTCGAAAAGCTCACCTTTTCTTGCAAAATGCCTTTCGTTAAATTGGCTTTAAAAAGTAACATTAATATTGGTCTTGCGATGGCCCTTTTTGTTTTCCTTCCGATTGACAAAAAGCAGTTTGCCAATATAAAAAATGACGAGTTGGTGAAAACTATGAGTTTTCATTTTTGGCACATCAGGCTTGTTATGTATTTATTTATTTAATGTAGGATTTTATCAAATAGAAAGTCGGAGATGCAATTCATATGTAATCTCGAAAAATAGAAGAAATAATACGAAAAAAAAAAAACAAACGATATCCTCCCTGTTACCCTATTGGTATTGCAAACAACTTGCGTGAAAGGAATTTGTTTATCCAACCGGAACAGCACAACACGATAAATACTTCGTAGGAGTCGATATATTTTATTTAAAACTAAATATACTTCTCGTTGAGTTGGACACTTTGTTTGGACACATACGGGACGTTTGCAAACATGGACAGAGTACTGGTAACTTTGGTTTGCATTTGTTTGCTCGGAGATCTTCTCCATGGTAAGTACATGGAAACTATAGTAATTGCTAAATAAATGAAATACAAGCCATCTTTCCTTTACAGTTTAAGTTCTTCATATCCAGATTTTCCTAAAGTAAAATAAAACCTTCAGTGGGATTATTATAAATAGGGCAAACGACAAAACTTTTATCTATAATCTTTTTGTTTTGTTTTCTTTTAATTGGTTGAGTTTACGGTAAATTAGATGCTTCTGACTGACGAACCCAAAGCTATTGTCGAAGTTACGATTCTATCACGTCTCTATGTAATACTGTAACGCTTGTACGAAGAAATCACATAAACATAATAAGGAAACAATTAAAGAAAAAGGGTATTAATATGATAAAATTCTAGATTGCATAGTGTTAGTAATAAATGAAATATTCCGGCAAGTATAGTTGTTAATTTAAGACGGTACTTACTTGAATTCTGTATAAAAAATGCTGAAAGGGAAGTGAGACTTTTCATGGCATTGTGTAGAATAAACATCAATTATTGGATCTCTATGCGTAGGCGTAGCTTTTGAAGAATAGTTTGGCCACTTGGTTAATGTGTCTAACTAACCTACCTAATATTGTGATTGTGTATATTACAATTAAAACATGAAATAATTTGAGAAAAAATCAAGTAATAGGCGGCTATTGCCATTCATAGAACGGTGGGCAAAAGAAGCTAAGAGTGCAAAGATTACGACTTTAAACGTCACCGAGTGAAGCAAAATTGGTTACTGGTATGATAATTACATGAGACCAATTAATTATGAAAGAAATGCTGTTTTTTGACGTGTGGAGTTTTCTTTCACTGTATTGGAAGAATTTCTACCAGAATAAGCGATACGTTTCGCAATGATAATACCAAAGATGTGGATGAGTTAGAATAAATTATATTAAAGAAGAATTCGTTTCGGTAATGTATGTCTTAATTGTGGTGCAATCCCTAAACCAAGAGCAATACCTGAAGGACATTAATCAATGTGATTATTCCACGACAAGGCAGAGTCAATAATAATTCCTTGAAACATTTGTACATAGTCAACCCTCTTAGGTACATTTAATTTAATAAATACATTAAATCGAAAATTGCCTAACGATACCTCTTCTTCTTGAGACAATATGTCGGTCTTATCTACATTCAGAAGAAGTTTTTTTTTTTTCTGAAACTACCTGAAGAATTTTGAAACGCTTTTTACAAGTTGTCTGTTAGTGTACATTAATCATTACCAGTGAAGAAAGTATTGGTATCATCATCATCATCATCATCATCATCATCATCATCATCATCATCATCATCATCATCATCATCATCATCATCATCATCATCATCATCAAAAGTAAAAAGTAATGGAAAACTCATAAATTTAATGAAGTAACATGTACTGTCATGTTGGCATATGAAATAAAAACTAAACGGCCTTCGTGTAGAACCAATTGTGGTACACCGAACGGGTATCCAGTGACTCTGAGGTTGCATTGCTATATAAGTTTGCGTACGGTATTAGGTTGGAAAGGTAGCTATTAATCTAATCCGGACCGACGAGATCTAGTGAAAAGTATTTGGTAATCAATATTATCGAATTATATCTATAAACAGATAATGGTCACAGCACGGGTCGATTGTTGGACATATCAAAGTAAAATGGTTCAACTGGTTGACCAATGTATTCGAAGTTGTATTCGGTTACGAAAAGAATGTTATACTTTCAAATCGGTAAAAATTTATGGTGAAAACCATTTCTCAATAGCAGTCTTCGTCTTTTAGTTATGATTTTTTAAAGAATCATTTCCTTTTCAAAATGATACACTGTTACAATGGGAATAGTGTGATGCCACGAAGGCCAAACGACGACGTGTGTATCCCGTACATTCGATTTTTTTTTTTATTTTTATAAAAGATGATGATAAGTCTATAACAGTTGTGAGGTCCTTCAAATCTCTACCTGGATATTGAGATGGCGTTTGAAATTCCTACACTGAATACTATTTCCTTCATCGAAGAACCTCTTGACTCCCCCCCCCCCCCCCCCCCCGTGGAATATTCCTCTATAAAAAATTTCCTTCTTCTCTACCACAGTGAAAGGGGGCCCCCTGAATTTATACCCGATTGTTTTTACTATCGCCCATTATCCGGAAATTGGGCGACACCGTGACCTGAGCATCTACGCAATTAATAAGCTGGCTGTCGATGGCGTTGCAGTGTCCATCGAGAAGGAGGGAGGTCTGCCAAGTGACTGCGATTGAAACTGGAGAAATCGTTAAGAACCGTCACAACTTCGGATGTTTCCTTAGAGTTGGTGAACTGGGAAAGCTTCCACAACTTCGTTACGGCCGATACGACGCTACCTTCACGGATGGTGGTTCGTTGCATGGTTACGCGTTTGTGAGACCGAAATCAGGTAAGTAAAGTAAAATAACTTTCAATAACTTTCACTGAAGAACGTCTCCCTTGGCGGAAGGGAATTCGAATAACAGATAAAACAGTATATGAAACGTCAAAACTCACAAACAATTCATGATTACGGACAGCTTGTATGATGAAGAGGACTTTGCAGATGGTGTAGACAGCTTTTAGCTACGATGAAAAGTCGCTGTTTCTGGATTAAGACGTCTGGTATGAGGATAAAGATGATTGGATGATATATGATCAGATGATGACGATTCGAAGGTGCTTGAACGAACACTTTTGAAAGGGCAAATTAATAAGATGATGCATTTGGCACAATGATGACGACGGAAGTATTACAGTTAATAACCGTGTTCACAGGATTATCTAAGCAAAGCGCCACCAATGCATGGCCCTGGGAGGGCGAGAAAATTATGTAAAACACTAATATATATCAGATGGGTTGGAATGACACACGAATCGTAATTGAATTGTGCATCTTCTTTCATTTGTTTATGAAGAACTCGGCAAATAGGGGGGGGGGGGGGGTTGAACATACCCCCACCCATTCTGTTGCCACTGGGGTAGACCGACTGTGAAGTGGTTGAAAATGGTTGAAGATATTGGAGCAAGCGGGGGGGGGGGAGGATAATGACTCTATGAGGGTCGCATGTTAAATCTACTTGGAATTTCATCAAAGAGAAGTGCCACTATCAGTTGACGTATCGAGAAAGATTTGGATGAAATACCTCTCAGATTGCAGGAAATGTCGCTTCTCAGCCTCTTTTGCCTCATTAATGTTAACTATTTGTTTATTTTTTACTGAAAACAAATTAGGAAATTTACACTCCCACCTATAGAATAATGGATTTTTCTTTTTCAAATTTTAGGTTACGAAATAGTGGAGGGTCAAATGTTTTAACAAAAGTTTGGGGGAGGGGACATGTCCTCTCTGTCTCCCTGTATATCATAATCGAGTTATTGATTATTATATAGAGCAGCATCTAGCTTAGGCTATTGGCGCAGATGAGAGCCCAAAGATCAAAGCCGGTGTGCGTCATGGTTTCCATTATCGCGCATATGTTCGTAGTGTTGCATTGAGTCAACATCATATAAATCTGGGTCTTCATCATGTTTGCCTGCGTCGTCATCGTTTGAATTGGCTTCACCACGTGAATTTATATCGTTTTTAGTTGAAAGTATCGCCATCATCATATCACCTTGCGTCCTCAACGTTTCATTCGGGAGCTTTCGATTTGTACGTCCACGTAGTCGACTGCTACGATAAAGTGCGATTATTACGTCAGTTTTGAGTCGATGCGCATGCGTCACGTATTCTTCCTAGTCCACTACACAAATCAAGAAAGCCGTAAACCGTGGTTTTGCCGTCTTCGATTTGCACAGTGGACGAGAGAGACGACAAGACACATGCGCATATGCCCAAAATGACGTAATAATCGTAACAGCCTGACAAGTGGACATACAAATCGAAGGCTCCGTATTAACAGTCTTCATGGAGTAGCCTCCATAGATTTGTGACTATTATTTACTGTGATATTGCTATCATCATCTTAGTTTGTGCCATCGTCACGTTTAGTGTCACTGTTTTCCCTTTTAGTTTTCATCGTGGTACTTTGTGTCTCCATCATCTAAATTGTCATCTTCATCTTTTAAAAAAGAGGTCTTCGATGTGATAAAAGCCACCTTAATCATGCAAAAAGTGATCGTCATCACTACAAAACCCTCGTCATTATCAGTCGTTTGTCCTCTTGGCGTGCCGTATGATATTGTTTTTTTTTCCACGCAACAGAAGACAAACCCATACCACTTGTATACTTTTTTGCTTACACTCATAGACATTGCAGTCCAGAGTTGGAACTGAAAAATGCACCTTATGAAAGTAGAACTTTGACCATTCACTTTAATGATCTTTGACCTCTGAACCCTGACTCCGAGGATAAGAGTCAGGGCTTTTGACAAAGCCAAATGCGACACTTGCATATGGTGGACAACATGTCCAAATGTTATTTGATCATGTTGTTTATTTTCCAAGATATTGCAATTGGAATGTTTATAAAAATTAATCGGGAATCTGCCATTCTCCGATGATGATGACGTAACTGATCACGTGTCAGTAATTCTCCTCCTCAGTTATTCAACACAAAATATGTACACGTTTGCGAGGATGTATGGAAATTATGGGTAAAGGATAAAAAGAAGAAATACTTTAAATTCGTGTTACCAGTGATAATGTGACATCATAATTTGTCTTAAGTAGGTATACATTCAACTTAGGCAAAACTGGAGGAAGTCCCTCTCTGAATTTCAAAAAGTGCATGACTTGGGTAGGAAACAATCTTTCTGAGTGAAACTTTGGGAATATGTTTGTCAAACACTTCCGCTTTATACTTCATAAATATGTTTACAAGTTTTCCTTCTCCTTTAAGAGTCCAAGTACGGTCAAAAATGCAAAGGTGATTCTCATATAAAGCCCTGTTGTACCAGTAATGGACGTAAACATTTCATGAAAACAGCTATTTTGGACTAAAAAATGGAGCTGAAATAAAGTTTCACTAATTTGACCTATGGAATCTGATTTTGGACCCCAGATCATCACTCCCTATGGCAACTAAGAGAGCCGTAGGGTCCCCTAAGCATCAAACAACTTATACCATTTATCATCCCACACATGACATGTATAGGCACGAGATTAAAAAAAAGTGCATATTTTCACTTATATTTTATATCAGATAAACTGGACACAGGAGGGGTACATACTGTGACTGTTTATCCACCGTCGGACATCTCAAATGATTTGGTAGAGAAAGTTCAAAGTTGGTGTCAAATGGACTCCAGGTTGTAACAAAATAGTTTGGAGGAAAGGCAAGAGAAGGAATGTAAACACTGGTCCCCGACTGACTCTTACAAGCACCGACGACGCTGGCCTCTACACCGTACAACTACCGGGAAGGGCAAAGAGGGGCTTGTCCGTTCAGATTCTGGTAATAGCTGCAAGTAAGTTTAAAGTACGATTATCCGAGATACGGAGAGGGTATTGGAGCAAGCTGGACTTCAAAAGTCTTTTGACCTGATCGAAATATCGACATGGGTATATAGGGTCAACGAAGCACCAAGCACAGAAATAAGTATTTTAAGACCTGATTTTGTTTTGTGGTAATTAGTTTAGTAGATTACTTAATCACGTGAGACAAATTTGAAATGAAAAGTGTCATTCCTTGCGATGCTGACGTAGTAGCATGTAGCAAGAATATCATGCATATGGGAGGCAATCAGAAGAAAGAAAAAAAAAACTGTTTATCAAGCTATCGACCTGGAAGTATCAATATGCTGATAATTACGTAAGTCTAGATCTGGTACTTTGTCATGTTTTCTATTCAGATGGAAGGAACTGGAACGGTAAAGACTGCTTTAAGCTGTGTCCAACTGGTGAATGTCTAAAATCATCATCATCGAAAATATTCAGCAAATGTTTTTCTTTTACAGATTGTTTTTCTTTTAACTCTTGTTTCCGAACTTCATTTCAGCTTGTCCTAGAAATTACTGGTACGATCGTGAAAGTTCTAGTTGCACGCACGCTTCATATGAATGCCTGAATGGTGGTGTACTGGCTAACAACATAGACGCATGCCTCTGTCCTCCTCTCATGTTTGGTTTTGATTGTAATTGTGGTAAGTGTAGCACAATGTTTTCTCCTTATTGTTGACATAAGCATTTCATCAGTATATTTCGATTACACGACTGTTTGTCTGTAACAATCTTCATATGTACCTTACGACATCAAAGACAGTGTGGGGTATAATCACGGGTCAAACCTTATCATATGATCTGGCATCGATTTTGCCTACGATGCAGGAAGAATCAATTAGAGAAAAACGTAATTGAACAGAGACCCCTTCAAGTAAACTGTTATAGGTTATATATGCTGCTGGGGTACCAGGTACATAAGCTATGGGCTTCATTTTCCACCTGAGGTAATAATATGTAATCAAAAAGAGACTAAGCATGCAGCAGATTTTTGGAGAAAAGTGTCATCATGCCATACGACTATAGACAAAAGAATATGCAACTGAAGTAAAGACGCAAGGCAACTGTCATCTTAAATTGGCTCTTGAATGTGATAATAGAAAAGA
This sequence comes from Stichopus chloronotus, assembly GCA_021234535.1. Lineage (NCBI taxonomy): Eukaryota > Metazoa > Echinodermata > Holothuroidea > Aspidochirotida > Stichopodidae > Stichopus > Stichopus chloronotus. Next base: position 15,033,814 of record CM037833.1, read on the forward strand.
AAAACAATAGCTAGTAAGGGTAATCATCAATTACAAGAAAACCTGAATTACTATGGGCTCTGTTTGGAGTAAACATCGTCGGTTGTGATACACATAGGTTGCCGATTAAAATTGATAGCCAATTGGGAAACAATTTACATTGGATAAAACTGTGAAAGGTAGACCACTCCCAATTCACGAAAATCTGTAATCATAATTAAGTCAACACACAGACCATAGTGCAATAGCAATAAGCAATACCAAAACAATGGATAGATTCAATGATTATTTCCAATGATTTCCATTGTTTACAGCTTTAAGCGTTGATGGTAACGATTTCGTGGTTGCACTTACCCTCGGTGCCCAAGAATTGTCGTGTGGCGATCTCCCAGGAGGAAATACGAACTGCAAAGGCCACTTGTTTTGTCTCGCTGATAACTATGGTTGCACATGTTCATCCGGTTGGCATGGCAGCGCATGTGATCGAGGTACGCCCTTCATACGCTAGATAAACTTTGCAAAACAATGTTAAAATGGCTCGCCATTTATCTGAAGCAATATCAGTCAACATGATGGATTTTGTGCAGCTTCAGATTTAACAGTCGGCAGTGTCAACAACTGCTGTCATCATCAGCCGCCCCTCCAATCCTGCATCGGGTCACCTCTACAGTCTACCATGGGAACTTGAACGTTAAAAAGCACATAGCCCCAACAATACCTTGCTAATACATCTGTGTGGACTAGTGTCATCAAAGCATACACTTCAATTCGCTCGTTTCCGATGGGTATACGTTTGGTCTTTGATCCCCTTCCCTCTACACCTCGCCATATTAATGTCTTCTATATCACGATGCCAAAATTTTGTGTTATTTACACGCTTCTTATTTTTTCCGTTTTAGTTGTAATTCGGATTTTGTCGTACTAGAATCAGAGCCTTGTAAATGAATTTTGATTTGTTTATTCAGTGATTTTACATCATTATTGACTTTCTTACATTGTACCGACTTTTTCTTTTTACGATATATAAAAGCAGTAGAATCTTCTTCTTTACATAATTAATCACTTTTCGTCATTTTCCTACAATTCTCACAGCTTGTCCAAAAGGGAGATGGGGCGCCAACTGTCGCCAAAGGTGCCCGAGCTATGAATCTGATTGCAACCGATTTTATGGACCTTCCAGTAATTTCGTGGTGAATGGGTGTGGCAAAGGTTAAGAAAATAAATACGAAGTAAAGAACTTCGGGGTAATTAATCGATATCCAATGTAAAGATTCATACAAATAGCAGTGTATGATGGTGTGTGTTTTTTTCTTACCTAACGTATGTGGCATTTACTAGTTAAAGGGAAATAGGGCGTTTATTTTAGAGAAAACATCCATATTTTTTAAACCAATGTTTATGGACGTAGAATGATAGATTACTCAAAATAAGGAAGGACAGTAGCCTTCTTTTCAAGAAATAAACTCCCCACAGATAGAAATTCAGTTATTTGTTACTCAACACTAATTTGTTCACCCAAACTTTTCAAAATTCAAATGATGCATCTTCCATTACGCATCACATGCATAATGTTTTGAGAAGATAAGACATTGGTAGATGTTTAGTGATGAGACTGAATGGTTTAACTTGATTACCGCTACTTTCTTTTGCATGTCATGTCGGTGTATTCCAAACGCCCTATTTCACTTTAAGTTAATTTGACTCCTATATGGTTAAGTATAGGTCACACTGTCCTAGCCGTGGTATCTAACACTTGTCGTCCCGAAGGCGTTGTGTCGATAGGTTCCGCGTTGGTCCAGGTATTAATCAGTGTGATAAAAGGAAATCGGTGGCGGTAATATCATTGAAAGTATCAGATATGGTATACAAGTATCTCTTATTACGTAAATAGTATATAATTCAACACGATTTTTAAAGACGTTCTTGATGATGCACTGAAGACTTAAGAATCTAGGTCTCGTCGTATGGTAGGTCTAATTGTAATTACCCTTAGTCACTTTGAGGGAGTAATTAAATGTTAAAAGCGTAATTAATATATCAATTGTTCTCTTATGTTGTTAGAGCAGTTTTTTTTTTTTATCAAGCCCCCTGCAATTGTAGTTGTGTGTCGGAAAGTATTCTTTCTTATGTTCATTGTTTCTATATGTAAATTAACCTAGTCTTTCGTGTACGTTTTGGGTTGGTTGTTATGGTGTTCTCTAGCCTGGTTTCACACGAAGCAATATAACCTGACTTGTATCTCATCATTGTGTAGCGGTTTCTTCCCTAACGACGAATCCTGCAATGACGTAGCTACGATGGAAGGGGAGGGGTGCTTGTCCGTGTTTTTTTTTCGGCGATGTTTCGAACTTCGAAAACTTGAGAAATCTGGGGGAATAATGATTTTTACCTATTTCTCATTTTTTTACCCAGGGTAAGAAATTGCGAGATTTTAACATGCATAGTTCCTAGTTTAATGCAACGTATTCCCCCCCCCCCATTTCCTGTATCATTGCGCATGTGGAATGAGTCATGCGCATGTCTGGGAAACGTTCCACAGAATGCCCCATACTTTGCAAGTTGAAAGTGAAGTGAAGTAGTGGGAACTTATATAGGTTATTGAGTGGAACTATACAACGAATAGGGCTATATGTACAATTAATAATGATCTGCACTAAAAAAAGTACATGCAGGTCATAGAAGTTGTATTCGATTGCAGTTTTAAACAGGAACACTACTTCGATATCGTTCAATTTACTCCGAAGCCATCTACTGGCATGCCACCCTTTATGCCTCTGGGCTTTGAGGGTTTGGACAGATTATCGGTATGTCGGCCCAATACTCAGTGTGCTTAGGTAGCCCGGCTTAGCACTCTTGGACCAGACTCTTTTCGACATTTCTTTCGTAGTGAGAGAGAGGACAGACTAAGGAAGACCATTTTTGTCAAAACAGCTCATTTATTCATATTGTCGTTTTTGAATTTCATTTCAGTTCTCAATTTCTTGCACATGCAGTGCAAATTTAGTCAACTAAAAAGCAAACAACGGACGTTATTACCTAAAAACAGGAATTCCCGCCGATGGACTCAATTCAAATCTAGCATCAAATATATCATCATTTTTTTACATTTGTGACAATTATATACACCCTCAGATCAGCTAATGCCCCGTTCATGCCACCCTCACTGTCAAGGAAAATTCAGACCCATGTAACCTTAAAAAAAAAAGGGAGATAATTTCCTACCTTCGCCCTCTCTTCCTAGTTGTGCCGCTAATATCCTGTTTCCGCTCCACATTCTCTTTGACTTGGGCAACGCCCTAGTACCGTATAGCTTAATACATCCGAACACCATGGTTAAACGAAAAAAAAGTCGCATTTCCCTTCTTATTGGGTTCGATGATAATCATAATTATTATATTATTATATGTATAACAAAAGGATAAACTAAGTAAAAATACATATAACAAACCAAACTACGCAAACATTTCAAACCTGACGCGTACTTGAATGGCATTTAGTAAATGTGCTCTATTGTTTTTTAGCACATGTCAAAGGTCACTGGGATCACCAGATCTGCGAAAAAGTGAATTTTTTTTTTCGGTTGCTGTAACTTTGTGTCCACTGTTCAAACTGTGACATAATTTTGTAATAATCCTAATCAATATGAAATGTTCAAGAGGTCAGAAAAGTATACTTTTTTGATATCTCTCTAAACGAAACATTTTAGAGATGGTGTAAAGGGAAATTACGTTCTTCTATGTAGAGTGCATATTGTGACAACGTTCGACCTTTCGAAAGTTGTGACTTGTCTGGAAAGATCATGTTCAGACAAACCAAAGTGTCAACTGTAACCCCCCCCCCCATGTGATACTCCTAACAAGAGGTCTTGGCATTCATTATTCGTGAGAACGAGGTTTCCAGACCTTATTACACTGGTAATGGATATGCCGTGTGTAGAATGTGACAGGTGATACTGTACGCGGAAGTATAAGGTGCAGTAGCGCAGGGTGTGCAAATACAAACATGAATGTTATACATGCGGTTGCATTATTGCGTATGCAAAGAAGGTACACACACACACACACACATAGCTAGTGTATAGATTCTTTAGCATGAACAGATGGAAGAATGTCTCCAAAGTTTCGGCACTCCCACGTACTGTCTCACTGTTATAGAAGTTAACCAATTGACCGCTATCCATCCCCCTTTGTATATATGTATACACCCTCAGTAAATATATGTGGCATCTGAGGGATAACAAAGTTAAACACGGTATTACATGGGAATTCCTACGTAAAACCAGTACTTGCAATGTCGCCACAAAAAGATGCAAGTTATGTCGCTCGGTAAAGTTTTTCTTGATTTGTAAACCCCACATTTCCATATTGAATTCTCGATCTGATTTAATATAACCACATGCAGGCACGCCAAAAAAAAAAAGAAAGAAAAAAAAAAGAAAAAAATCCAGCTCTCTAACACAAAACAGTGACCCTTTTCTGTTTTGTATATATTCTTTGTATTGTTTGTGTCCCTTTCGTTGTGTGTGTCCGCATGCCCGTTGCGTTGTGTGTATCATTGTTGTTCAGTATCGCCTGACGAGTGGAGTTATCCAAGAAACTCAGAGTAGCGAGTCATAAATAGCTTGTAATTTGGTCAAATTCTTAAATGTATTTCTGTTCAGCTAAATGCTTAGAGCACTCTTGTCGAGAGTTCTGACAGCAACACGATATATACATATATATATATGAATCAATATCCATCATTTACATTTATATTCTACTGGAAGCTTTATACTTGGTCTGTTTTTTTTTTCTGGAAATAAGGTATCGATACCTGTATGATGTTTACTGTAGAGTATACTAAGCACATACACAATCTTTACTGAAAAGATAGCAGCAAAATTTTCCAGGTCTGTAAGGAATCTAGAAGAAATACACACATACACACACAAAATACGCGCGTGAGCAATCAATAATGGCGCGTTATCTAATACTCTCCAGAAACTTGAGGTCATCATTTTGAGTTTCGTCACACTGCGGTAGTATTCTGATGAATATTCAGACAGGAGGCGAGCTCTAAGTAGGATCCAAAATGCGATCGTTTAACCTAAAATACGGAAAAAAAAAAAAAATGCATCCATATGGTAGTTAATTCCGTCGTCCTTTTTTTTCAGAAACGTTTACGTCAGTGAAAATAGATTCTTTCAAACATATTAACTCTCTTTACTTTTTATAGTATATACTTTCCACAGGACGGTGTCTTCGAACATGTTACACATTTCTAATTGGAAGTATGTTCGTGCTACGGGTCTGGGGTAAACAGAAAACAAATTCATTTTTATCATTTTCATTATGTATTGTTCTAACAAATGAATGTGAAATACAAGGTAACAGCGACAGGCTCCAGAAGGAAAACACAAGATAGTGTGATGCAATATCTCTCGATTAGAATACCTCATCTGCGGATACTGTGAGTCTGACTTATAAATTACAAGGGGGATTAAAGTGGACTACAATTTAAATTCTCATAGTGCATATGTTTTACTGGACAATCTTATTCAAAACATAATCTTTGTTTACCTGTTTTGCCTTTCATTAAAGTGATGAATCTGCGACAAAGGAGAAATGATGGAGGCAATATGATATCATTTACGTTATGTGATATCATGTACATGATATCATATTATGTACATGATATCAATATATTGCGTATGATGTCATGTATGTACATGACATCATATCATGCGCATGATGTCATATACATGATTTTAATATCATGTACAAGAAACGATTTATTACTATTGATGATAAAATACGCACAAGGTGATTAAGTTCTCTTTCTTTTACCTTATGCATTTTCCACGTCTTTTTTTTTTTGACGCCTCACACACGATGCTATGAAGTTTTTGTTTGAATCTTTTCAGGATATTATTTAGTATCATAATTGTATCGAGTTGAAAGCATTGTGGTACATGTATACTTCACTTCGTTGTACAATACATGCAAACAGAAAATGAAAGTAGAGCAGGCTACCAATATTAAGCTTGTAAGTGACTGAAACTCCCTTCTTATCCTCTAGATTTAAGTTGTAAATGACCCACACTTGTTTGCTTACCTCCCGTTGATAGTCGTCATCTGTTAGTTTCCTGCCGTCGTTAGTCTGTAAAGACAAATGTTAATACACTCTTGATACATTCTTCTTTGTTTGGAAGTTTCATGTCAATGGCAGGAATCATATACAGACGAATAGTGCAGATGTAATCATTTCGTCATGTGACAAAGCAACGTCTCTCAGCTTTGAATGCAACCATCGTAAAAAAAATATTATAGAACAGTCTCGCTGTGTAGCTAAACATGTAAAAGGCAAAGCATGAAACTGTGAACGAGATTTATGTAGGATTTTACGAAGTTTCATTTCATCCGACACTAACCTCCCATTTGCCCGATCTGTTTAACCGATATCGAGAACCAGTAGATGGAGACCACCAAATAGAAAGGTCTGCAAATCGGAATTCAGGAAATGTAACAGATGGTCATATCGATATCGTAAAATGAGAGATAATCACTTACACCAAAGATAACGTGAAATGTAATTGTAAACCTATTTCCACCAAGTTATCCCTTGCCGCGATGCTGCTTGGTCAAGGTAAAGTCCCATTATCATCACACTGTAGATAGTAAATAAAGCTAATGAGTATTGTTAAAATCTGGGTCAAGTCATAATCTGGCGAAGTTAAAAAAAAGCGAGCAAGTTCATACTTTTTGGCTAAAAAATATTGTCAAGTCTGCATTAATGACATGATTCGGAAAGTATGTCAACCAACACTTGGAAATGGGTTAACTGCGACCTATAGACAGGACTGATGTAAAAATCACTCAACTCTACGCTATTCGAATTTGTATCACCAATCCTACCAATATACAGCAGTTTAAAATTTAACACACAGGTACTAGTACATCTGTCAGACGTAGTATAAGTCACATTAGATAAATTTGTAAGCACGTTTAAATTCCTTCCATAGACGAAGCACCAGTTACTTGATTGATGACTAGTTTGATGTATTAACAAATACAAAGATTAAAATGCGTTTTATCAATTAATATCATGTTACTATTTATTGAGAGGGTCGGCAGATCTCATGGAATGAAAAAAAAAGAAAAAAACGAAAACTGGGCCATGTGACTTCATACCTGCATTCTTGTTAACTTTACCAATATATTGGGGCAAGATACATCGATAGAATCTGTCGACAGAAAAGTAAATAATGTTCTTTTTATGATCTCGTGCTGCATTTGAAAAAAAAAGAAGTTAATGCAAATAAGTTTGTAAAGTGATTTGAAAAAAAGTTTGTACATAATGTGATCTTAAATCACGATTTATCTTTTCATCTCCCATTTTATTGACCGTAACAAAATGTCCAGGAGGTTGAAGTCGACCTAAACGAGTGAGGTCAATAGCTCAAAATCTTGGTGAAACTTCTATAGCTGATAGGAGTGTCATCGTCGATTGAAATTTTCTACGGTATTTACATCACGTTCCCTCAATCGCAGTTTACGAGCGCTCTTCGTCCATGTACGTTGTGGCGCCCTTGCATGAAGAACAGCACAAACGTCAGAACATTTCCACCATGAGATATCCCGGGCAATTATACTTACCCCAATGTTTTCATTCCGTCGCACTGTTCCGCAAAGCTGATGATATCCTGGGTTCTGTGGATGTTCATCTCTTTACCGTCCTCGTAGATGACCACCTCGTGGACGGAACTCAGTTTGGGGAATGAAACTCCCGAACTGAGAATGAGACCCCCGAGATTTGGGTCTAGTCCAATAGCACAGTCGTAGAGCTCTACCCTGGGAATTTCGATCTGTAAAGTAACAACATTGACACGTCCAGCTTTCATCGTGGCGCTCTGCTTTCGTTAATGTAAAGTGCATCGTCAGTAGATAGTTTAAGTTTTGATGTAATATGTTGATTCAGGGCAGTGACGTCCCGGGAGTTTATTCCATCAACTTTGATTAGTCATTGGGGTGAGATTCGTGGTTTTACCTTTCTAATGATGATAACGTAACGATTGAGCAATATCGTTTCGGTTGACTGTGGATGTGGATTAATTAATAACAAGTTAAGATAATGCAAGATACCTGTAATTTTTTTTTTCTTGTAATGTCTTATTTTTTTTCATTGTTGTCTTTGTTTTTGTGAAGAAACTTGTAAGCGATAACAAACTCATAAGAATATTCAAGCTGGTATATGAGTTGAGAGTTGTCATACTTTGCTACCGAAATTGAAATATGGTATAGACACTACAGAAGAATATCCCTTTAAGCCCCATTTTTGCATACATGAATATTCGTATCCATTCCCATTGAACTGTTTGATTTCAAGTAATAGTCATTGACAGCTAGACGTTCTTGAAACGAAGAACAAAGATAGATGGCCAAGCGATTGACAGTGCAACACATATTCCAGCTTTAAAAGGGGATTATATTCCAATGTGTTTGGGCGACACTGATGTTAATGACCATTTCAAGAAGCACCATCTTATATAGACCTCTTTTACTTACCCCATTACTGGAAGCCATCTCCAGTAATTGCACCGTTGACCTTTGAAGTAACTTAGTATCACTGCCTCCGAATATGACGTCATTAGTACAAATCTTCCGTATGGTGTCCAGCACTGCTTCCATTTTGTCCGTTTGCTCCAGAAAGCAGAGAACTGAAAACTTCGCTCCGTCTTCTAAGCCACTGAAGTAATCGATAATCCTGCTGGCAGCGTCGGAATTAAGACCACACGCAAACCGAAATACATATTGCAGATCGAATGGGTTCATTCCCTCTGAGGTCAAAATGGTTTCGTCCCGTGTGACGTTGTCAGCTAAGAAATGTGCAGCGTACCACTCACAAAACAGCTTATGGAAAAATCTCACCTCAGTTTTGTATTGTACCAACATCGAAGATCTCAGTGACCTGCCGGTGTTCTCTTTAAGGATTTCTTCTTCCACTAATATACCGACTCGTACGTAGTAGTTGTAACAACTTTCCTCGAGTAGATCGACTAGCTCGTCCTTGTCCCAAACGATCGTTTGTGATGATCCATTCAGGGCATCGAAGGCTACTTTGTCGAGTCTCTTATGGTCCTTCTCGTGGGCCGAGGCACTCTTGTCGTCGGATTTATTCCGTAAATGGGAGTGGAAACATTCGATGACGTAACGGAAACAAGTGGACACGGAGCGGAACTTTTGAAAGTTTTTGTCTTCGTGCGCCATGTGGGCAAACAGTACGAAAAATAACGGAACTTGGCAGAGGTCGCTGAGTACCACGTTTTCGTTCAACCGACGGTGTATTTTCTCCCCTTTGAGGAAATCGTTGACGACAGCTTTTTGGATGTAAGAGATCTGTGCAGATCTGTTGAATCCTGCTAACTTCATTCGCTTAGACTGTGGCGCGTAATCCTTCGGCAGACATTTCATCCGTGTGGTTAGTAATGACGCACGCGTCTCTGAACATGTCTCCTTTGATGATATTCTGAATGTCGGAGATGACGTCACTGTCTTGGTCGGGGTACTCGTCGAACCCATCCAGTATGATCAAAATGGAAGAGCAACTCTGAAGAATACCTTGAACGTCGTCCTCTGATAACTGTGAATCGATCGGTAAAATATACTGCCTGATAGCCTTTCCGATCGACCTCACACCGCCTAACTGCCTCAAATGAAGTAATATAACGACTTGCACGTATCGTAAAGGTGAGGGAGATATCCCATTACACCAATCGTAGACAAGTTGTAAGGAGAGGGTCGACTTTCCAAATCCTGGTTCACCTTCGATGATGATCCTCGCGAAGCGATTCACCGAATCTTTCAGTATATCGTGATACGATTTCAAATCCACCCATTGGCGGTGTGACGTCATTTCCTTTATGCCACATTCAACGAAGACTTTGTTTACGCAAGACATCCGGTCTCTGATGTAAGGGACAGGGTACACTGCGTTGTACAAGCCTTCGTATTTTGACCTCAGTTCTCGAATGAAACGTTCCATTTTGTCTGCGAAGCGAAACAAGAAATTTAATTTCATGCAACTTGACAAATCTATCTTTTATCTTCCCTATTTAATTACAATTTTGTTCCAAGAGTAAACTTTGTGGCCTAAGCCTCTTCTACAGTTCTCTAAAAGATTTATTTGGGTTTAATATTATATCGTTTTTTACATTAGTCCAGAAAACAAAACTGACCATGTGCAAGTGTGAAAGGTCGCGTGGCACGAAAATCACATTTTACTTATTGGGTATATTAATCATCAAAATTTTGAAATAGCCACGATATATCAAAACGCACCAAATATCAAAAATATTACGGCAAATTCCTGTTTCACATTTCTATCTTGAAGATACATTGGATGCGTAAGTAAATTGACATCAAGATTTCCAGACTCCTATGATATGTGTTATGCTATCGTTTGTTAACTTAACCTTTATTTCAAGGGCTAATGACAATTTAATACTAACAGAGGGTTTCACCTTGGAGGCAGATATCGTCTTCTTAAAGAATATTTATATCACCCTACCGATGTGCAAGCTCAGTAAATAAGTAATTCAGAGACAATCTGTAAAGGGTTAGGAAAGAAATACTGACACTGTGCAACACTCCACGTCGTCTGTTTGGCATATCGAACTTTGAAAAGTCATATTTCACAAACGGTGATAGATATGAACAGCGTTTTAACGGATTGTTATTCATGGTTTCAAACTGCAACTATTCTGAATAAAGCCAGCTCTTTTCTTGAATCCAGGCTGTCACACGACCGTCAAACATAAAACATTATAGTTAAGTTTTAAAGCTACGTGCCAACCATTATTTAAGTTTCTTTATAAAATTTAATGAATATAGCAGAGGAAAATCAAATTTATTTAAATATGTATTGGCGGTTATTTAAAACTATACTTTTTTTTTCTCACATAAAACATTTTCTTACCCTATACTCTAAAATTTGAGGGAGACATTCATAGCAGCTGTGATGTACATCTTGCCATTGTTAAAAATGAACTAAAACCTTGTTCAGGCTGGCGGGAAGATATTTTTGCAGCCTTCCGTTAGAAGTAAAGATATTCTTCCTTTTTAGATGTCAGTTTAAGTTGATTTTCAAGATCGAACATTTCCTCAAGTAGATTATGACTATATGCATTATGCCTGTGAACTGGAATTTAATTCACGAAGACATGTTTAGTGCACAATACGTTTTTTCGGGATTCAAGGTCTTAAAACTGCATCAATAAGTTTACTACCACACCCTACAATCGTCAGCTTGTTAGAGGATTAACAATCGTAAACATGCCTTAAAACCTGCTTAGTGTCAAGAACATTATTTCCATCATATCAGGAACATATCTGAGCTTACCCAATGGAACGTGCGGTAACATTCTTATTTTCTGCAAAGGAACAAAGAAGAAAGATAAGAACCATTGATAAATACATGTTGGTACGTTTTCCCTTTTTACAATATTTGATATCTTGTTAATACGTTAACATGTAGATATTGATTTTGTTATATTACAATTTACTTGGCGTCTCTGTGTTACCCGTCACAGCTGCTAAATATTTTCCCTATTTCAAAATTCACTTGTTAAAATCTAATTGAGTTATTTTCTTTGGATTCTAAAATATGTGTCAATGTTGATTTACCTACAATCGAAATCCAGTACACTAGTCATTCTATAATTTGATATTAGGAGTACTTTTCCAAAACTTCAGCCATTACATGAAAAAAGTGCATTTACAATTCTACTTGAAAGGCAAATTACCCAATATCAGAAATACTACAATCTGCAATGAAATGCACACGACGTGTATATTAATGCAACTCATTCTAAAAGTGGACATATCTTATCGTGGTAGTAACTGATGTATTTAATAACTATGTGAAGAGAAAACGAATGACGGAGAAGATAGTTTCGATATGAAAAATACGAATGACTCTCATTTAATTAAGCGAGCGTAAGGTACTCTTTAAGACCGAGAATGCGTCTTTGTCCTGACACTGGATTTATTACCATTCTACTGTGCACTGGTGTGCATGAGGTCCAGCTATCTATCAGCATTGACAGTCTCAGTTTTGTACATGGATTGTTATGTCGCGTATACTACAACACACATCGAAGCCCTATTGAAGGTATACCTCTTCTGCGCTTCCCGATGGAAACGACGTTTTTCTTCTTGTATCGTTCTCTCTGGACTTTACTGCAGGCAAAGAAGGTTTTGGTTAACGGTAAGAGTTTATTCATGTATGTCCACCGACAGTAATGAAGAGATATAAAACAACTGCCCTTTTATGGTATGATATCGCAAATTGATACATTCCGCAAAGTGGATTCTGAAAATGTCTAGCATCAAGTTGTACTACTTTTAGAGCGATAAAGTTCTGAACATACTTAAACTTGGTAATAAATTTCCAATTATAAATATGGGAAGGAAGAAGAGTAAGTGACGACAACACTTTCTTAGTGACTAGCGAAAAGTATAATAGTTTAGTATAAATAGAAAAGTATCTTATTGTTTCGTCGTTGGTATATGACAATTGTATGTTTAACCGTATCGGATAAAAGCAAAAATATCCCAAGATGACAAGATTATTCCTGTATGTATTAATAAATACGTAGTGCAATCTTTGCGGTTGAAAGAGCGACTTTTAACTAGTTCCTTGTGTGTTTAAAGCCAACACTGCATTATTTCATTTGTAGCTTTTAATGATAAGTGTAACGCAGTTTCAAATAAACTATGCTCGTATAGCAAGGTTTGGGTTTTACGGTATAATTGTACGGTGTAGCTTATAATTACTGAAGACACCGTACCTTTGCAAAAAATAAAAGTAGCTATCAGGAGGATTACAGGAAACAGGCAAAGTAACCACAGTAATGTGAGATTACTACCATCTGCTTTACGTGTCTCCTTTGTCACTAACTCAGTAGTTTCTTTTACAGCTGTTGAAGAAAACAAAATATTCGAGTAAGACGTAATTGACATATAGAATACCGTAAATGTTAAGCCCTTGCACCACAGCACCTACTGATTTATGCTAATAAATCGATAGCACGTGCAAAATGTAAGGAAGTTTGGTAATTCCCGTCGACCCATGTGCTTATCACAGCATGAACCAGAAATAATTCTTGTACATCGTTTTAAAATTTACGTACAACAAAGGCATGCATTTCTTATAAATTTGTTCCGATAAAATATCATACAAAGTGATAACATTCCTTACTTTTTTACATAAAGAAACGAAAAATAAAGATTCAAAGGAACATCTCTAGCATGAGTTTGGTACTTCATCCACCTGGCGATTTTACCCATGGGGATGCTCATTTATGTATTTGCCACTTAACTATGAGCAAATAGACTTACGTGGTATGTACTGTAGATCAAACCGTGCGGACAACTCCATGTCATCTATACCTCCACTTACAATCCTGCACTCAACTGGTATTCGTGATTCTTGGTTCGAAGATGTAATTTCAAATTTTGAGGTCAAAAACACATCAAAATAATCTCCCTCCGCGTTATTCGTGGTCTCGTGGTCTGTGAATAGGATTTGAGATGAACTACCGACGGTTTCAACTGCTCTCCATTCCAGCTGAACCTTGGGATGTATTCTTCTTACACTGCATGATAGATTACCCTTGTTACTAGTTACGTCAATAATGCAGTATTGATTAGGATTACAGCCATTCACTACCGGAAATGATGGAACTGCAAATAAAGGGGAACCCAATTAGACAAAAGAACCAACGTCAAGTCATTAATTTGAAAGGAGAATATTTTCAATAAATTTGTTCTAGTATTGAACATTGCCTCCGAATTATTTAGGAAGATTTACTATTTGTAAAACAATATTCAAATGTGTGGGAACATTTACAAGCTCACTGGCTCTTCCTGTTGTCCCCTCCCAAATGGCTTCTTTATTAATATCTTGTTTTCTCTATATTACCATTGTTATTTACATGAAAGACATTCAAAAACGTTGGATGAAATGAGGAACTAATTATCGCGTATGTAATGTTTGTATGGCATCATCACATAGTTACCCTCGAATGGGCAGTGGGGCGGTGCTAAGAAGGGGGGGGGGGTGTCGGTGTTGTAACGGTTCCTCGGGAGCGGTTTTAGTTATTGTGAAAAGAGCAAGAGCGAAGGGGCGCCTGTGGGGACCGGGAAGACCATTTCCGGCAATTTGGTGGGTAGTTATGTCCAATATGGTGCCTGACACACTGTTTAGATAGCCTTTCTGCAATTCTACTCAGCTCTTAAATAACGTTGTGCTCCGCTTGAGCCTCCCACTTTCATCTAGGATTGTTACCGTCTGTCCTGATTATTCGTGATTGTTCCGTTTTCTAGCGGAAAAATGAACGTCCCGACCGGTAACACAAATCGTCCCGATTTTCTGGGAAATTAGTTTATTCTTTACTACCTTAATCTTGTCTTTCGCATCGAAAGTCAAAATTCATAATATCTGCATAGTAAGTTATTTAATTCAATTCTCAAGTATTAATTTTATGACCAGTCCGCAGACTGTGGTTTGTGGAGCGATTGTGGCGTCAAATGCCAACTTAGCAGAGTCCCTTTCATTACCATCTATGAAATTCTCTAAATATGGGGCAAACAAAGTTATGACAAACTCGGTTTTAAATATTGTACTATTTGCTGTCTAGGCAGGTACCAAACCTTTAGCAGGAACCCTTTTCTAAACGAAGACTTAGGGGCAAGGGCCAGACTGCCCCGGAAGATTCTACAGGACGGGCAATCTTACTGCAAACTTAGAACAGATTTTTGGCTACATTTTTGATATCGGTTGAAGCCTTTTAGACGTCATCTGCTCAAATTCGCCAGTATGCCTTCTAATTACCACATTTTTGTCATTATTTCCTGCCCCAAAATACCGAATCGGTTCAATTCGAGGTCCCCAAGATTTTGTATATGAGTATTGGTAATGCCGCAATTGAGTTATCCTAACGTCCATACTCTGGCGGACACACACATTTGTCAATGTTGTAAGATTACCTTTATGATGTACGTGGCCTAAGTACCGTAGCGCCTCTTTGGAGGCTGTCCTTACATGGGTGCCTCTAGTCCCAAGTAGCTCAGTGAAAAAATAAATGCTGTCGTGTGTAATTTTCAGTGGCTGTGAGCGCTATCGGGGGATGAAGTGCACTCACCTCAATCTTATTTTGACCTTCCAAATAAATTGAGACCAACCTGAAAAGGTATTTAAGCTACTGCTATTTGTAGCAGGTGAGGTCATGCGTAAAATAAAAAGAAAAAAAGTGGTCTTGGAAATGCGATTTTCAGGGATCAGGCCATAATTTTGCGGTATGACCTGATGGTGGCGCTCCACCTAAAAGTATACTCGGAGGACGACCATGCCTTCAGTGTCAAAGCGATTAGGAATATTCTAGGGAAAGGCAATACAAATTATAATCACACTCCCAAAGATTTATTTACTTTTTATCATTGATTGAGAAACTGAAGACATGTGGTCCCTATTACGGGGCTGGGTATAAACATCTAGGCACATCAGGAAAAATACTGTTTCCGTCAATCTGAAGGGAGGTTGGTTGAACAAATTTTCCTTGCCAACTTCGAGCCAAATGATGGTGGCGCTCCGCTTGGTAGGCCTACATGCAGACCACGATAAGATTCTTTGCTCGAGTCGACCTTACGATTTATAAGATTAACTTGAGGCCGTCACGGTGATTGAACGCGATGTAATAAGATGAAATACATAAGATAAGATAACTCCTAATTATTACTGTTTTGTCCATACAATGTTTTTTTCCTCATCCATTGAAAAACTGCAGACATGATTTCCCATAAGTCTGGATAAGGCCCAAGACATCCGGAGAGTGCCGTTTCTGACCATCTTGGTGTTTGTAAAGCCCAAAATTTCCTGGTTGGCCTAATATTAGTTGGCACTCCACTTATAAGACAGTCCTGTCAGCGTGGTACAGGAAGGGGCCACGACATGTTGGCCTGGTATGTCCCAGTAATGACCTACGGCAATATGCGCCCCCAAATCATAAGACCGTGGCCATGACATTGGTAATTTCTGTTAACTTTCTGTTAATATATTCCTCTTCTGCATAATTGTCATTTTTATGAAATTTTCCTCACGATTTCAAACCATTTTCTATCAGACGCCTTTTAGAAAGAAATGATCTTCTATGGTTATTGGGGGCAGGGTTGGGGAGAAGTAAAATACAAAAGTCAATGCAAAATGCAAAATCAAGTGTAACTTCTTTTAGGCCACGTGTAATAAGTGAAGATACTTCGATTCGCTTAGTGGGATTATGAAACACTTTCGTATCCTTCATTGCAGCCTTACATTCGAAGGAGATCGCTACATGCTTTTGCTTGTTAATTCCTACACTTGTATTCTGAGACAAAAACAAAACAAAACGTGGTTTTCCTTACCGTACACTTCTACTTTGTAATTCCTTAATTCTTCACTTATGCCGTCGCCAGACATGCAGCTATATGTCCCTTCGTGTTCGATGTTGGCGTGGGGAATTACCAAAGAGCCTTTCTCGCCAAGTTCATACTCTCTGGGAGAAAAGCTGGTAAAAGTATTAATTTCATAAGCTTTATAAAGTATGACATCACTCTCGTCTTCTTCGGTCTGCTTGAAACTCCAGACTACGAAACTAATTTCTGATCTGGCACAAGTCAATTCGACTCTTGTCTCAGCTTTAGAGTAAATTCTTTTCGCTGGCACTGACAGTATGTCGTAATCAATGTTTTGAACCAACATGAACGCGTCTCTCTCTGCAAGGAGTTCGGTTGCTCCAGTTTCTGAACACACGACGAATGCGAGCATGGTTGAATGCCGGAATACATTGGTGCCGGAGATAGTGGTCGAGTACGTCGGGGTTTGATGAGTTATTTTTGTGGTGGATGGAATGGTATTGTCACCGCCTTCTGTTTTTACGGTTAAGCTCAATCGGACCGGTGGTCTGCAGTTGAGTACGGAGCACTCTATCGTGGAATCTTCGTGTATTTGTGAGAAACATATCTCATGCGTCATGTAACAGTCGTTAATGCGTGGACGACTTTGTGAAGGATAAACTAAAATGCCATTAAGGGGAAAAAACAATATATGTGAATAGAAAGTAAAAAGAGAGAAAACATTATATAGACTCAAAGTTTCAATTTTGAAAAAAAGAGTCAAATTGTCTTAACTATTGCATAAGTTAGGGATCTCGTGCTGTCTGTAATCATTATCTTAACTTGTGTATCTTACTGTGCCATTTCTAAATGCACCTACGTTACGGGTTTGCATTATGAAGTTGTTGCTGTAAATTCGTCGTTGTGTTGGATATATTGTGAGGCATAATGCACTTAATTTCATCTACATACCAGTTCAATATTAACATTATATTATCATTTCAGACATTATCAGTCCATCAGGACATCTTACCGATTGTAAAGACTTCGACAATGTGTGGAAGAATATCATCGCCGGGGGATCTTAACTTGTAGACCGTGAAGTTAGTTTCATGCTTTAAGGAGACGCTTTTTATGATCAGTGAACCGTTTGGGTGCACGTCGTATTCCCCCGACGTGTACCCGATGCCCTGTTTTGCATTCTGCCGCAGGTCGACGATGGGTTCGTTGGTCTGGTGTTCCGTGGTGTTGAACCAAAGTATCGCAAAGAAATCGTCGCCGAAGAAACAATTTATAATTTCAGATTTTCCGAGCTCAAGATATTGAGGAGACGAACATCCCTCTCTAGCCGTTCCTACATTTAGAGAATGATGAAAAGATGTAGAAAATACGATGGGTACATGGGCATCCTTAAAATGGAGCTAATTGAGTTGATTTTCGACAGGTTTGTTAGGAAATTTGAAGGATTCAAATACTTGCAAAGCTGCGAATTGTCATAATTACTCACTTTGCTCATTCAGTAGTTACGGAAACTGTCACACATGTTCATTGTTTTTTTTTTTTTACTTAAACCTGTATTGGTTGTGTGAATATAAATTTACACTAATTTAAAAGGTGCCTGGCTCAAATTTTGGACATTGAATTGTTGATACTCATTCGCTGATGTTCCTTTGAATGTGGCTCACGGGGAAGCTCTTAGTCTGACCGTTTAGCATTAGTTTCGTGGGGTAAACTTGACATGTTTAGTAAACTTTATTGAATTACAAAACAAAACTTAATTTGCCAAGTTGTACCCAAGTTGATCACTTTGTTTGTAATGTTGCTGATAGTGAGTAAACTAATGAAAGACGAAAAGACTGTGTATACGACACCCTGCTAGCCATTAAATCGGGGAATAAAGGAGGGGGTTACTAGCCAGCCTTTTCTTGTATTTTATCCTTTTAACGTTAGTCTAAGATTCTTTTCAGTTATTTTCAGGCTTAATCTTAGTGTTTCCATTAAGCCGTTTCATGATCTTATAACTCACTGTTTCTTGTTATATGTATTTGAAATTTCATCCAGAGAAGTACGTATAAATAATAAGCCGAAAGTCAAGTTACGCCTTCTTTGCCAAAATGTGGCTCAAGTAAGCTGCATACAGCTTGCCTTTTTCACAGTACTGCTTGTACCCAAACAATGCCCTAAAGAGATTTCAATTTGAGAAATTAATGACAAATTAAGATATCAAAGCCAAATGAAGGAACTTGCAGCATACAAACAAAGAAAAAAAAAACAACGACCAAACATAATATTTATATATTAATACCTTCAGTTTAAAAAAGTCTTGTGCTTCTACAGCACATTACACTTTCAGTGGATTTTTTAATAACGTACCACCAAACAGCTTTTTTTTTTTTGCATTTGAGTTGCCTGGGGACAAAAGTATTACTGTCTGTTGGAGATTTTATTACTAATTTACCCAAAATAAGTTTACTAGATAATTGAACTTACCACTGGTGCTAATAACTGACAAACATGTCAGGATGAACCATATGTCGATATCCATGTTAAATTTAAAATTCGTTATCTCCTAAAAAAAAAAAAAAAATGAAACGAAAAACAAGTTTAAGGGAACTAGGTGACGGCTGTTATTGTGCAACAGTATTTGCATTATAACAGTCTGTGAGAGTCACCGTGCTCTTGCTACTTGGCATGTAGTGTAGGCTACAGCACAGTTTACGATCATAATACACCAGTATTATGACAGACTTTGGACCGTCTAGACATGCATTTTGTTTGCAAATCATTGGCTAGTTTCATTTTGAAATGTGAGGGCAGAAGAACAATTTTGGGAGCTTCGTCAAGCGACACAAAAACAACAAAATACATAGCACGTGTCCCATAATGATTTCAACGCATAGACACTCATGCATTTCTCCTTATATGTGTATCATACAATACATAGTTCATGAATATAGTATATATAGTCCATATAGTTCATATAGTTCATGTTCAGGTTTACATTCTTAGAGTGAAATTTGTAAGTAGAGTGAGCGTACTTACAAATACGTATAATTTACCTCAATAGAACCACAACGTCTGGCTTTTCTACTTTTTTTTCTCAAGAACGAATGCATCAATTGGCTACCTTTAATCACGATACAGTAAGTATATCCGCCTGCAATATGTGCACTTCCTTCGATGAAGTTCTCTGCTACGAAAGAGTACTGAATTTCCAAACACCGATAACACTATAGGGCATTATGATGACTTACAGTAGGAGTAATGACACATCGCTACAATAACCGTCGCACAACAGTTAGGTTTCAAAGTTCAAGATTATCTATTGGGTTTACAGATTTCGTTTAAAAGGTTAAACAGTAATGCGATTATGCGTGTAAGGTATCTGTTTTATGGTGTTAGAGTTGTTTACCTTCTTGACGACTGGTAAGGCTGCCATGATGGTATAGGCTTATAACTTTTATACCTCCTAATGTGAATCCCAGCAGTATGCGGCTATAAAGTACTAACTTTCTGCACCGACTTCACGTGTGTATACTTTTATAGCCCCGTACTCCTAAACATTCAAGTGTTAAAATCTGTGGTATTTTTTTTGTGAATTTGTGTAATTAAAGACACATTTGTCACCCGAACAATATTTTCTGCGATTGCAAATTATGTGTGCCTGTGTTGTTTAAACTAAGTTACGCAGTACTTAATGGAACATATTTAAATGAGCGTCATGTATATTTGGCACGGTACGTCATTGATATTGTCGCTCACTATATAAAGATAACGGCTTCGCCTACAACGACTTCACCTACAAAAAATTGTGTCGAGCTAAGCTGAAGTAACAAGATGACGATAACACCATGGCCTCCTCGCTTCCTTTGAGAATGCTCTCTTAAAGTAAAAATTGCAACTGTAAAGCTGCAGATAATCCGAGACTGCTGTGCAACGTAACCGTGACTTTTATAAACTAGCCTTCATATACAACTGTATATGATCAACTTCATATACAATTGTTTACTTGATATTTTCCTACCTATCGTGTGCAGCTGAACGGTTTGACGTAGAACATCAATTTCAAAATTCCCATAGCTATACCCACCATTTAAAGGGAAATAATGCGTTCGCTCCACAGAAGATAACCATATTTTTAAAACCAATGTTAGTGCACACAGAATGATTGATTATTCAAAAAAAAAAAAAAAGAGAGAGGAAGGGCAGTAGCCTTTTTTTTCAAGAAATAAGTTTGTCACTGATAGAAATTCAGTCATTTAATTTGTTGCTCAACAATAATTTGTTCACCCAAACTTTTCAAAATTCAAATGATGCATCTTCCGTTACTTATCACATATATAATGTTCTGAGGAGATGAAGCTGTTGCATATATTTACTGATAAGATTGAATGGTTTATAAATGATTCAAGCTATTTTCTTTGTATACCAAGTTGGTGTATTCTAAATGCCCTATTTCCCTTTAAGTTATAAGATAAAATAAGCAATAGTTGAGTTTAGTGATCAGTCCGACCCCACCCTCCTTGGACTGAGATCCAGGAATGAAATATTACTGCTTCTCGTTTTTTTCTTTGCCATGTTTCAAATATGTTCCAATTATTCAACTCGAATGGTTGGTGCTTCGAATTCTGGATCCGACTAAGTGAATGAGTGTATTCTGAACATTCGCACATCAAATCATTTCAAATAGACATGAGACATTTTAAACATTTTTTTCTTCGAAACTGATAGGCTGGGTAGATGCTCAATCATGTCGGTAAGTTACCCGCTAATGTGTGTAATCATATAGTAGTGAATCAATAACTTGTTTGTTTGCTGGATAACCAGTCTGCAATCTTATGTTATGGGTGACAAATCCTTCTCAAAATTCTGTTTAACAAGCCTAACAAAGCAATTAACTGGCTAACCTTCCTTGTTCGTGGTTCGTTTGTTCGCAGAGTTCGATGTTCCCGTTTTTTTTTTTTTTTATATTATTGTTATGTTTGCCAATGAGCATAAGTTTATTATTCCGAGTGTTGTCTTTCCCTTTGAAAATACCACTGTAATTCAGGTTCAATGTTCCCAGGGTTCCGCTTAGGAATGTCCTATAAAAGTGGGAGTGAGACATTTGAATTCGTTTTTTTATTCCTTGAACGCTTTTATCTTGAGGTCTGAATTGCTAACATGCAATGTAAGTCGTTGATGTTAGCAGGGCACGACTCTGCGAGCTTCACGTTATTTTTTTTTATAATTGTCGTCATGCTCAAATGAGGTCATTACAAATCCTGTCTTTTATACCTCATTAGGACAAAGGATAACTGCGGCATATCATATCTAGTTGTCATTTAAACAGCAAATACCTAGGTTATCCTCAGCTGCATTTCAAATAATGGCAGATGTCTCATTTGTTATACCCAACAGCGAAACGTGATGTTTTATTGATAGTCAGAGTCTGATCAAGTTAACAAGAGAACGGAATTTTTAACTGGTTCCAATTAATCATGGTGGTGTGTGACAGTTGTCCAAAGAGACCTCCATAATAATGATAACATTTTTACTTATTTTTAGTGACTTAAATGTAATAACATGCAAATTGACGTAAGCATTCCAATGTGTGTGGGGAAAACATTTCTGATTACTTATTTGACATTGCAATTAACCTAAAAATACTAAAAATGGAATCGCTGTTTCGAATATCGTATAATGTACAGTGTATAATTTTACACGAATACTATCAATTATTTCACGTTCGAGGTAGAATATTGTTTCAGGGTGGCGCACGTAATGGAGGTTCCCCTCAATTAATAAAATGTCGTAGAACTGAGTTGCTAACAATATGAAATTCAGCTTCACCATACTGATGGGTAAATCTGAGCTATTGTTTTGTTGATATCTGATACATATCAATTAATGTTTGTTTCCTAAAATACTTTACATTATTGTTGGGCTGTAAGCATTTTAACTCATGAAAAGGATATACACAACGACTCGTTACGGTTTACCTCACAGATTGTAGACCAAGTAAAAACTCAACAGAAAACAAAAACAAAAAAGGCCACTTTTTAATGTATTTTGTCCTATATTAGAGGTTTCTGATTTTCTATGTGGTATACATTGCATACTCCTGTAAAAGTAATACCGTCAAGCATCTAAAATATGTTATTAACTTACCAATAACAAGAACGTTAACTCATAAGAAAGATCTTCGACAGGGAAAAAAAATCATAGTCAAATAAAATCATATTCATTACCTTTTAAATAAATTGTCTTTGCACCTTGGGGAATGATACAAAAGTCGAAAGTATAAGTGAACTGTATTAATCACAAAGTCATGTGATAAACATGATGTTGGACTTCCACAAACACAACGCATCTGCAAAAGAATACAAAAACAAGCTGCATTGATGGCTGATGTGACAAGCTTTACTCCATCACACAATGCCGTCCCAAACCTCCAAATCGTCACATGTTCTTTGACAGGGTGAAAGCCTCCATTAGAAGATAAGGCAGTCCTTGTTGATGGCTTCTGACAGGTTTTCCTACTCATAGTACTCGATAATATTACGTTGGAATTGCATGTCGATAGGCCCGATAGTCT
Source organism: Stichopus chloronotus (assembly GCA_021234535.1). Classification (NCBI taxonomy): domain Eukaryota; kingdom Metazoa; phylum Echinodermata; class Holothuroidea; order Aspidochirotida; family Stichopodidae; genus Stichopus; species Stichopus chloronotus. Next base: position 15,056,776 of record CM037833.1, read on the forward strand.
AATTCGGGATATAGACACAATCACTTAAAATGTAACAAACGTTCTAAATTTAATACTCGGGATATTTTATACTTCGTCTTCTCCGACCCTCGCCCTGAAGTAAGAAGTAAAATTTAAATAACGTAAACCACTGAGGAGAATTAGTACGTCTGAGATATTTTTACTTATTAAGATGTTTTTAATTAGTAAGATGCATCGGATTTGCAGCTGGGTCAATGATGTCTCCCTTTATTCAAGTAAGCCATGACGATACAGAAGTCACCCCCTGGAAGATGCAGTGATTCATCGCCATTCGCCTAATATACACCTAGCAAAACCAAGCACCGAAATATGCCTTATTTAAAAAAATAGAAGACTAAGAACATCTGCCAGAGTAATCTGTGCCTCTATATCTCTTCAGCGGTTAACTCCATTAGCCTCCCGTGTTAGTCACTTAACTAATAAAGATGGAAAAGGATTTTGGTCTATCGTCATCCATTTTATGTTATATAAAGGAACAAACTGCAGCTGGGCTCCCCATCTCCATCGTGTAACCTAGCTACACAATTTCACGTTAGTTCATTAACGAAGTATTACTCTCAACCTCTGGATGTCTCAAACAGATGACTAATAAAGCTTGGATGGAACAACGGCACCACTTTTAAATACTCTCTACTGTACCTACCCTTTCTGACTTTCTTTAAACTTTCGTACCTGCAAAATGAAGACAACGTGATATGGAGGAATGAGTTCAGTTCTTTGACTAGGTCAATTTGTTTTCTTTTCCTGTAAAATGGGTGACTTTGTGACATATGGTACAAGCTACTCAACTTAAAAGGATCGCTCAGTGACTTCGTTGACAAAATTCATGAAAATGTGTCACACATGTTGAGCACTTCTGATGGTAAATAGTCGAACTACGATATTTTGCAGATCTGACACACAACTGAAGCCACAGCGCTTGAGTTATTGATAATCAATGTCACTTATTGGAAATCGGTGGCGAGATATTTTTTTTTTATCATAAAATACTTAGTATAGGCAAACCCTGTTAAAATAAAAAAAAGTACAATTTCTTTCATTTGCAGTAAAAGTAGGGATTAATGCATGACTAATGAGGCTGATTAGAAAAGAATGGCCTGCAATGATTTTCTTCAAAAATTGTCACAAAAGGAACAACATCAACTCAATGGGTCTCTTAAATAATTTTACCAAGCATTCGTTCACAGCTAGGGTTTCCGTGTAAACAAATATCTACCTACGTGGAAAGTCACAAAGACAATGCCGTTGGTTTTCAGATAACTGCTTTTTGAATACATCTGTCTTGAAGTGACCATATCTTTACGTAAACTGCGATATCAGAGAATCAATTTTGATGTTTTAATACTCGCTTGATTGTTGTAACGTGTCGTCTAGTCAGTAATGTCGTCGAAAACCGTGTCGGGTTCACTAACTTGTTTACTAACTTCTTTAATTAAGAAGAGTCAATCTTCAATGAAACGCATCAGTTACAACAACTGCATGATGAGCTTTACCAGTGGGATTAACAAACACTTCCATAAATCACTGTATAGTTAAAATACGTCTGTGATGCTTGCCTCTTTTATGCTTATTCATAATTAAAGTAAACCTCCTCACGGGCAAGGCCCCCGTGACCTGAGCTGGAGCCTTTTGAGGGCGTACCAAGCTATTGTGTCTTCCAAGGATCAGTACCCCACCAGGAGAAACGAATAATCTGAACAATGCAGTGTTTTAAATTAAGGACCGAGACACACTACATTTAAAGTGGGAGTTCACAAAAGCTTATGTTTTACTTTAACTTAAATACCATACAATGTTTAGACCAACATGACCGACTGAAACGCGTTTTCGGATAAATCAAGATTAACTTACTTCTTCTTTGTATGCTGCTGTCGATAGTTTCTTTTTGTCAGTTGTCTGAAAGATGAATAGAAAAATATGAAACATCTCGTCGGACCTCAGTATTTATGTATAAACATGTTTCTCTTATTTTTTTGGTAACTTACTTCCCATCCGCCTGAGCTGGTGAGATAAAATCGTGTATCTGTTGAAGGGGACCACCAAACTGTAAACAAAAAGAAACAACGATGAAAACAGGATAAAGAATTTTAACGTTCACCGTCTAGGGACTGCTACAATAACGATTTCATGACATGGTCGCATGACATGACATGCACCGTCGTGTATGCCTTTGCAGACATATTAATTGAAATGAAATTTAAAAGTTCAAACGTGTAAGGAATATCGAAAAAGTGGCAACCCATGAGGCACTAATTTGTAGTAATCAGTGATGTATTTTGTAAAGATCTAACCAAACGTCTTCGGAATGTTTTCATGATTTGCTTTGCCTATAATCTGATCCTTGTTATCCTCGTCTTGTGGTCTGTCTCTCCATTTCATTTCTTGACATGTTTTATAACAATTCTATCATTTTAGAAACATTTCAATTTACCACTTTTCTGTTTACTTAAATCGACTTTAAAAGAAATTTCATTAGACTGATTGAGCAAGAAAGAAAGAACGAGTAATCTTTAAGTCATGTGCCATACCGCTGAAAGTTTGATGGAGCCTTCCGAGGGAGTGTGGCATCATGCATCTGTAAAATCTGTCGAAGAAACATACGTCAGATGAAAGAAAAAAAAAACAAGATAAACCGTTGGCTATCTAATAGAATAGATGATTATTTCCATCGATTGTGACATTTGCTACTCTCATTCCAGGCGATCCAAACATTCTGTTTGGAGGCATTGCAATATCACAGTAAAGCCATAACGATCGATCAATCGATTTTACAAACAAACAATAAAAGAAAAGAAGACCCAACTCACGCTAGAGTCCGAAGACCGTGACAGAGGGATCCAAATTTGATTATGTTGTGAGCCTTGTTCACCTCTACGAGTTTTCCTTCCTCGTAAATCACCAGCTGGCTGATAGAACTCAGTTTATGGAACTCGATGTCGGAGCTAAGAATCAGGTTACCGAGATTTAAGTCCACCAACTTTATGCAATTGTAGAACTCTACTCTGGCGATTTCGATCTGCCGATGAAAAAAAAAAAAATCAAACACACAATTGACATTGAACATGTTGCAGTAACGTTACATGGGTGATTGACCATTGGTGAACGTATACACATCGAAAAATCCCGATAGCTGTAAAGAATGTTTGCACAAAAATGGAGATAAGATATGTGACTGTTTTCTACCCCATGTTAATGGACTAGAGAAAAATGATAAAATAGACAGCATATCTGTGTAACATCTAATGAAGCATTTAATCGTACTCTGATAAGAGAACATTCAATTATCGATCGATTTTTTTTATTGATTAGATACAACCATGTTAGCCACTGAGATTGGTGTAGCTACGTTATGCCTACTTACATGGTTACTTGAGGCCATCTCCAGCAGCTGTACCGTTGACCTCTGCAGTAGCTTGGTGTCACTAACGTCAAAAATTACCTCCGAGGAACAAAGTTGAGATATTGTCTCCAAAACATTCTCCTCTTCTCCTGTTTGTTCCAGGAAACATAGGACTTTAAACTTTTCTCCATCTTCCCGTTCACTGACGTAGGAAAGAATGAGTTTAGCCGCACCGCGATCAAATCCACAGGCAAAGCGGAATAAGTATTGCAGGTCGAATAAGTTCACTTGAGTTTCTTCCAAGACGGATGGATCACCTGATATAAGCTCGGCGAAATGATGAGCGGCGTACCACTCACAGACGATCTTGTGGAAAAATCTCACCTTCGGTTTCATATTGAAGGAGACTCGATGGTACAGAGGGAAATTTGTGGCTGTGATCGAGTACCTCTTCTTCAACTAAAATTCCGACTTGCACGTAGTAACGGTAACAGTCTTCTTCCATGCGCTCGACTAAAGGCATCTCGATTCCAAACGATTTGCTGTGAATGTCCGTTCAGGGCTTCGTACGCTGCTTGATCGAGTGCCTTGTGATCTGACTCAAAGGACGGGAGAGTCTGTTCTCCAGATTTGTTTCTGAGATGTGCGTGGAAGCATCCTATCACGTAACGGAAACAGGTAGAGACCGACCTAAATTCTTGGAATTTCTCATCCTCGTGGGTCATGTGAGCGAACATCGCGAAGAAAAGAGGAATTTGGCACAGATCGCTCACGACAGTGTTTTCATTCAAACGTCTCAAAATTGAGTCAGCTCTCGCTGGATCCTCGACAACGGCTTTTTGAATGTAGGTTTTCTGATCCCTGTTACTGAACCCATCCAAACGCATGCGCTTCGACTGAGGTGCATAGGACTTTGGGATGCACTTTGATCTCGTCGTCAGCAGAACAGATGCCTGTTGAAACATTTCACCTTCGATGATGCTCCTTATTTCTGAGGATGTCAGCTCTTGATCAGGGTACTCATCGAATCCATCTAAAATGATGAAAATTGACGGGCAATTCTGAAGTATAGTTCTGATGTCATCTTCACTGAAATCTGAGTCTTTTGGGAGGATGAATTTTTTCACAGCCTCCGAGGTCGATTCGCCACCTCCCAGCTGCCTGAGTTGTAGAAAGATTACAATTTGGACATTTCTCAGCGGAGAGGTCGGTATTTTGTTACGCCAATCGTACAAGAGCTGCAGTGAAAGAATCGACTTTCCAAACCCCGGTTCTCCCTCCAATATCGTTCTTGAGAACTGGTTGACTGGATTCTTGAAGATATCATGGTACGTTTCCAGTTCTACCCACGAATGGGGTGTTTTCATCACCTGTATGCCACTCTCAACGAAGACTTTGTCCACGGAATACATCCTGTCTCGAATGTACGGTAGAGGGTGCACTGCATTGTACAAACTTTCATATTTCACTTTCAGTTCATTTATGAACTTCCAGATTTTATCTGTTGTTGAATAAAACCATTTGATGTTGAAAGTGACTTTCTAGTAATTAATATATCAACGCACGCGTATTGGGCAAAATTTACAATACGTGACAGCCAAGTCCCTAGCATATGAAGATGGATAGAAGAGAAATCTTTTGATAAATTCCACCATGACAAACGTCACTTTAATTTACGATAACTCTTTGCAAGTAATAACGAAACATCGGTATTGCTTGTGTAGGTGTGGTTGTCTGTGTGTGTGTTTGTACATTGAGTCTCTACCCACGTATCATTCGCTGAACACGAGTACGTATACGTGCAAAAAGAGTCATAATGTAACGACTGACGTCACATGAAGTTTAATAAGAGGCCAATCAACTTTAAATAATACATTAACTTCAGCATTTTCAACTCAATTTTCTACATAGACAGAAAATTAATGTAATTTGTCCACCTTTTCAAATATATAAAGTTAGTGATACAAAACATATGCACATAAAGTTTTATTTTAATAAAGAGTGTGTGATACTTACATACTTGTGTGATAATTGTCGCAAAGGAAAGAAATTTCCCTCCAAGTATTACAGTAGCTACATTTGAGTAAATTTAAAACTCGTCTTCTGGAATCAGTGAAGAGTCACACGTTAGATAAGTAAGGAGTATATCCGTTTTCTCCTCAGAGCACTTCCTTTTATAAGCGTTACACTCTCTTGCACTTGAATATATTTTTCCTCGTTCCTCGATATGTGTGAATATGAATATTATGAATATGAATATTAAGAATATGTATATTAATTACACGCCATTCTGGGGTACTTTGTGAGAATTACATGTACCACGAATGTAGAGCAGGTTCTTCCTGAAAATTGCAGCAGTTGACTGCCGGGTGCGTGGCCCCTTTAAGCTGTATCTCGTTACCGTCCATGTAGGGTACTCTTTTGCCCGTCTGGTTCACGAGTATATTATGTAAGAATCTCTACTGAAAAAAAACAAAAAAAAACATATAACTTACCTGATGACCCGTCCGTAAAGATTGGCAGCATCTGATGACACGTAAAAGAAAATGAAATTGAAGACTCAGTCTCAGATAAAAAAAAAAAAATCAATTCATTATTACAAAACTGAACTCAGTTGTAACTATATTGATATGTACATTGTTCACAAGGTATTATTCAATATCTCAGCTAAACGTATAATTTTGAAACGGCTATTATGGAATACTTAGCCTAACAAAATAATGATATATTATTCGTCATAGCTATGGCTGTAAATACAACTACAAGTAGTAACTACTTTAAGGGAATTTCGAACACATTTCGTTAAGGTTTTTGTATTTCAAATGTATTTTAGTTAACTGTAATCAACATTAATAATACCTCCTCTGAGTCAGGCGGCTGGTACTGAAGATTCCGTCCTGGCTGTTTACTTCGTTTAACTGAAAATAAAAAAAACAAAAACAAAAAAAACCCAAAAAAAAATTACGATTACCAGATCGCAGATATTGTATTGCAACATCTAAACATGGAAACTCATAGAGGAGTTCAATTTGATATCGGCTATATCATGCTTTTAACCTCAACATTGAAAGTAATTTACAATAAAATCGTACATACGTATTTCGAAATGTCACAATTATCCGTTATGCGGAACCCAAGTCTTTTTTTTTTTATTGCGGTATTAACGAAAAGTAATACTAGCAATTCAGGTCAATAATAACAATTACCTTTGAGAAAACAAAGTAATCCAATAAAGGCTGCTGAAAAAGGCACCAGTAGTAATAGTAGCCATAATGGACTAACTCCGTATTTCCCACTTGCTTCTGATGTAACAACTTCATACGAGTCCGTTACAAGATTCTCTGTCAAGAAAAAAAAATGTATGTGCGTACACTGAGGCAGCGATGACCTGGTAGAGAAATACAACTTTAAGTATTTTTAAACTTCTTTCAATACAGCTTTAAGTGATGTCAATCGTCTTTTTTACCTGGCAAACACATGTTTAGGAATAGTTGGGATGTAATATTGTTAAAGTCAAACATTCGAAATAATAGTACCAAGACTGCTGTTTTTTTTTTTTTTTTGCCTTACGTGGGATGAAATGGATGTCGAGTTTTGCAGGTCTACCAAAGATATCGTTATACTTTGCTCTGAATACTCCACACTCTATGGTTATCCTTGTTTCTCCCTCGGGTGTTGTTACTCGGTAATCTGACGTAAGGGTGACGTCGAATAGATCTCCTTTGTCGTGTACAGTTCTTTCCGGATTCGTGAAAGTGATTCGTTGAGAATGGCTTTCTTGAGCTGTTCGAAATTCAAGTTGAACACTGGGGCGAATGCCTGTTATCTTGCATGTCAGGGTACCTGTTCCGCTATGAGTAGTCATCACGCAGTACTGTTCACTGCTGCATCCACTAACGACTGGAAAGCCAGACACTGTTGAGGTAATGAACGAATATTAAGAATTGCATCACACAATTAGCGCGTGAAGTTGGTAGGGAAACAAAAAGAGACAACAAAAAAATCTCACAAAAGTTAGTAAAATGCAGCAACATTTATGACGGAAATTAGGAAATAATGGTTTAACCTACAAATAATGACAACAATGCAGAATTTATTTTCAACTTCAGTTGTGTCAAGATATAAATTGACTAAAAAAACGTACGATGGGGGAATGATTTTTACGACGTTTATTACCACCGTTGACGACATTTAAAGAGCAAGGAAACGTTGATATTACACATGAAATGGATCAACCATTTCTTTTACCCGTAACAACATTTGGGATAAAATTCTTAAGGAAATGTATCCCACTATGCCCGCACAGTTCATAAGTACTACTATACTTGAACTATTGTTTGTCAGCCCTCATACCTTTTAGAGAAGTTTTGGAGATAAATACTACAATAGCCAATTTAAAGTACTCACCGTATATGGAGATATTGTAGTTTACTACGACCTCCCTCTCACCGTCACCGGATATACAACTGTATACACCCTCGTGTGGAATGTCAACCCCATCAATCATTAATGAGCCATTTGTATCCACTCGGTATCCGCTTGAAGGTTTACCGATAAAGCTATCGTCACCTCGCAGAGTATACATTATGATATTACTGTCTTCCCCGAAGAGATGTTTGTAAGTCCAGACCATGAAAGTAGCATTCCACTTTGAGCAAGCTAACTTGACATCTGTACCTCGAACAGCAATTTTCTGTTCAGGTGATGTAGACATGATATCATAATCTCCATTAAGAGCTAGTAGAAACGACTCTTTAACTTGCAGTAGTCCTGGCCTGCTAACTTCGACACAGGCTAGTAAAACCGCCATTGACCGATTGGTTAAATACATCAACAATAGTTACATTTGTTGAAAACCTTTTGTTGTACTCGAAAACTCTTTTGTCTCCAGGACACATTCTGAAAACGTTGCTTTGTGAGGAAGCTGCCACTCTAAATCCACTTCCGGTCTTGCATTGACTACAGAACATTGGAAGTCAGTATCTGACTTTACTTTCTTCAAACATACATCTTCTTCAGAGTCACATCCTGAGATGTAAGGAAGCTTCTGCGACGGGTGGGCTAGAAAAGGGAAAAAGAAAATAAAAAAGTTTACGTTTCTGACAACAGGATCTGTACAAGGCAGAGCAATATCTGCAGGGTCAATTGACGAAACTGATTGTCGTAAATGCATGACCAAAAGTGAGATTGTGGTAGTTTTAAATTGCACAAACAACATTTGTTCAAGTTTCACTATGATATAACATACATACATACATACATACATACATACATACATACATACATACATACATACATACATACATACATACATACATACATACATACATACATACATACATACATACATACATACATACATACCCACATACATAAAGCACACATAGGATGTGTAAGTAAACTATGTGTTTAACCCTCTCTCATCGTTCGCATCTTTACATCGGTACCTGCTATGAGATATTAATCTTTTCGCATTTGTTTCTTTATTCATATATGTATACATATGTATGCTTGCAAATTTGTGTGGGTTAACCAATGCATTTCACAAAATTTGACAAATTAATCGTTTGTATGTTACAGATTGATTTGCATTCAGCTTACGTTATGTTGGCTGTTTTAAATTTATTTTCCTACAGGATTATTTTCTCGTCAATAGAATATAGCTTTTGATTTAAAATTCATCGAAGCCCTAACTGAAATACTGAAATCGAGAAGATAATCACCTGTCGTTATGACGTCAACATTGTAATAATCAAATTGTACGCTCGACGTCGGGAACAACAACAACGTAAACACGTGTTCATGTTCCACAGTGACGAGATTTATAACGAGGGAACCGTTTTCGGTAGACATCGAACTCCCCCGACTCGTACCCTCTTCCAGCTACCCCTTCTTTTTTCAGGCTCACCAGAGGTGTCTCGCTGTGATCGGAGGAATTGGTCCAAAAGATGGCAAAATACTCATTCCGCAAGTTGCAACTGATGATACCTGGAAGTCCCAGTTCAAGGTACTGTGGACTTCCACAGACATTGCTATCTTCTGAAGCTGTGCGTACAGTTAATTTGGAGGAAGTTTCAGGATAGTGCAAAGAACAAAATGGGAATCACAAATATATTGATCTAAAAAAAAGTTATTAAATTATCGGTTGCTTTAAAATTGCGAGATTGGGGAACAGAATTGTGAACGGCTTAAGATGTTGACGTATACCTCTTCCCGATTTGGGCCATTTTACAGTTACTGACTGTATATCTCTTACAGCAATATTTTGTAATCAATGAATCAATTTTTCAGGTGCATATGCTGTCGGGATCACATTGAGTTATGTCATGCTACATAATTGCATTTCATGAAGCTGTAAAGTTCTTCAAGGTTATTGCAACTCTCTAGTTACCTTTAGCGCATGGTCCGCTTGTACTGAGCAAAGAAACCACCGTCAGAATCCTTCGCAAAATCTCCATTGTGATATAGCTGTGTGGAAGGCAAATTTATTTCCAATTGTTAAAAAGTAAATAAAAAAAAACACAGAACCAACCGCACAGATAAATGTTAATAGAAAGAAAAGTCTACCAAGTAGAAAGAGTTGAAAAAAGTATATTAATACGTATTTCATTCAGGTTTTATTTCGATTGATAAGGTATAAGTCCTCACCAGACAGAATGACAGGTATGCTATGCATTTTCATGTTGAACAATGTGTAATGAGTATTCATTATGTTGCGTGAGTGTCCTTCACAGACAAAGACAACCATACTTTACAACATGTTACAGTGTTCTTTTATCCATAACAGGTACCTATTCATAGACATAAATATATCATGTGTATTTCTGAGAGTTATCAGCAAATGATGGCGATGACTGAACTCGATTTGTGAGCTTGTTGTAGGTCACATACAAATGCTTACACTAAAACCGTTCTTGTAGAATTTTATGTAAATTGGTTGATTCATTCCTCACCTGTCCAATTACTGCGCATTTGGTGATATGGCAGTATTTTCCTTTTGCCGATTGGCTTAAACTCTTCACGTGGGTTATTAGTCTTGTTTCTGTATTGTCCATTGTTTCAACATAAGTCTATTCTGTCCATTAGATTATAACTGTGCCACTTACATTATAAATCAATGGAACTGAATGTATACGGATCACTGGAATTACTTGCCGCTATGATTACAATGGGAAGTAATTTCAAATTATCATAAACGAATAATAATATTCCAAGACTGTTAAGAACATATCAGTCTGAACGAAGCATGCACATTTGTTCTATTGCACAGATTAACGTAATATGTCTGCATATCTGTTCCGAGTGGTCATGTCATTAACATAAACCAGTAACCATTGATACTTTATATTGAGTAGTTTGCATTAATCTGATTGTGATGGCTCTCTCACGAAGCACGTGTTTTTGGTAATTCAAGTAAAAACGTTAATGTGACATTTCTTCTATCAAAGTTGTCTCATGCAAGACCTTGTTTAGGTTCCACAGTCTAAAACCATCGGTCATTTATCTGTGTATTTTATAGTGGTGGATGGGTAATTCTCTCTTGCATTTATTGTTAAGTGGCTATACTGAAGTTATTGACGGCAAAAGAGGCATTCCTCCTACCGCAACACCGGCCCCACGCGCTTTGATTTATGCACATTAACGGAGGTGAAATCACAAAATGGCTGCCACTAAACAGTGAGAGCAAAATCACAGGAATGATCTCCTACCTCCGGGATATTGTCTTCCTGTAGAGAATGGTTGTCTTTCAGATGTGACAACTTAACCAACAAACGATATCAAAATCCGAAGAGAAGCACGAAAACGTAAACCATGCTTTGGTTTTGGTTGATGGCAGTTTGTCCTACGAACACAAATATGAAATATAGGCTAGGTCTGGTTGTGCTACAGTCGCACTCTTCACAGTTGCATGATAAAGCCATTCACAGCACAGCGCCTCACATTTGCAACAACAGTGAGACGTTCAAAGTTCAAATAATTAAACGAACTGGTTATTTAAAATGTTTACTTTCCAAGGTGCATGCAGACGATAAATTGGTTAATAGTTGTCACGATATGACCTTGCATATGACTGTGCGTAGTGGTTGTCAAAGGTATATATTATTGTGAATCGACTAAATTTCGATAGTGATTGTGAATATTTTGCCTGTAATATATAATTTACACATTGTAAGAATAGATAATTAAAGTCCTTGAGAGATGTATTCATAATGATAATTACGCAAAGGAGAATACCTGCGACATAATTTTAACTTTTGCTTGATTAATAATAAAATCAGTAAAATTCACTAAAAAGTTTTGAATGTAGCCATTCAGCAATATTTTTAAACTTTTTAGACGTATTGTTGGAAATTACTATCTACGATTAAGCGCTCTTTTCACAATTTTCAGCCCTATAACAATCCGCTTAGAGAGTGTTTGATTTCACCTGAGAATACACCCTTTGAAATAAATTACTATAGCTACATGCTTTATATTTTCCCAAGTGCTTATGACTCGCAATTGTCCTGCTGAAAATTGCTATCACGCTTTTTCTTAAGAGTCAATTTAGCTCGTGTTTTTATAATGCGCTCCATCTGTTATTGAACATCAGTCATAACTTTTAAAAACACTCCAAGTCTGTTTTCTCTTTCATTATCCTCGTTTTCTCTACAGGTTCTGAAAAGGGAAAAAAAAATAGAAAGTAAAAGTTTGTCTTATATTTAGTGCGACATCCCGGAGAACAATAATGTATTGTTAATATCCCCGAGACTAGTGTCTGAAGCAGTAAAATCATTTTTACAAGGGCTTTTAATTATCATGTAGGTCACAATATTAATGTGCAGAATGCTGTAATCTTGACGTTAATTTGCTAATGAACAATCACACCATAAGACAGTTGAGAGATCACGTCGTCTGTCTAATTGCTTTTCGGGTGGCATTGGCAACTACTCCCAATCTCATTTATTTCCAAAACATTCTGTGGAATAAACATGCGTCTGTAGTTGTGTTTGTAGCGTATTTGAGAAGAAGGGAAGAAATGAAAAAAAACATCGTTTTACATACTTATCATATCGTTTTACATATTCATGTGTGCAACAACTTGTTTATCTCCCCTTGTTCTGCATGCTCGATTTGAGTTTTCCTATCTTTCGCTCGTTGACTACAGTCTTGGACATAATATCCTTGGGACACCCCGCGCCCCTGCTCAATGTTGGCTATAGGATTGCTGTTCAAAGGGTACATTTCACTTCTATAGCGCAACATTGGAAAAGCGGTGCGGGTTTTCATGTTATTCTCTCGCCTAAAATTCAGTAATATATTTGCAACGTACTGCAAAGTGTCCCAACAATTTTGTCCAAGATTGTAGCTCCAACTATCATTAACCATATGTCATTACTGTTAGAGTTACAACATCCGCACTCTTTCCAACCACTACCAGTACTCTATAACGTTTCAATATTGCAGACAACCACTCCTAAAGTTATAGTCTCACTTCAAGGCTACATTTTAAATGGGATATATATGTAAATATCACCATTCAAGAGTCATTTTTTTCCACTAAAAGAACCAAACTAATGAAAAAGCATTGAAAAGTTATATAAACCTTCATAAGCCCCCTTGACAAAGTGTCTGTCCTGAGGCGTGTACTATTTCATTTAAGCAATCATTCACTTATGAATCTTTTGATTTGTCGACAAAGCATAAACGGAGAATAGGATTAACAGTATACTGATCCAAGAAATTGAACCAGATTTGGTCATTACATCCAAATTCGTAGTTTTGCTGAGACTTCCTACCAAATTTGTGAAAATTTGTTTGATTTGATCTATTTTACGTTGCAGGTTGATGTGCATTGCCTTCATCTGAGGCATCTGCGTGGAGGACTGCATCTCATGATCCCGTGTAAAGGCATTACACAAGTCCTGCTCAACCATGACTCAATCCATGACGTCATCGAGGGGGCAGAGGCCGACTGATGATATTGTCATGATATAGAAAAAAAAAACTGATAACATACTTTGCAACTGGCTCTGAATCCTGCAAGTCGTCTTTGCTAGCATATTGTGTCCATTATCGTTTACAAAATGTGAACAAAAACGAAAGCCGACAGTGTTCAAGAACATATTTTACTTTAGGGCTACTTTCGTTATCATTATTTTAGACAGTCGTACTGACTTTATCAGTGATATAAATTACATATTTTTGTCCTAGGTACAGCGTATCCAGTATTAACATACACAGTATTAGTCAAAATGCTGTACTCTCGGCGTTTTCTTCAGTATTTTCATATATTGTGTATTGATACTCGCAGACGAGTTTGCTGACGCGAAGGTATCATATCACGTGGTCGCCCTCTTCGATTCTATCACGTTTGACGGTTGCGAATGCGAGATAGTTCAACAACATATTTGGAAGTATGAAGGAGTCGAACTATTCCGGCATGACATGAGAACCAACGATAGATTTGAAGAAAATGCTTTTATTCTCAACAACTTCTCTTTATTTTTACAAGAAGTTACCTTCGGACATGCAGGGATGTATGCATGCTCTTGTGGCAGCAATATAAAGGATAAACATTTCATTCAAATCAAAGGTAAGTGTTTTTTCTTAAAAGATTCTAGTTATATTTTCCAATGTCTCATAAGAGATTAAAACTTTTAAAAAAGTTAAAACAGTTTTTGTTTAAATCTATGTAGTGTTAAATTGGTTGTACTTAGAGGTTTCTAAATTACACGTAATTGTCCCCTTGTTTATTACACCGATTGCAATACAAGTAGGTCATAAAGTTATCGAAAGAACAGTCCTCTATAAATTATCATTTTTCTATGCAGATACAAGGGAAACTAGAATTGGAGACCCGGGGAAAGTCAGAATAGAAGTGATAAGTAAGAGTATTTAATTTTATTGTGACTCTCTCCGATGTCACGTTAAAACCTCTCGCTGTTCCACAGTATTCCAAATGTAACATATTACACAAACGTTGCATGCGCATGTTGCATCAATTTGATAATCATCAAATGAATTTTTAGTATGTCAGTTTCGCGAGAAGACAAGTTATGAAGTCCATTGTGAACTGAATATTTTTTCGATCGCCAATAGCTTTTAATTCTTGTTGTGTCATTAGATTATTACAGATGTATCTTTCCATGCTACCAAGATCACTATTTGGCTTGATTTGCTATGTGCCTTTTTCCTTTGTTTCATGAGCACTTAGTTATCACCACAGAAGCATATACGATAGGAAAAAATACACCTTGTTCCTGTGCTAATACTTAAATGTTGTATATTGGATATGTTGGTCTTTTCTTTACGAAGAAAATCTTTTTTTTTTTTTTTTGCTTACGTCTTTTTCATCCAAATCGCGTTTTGTATGCAAGCTCAGGCTGCGCTCTTGTGCATTTCTTTGACTTTTGAGTACTGTGATTACTTATACATGCACATGACAGGTGTGTGACCTTAGTCACTGGTAATTCATTTGAATGGGGGGGGGGGGGGTTGACAAAATTGTTTCCAACGGCCTCGATATGGTAATAAGCTACAGCATTTACTAAGTTAAAACAAATAAGCAAACTCACCTTTCTGTAATCTTTTCTGGCAGTTTTGTCAGTACCTTACAAATTTTACAGTTCCTAATTTATGACCAAACACAAGTGTTCACTGAATTTTGTCTTCATTCCAATGTATGGCAGGTGACCATGGACCAATAGAGTACACTCTAAAAACGGGTGGGTACGCTTTCCTCCTGCCAAAATGATGGCTAGCAAACTTTCCAAGTTGATTTAGAACTACCTATTGTAGAACTACCTAACCTTTAACCCAAAGAACTACCTAACCTTTAACCCAAATTTTTACCCCACGATTTTAAGGAAGTTCATTAAAAAATACGTTCGAAGTTCATTAAAGTTCATCATTAAAGTTCATTATTTATAACTACAACTGAAGTTCATTGAAGTTTGCGTTTGAAGTTCATTATAAATACGTTTGAAGTTCATTGAAGTTCACTTTTGAAGTTCATTTTAACTACGTTTTAAGTTAATTGAAGTTCACCCTTTAAATCCATCATAAATACGTTCGAAGTTCATTGAAGTTTACATTTGAAGTTCACTGTTTATAAGACAAAGTACGTTTGAAGTACATTGAAGTTTACATTTGAAGTTCGTTATAACCACATTTGAGCCAAATCTTTTAAAGTGATTGCGTATGTACTGAAAACCAAAAAGATAAGATTATGTTTGATCTTAGCTTTTTCGTTAGTTTTAAATGTACACGTGGCGTTGTACATGAACGGACTATGTCTTTCAATGAAGGAAAATGACAGTAACTACTTCGAAAAGCAGCGGGATTGGCATAAAAAACAGTAAAAAACAGAAATCATATTAGGAAATTATATAAGCGCCTACATAATGAATATGCAACAGTACAGACCTCACTAGTGTATCAAAAACATACTACTCAAGTCGTCGTTCCTTGGTAGGTATCGGGAATTGTAGTATTTGGTGAAAGGAAACACTGTATTTACAAATAACCTACGAACTGGACACAACCTTGCCCGCGGCGTCAGTGATCCTGAGTTGTAACTGAATATTCAATTCTAGTAAACTTCCCATTGGCTTGCTCAAAGTACACCGTTGATTTGAATGAAACCTGTCAACCACTACATTATCGTATTGTACACTTTTTGTCGTTATGTTACAAGAATTTGAAATCATATGGCAAAATTAACTAACTGAAACCTATTTATTTTCCCAGATTGTCTGAATGGTGTAATTAAAAGCCTTACCAAAATTTTGGAGATGAAATTTCAATGTTTATACTTTTTGCTTACGCACGCAATCACTTTAACGACTGTAAGTACATGTATTTTTATTTGCCATGTGCAAAGACATGGAAAAGACATCTGGACAATTACAGAATGATTTCTTAGACTTATCACAACAACACATAAGGCTACTCTAAACTGACTATACGTGGATCAGATCTCTATGTTTTGTGAAGATGATTCACACAGAAAGACTATCGTATCGTTTACCTCTGAATTGTTTTGTTTCCTTGTTACTATTGAAAACCGTGCAAAGGAAATAGTATGCATATGTAAAAATATGAAGTAATTGTCTCATGTATATGCAATATTTTCAAATTTGGGAAAGGTGGAAGGAAATGTTTTAATTACAACCGATCATGTGTTATCGGTTACTACGGTGACAATTACATCTTAGTACCATTTTCGGTCCGCTAATTATATGAAGTATGTGATTTCATTTAATATTTTCTATAAACATGATCACGCATGTGGAAAACAAAGACATTTTGCTTTTCACATTATTATTCATTATATTTCTATCATTTATTTCCATCACATTACTATAACTTGGTATGTGTAATTCCAAACATATGTTTCAGAAAGTATCATCAATTAAAGTCTATGATTAAATGTGACATTTGATAGGAGACATGTCGAGTGATGTAATTACTTTACAAGTAACCCTACAAGGCAGTTACGTAATTAACTAAGTAGTTCCTAGCAACGTACTTTGAAAACGCCCCTGTGCTGTGTGCAGTCACTGAAATTAATTTTTCACACTGCTTCTTGGTCATCATTATATTTATGTCATTCTGGAATACGAACTGTAACTCTCTGACGTTTATTTTTTCTGAAGGTTGCCTTTGTATGTGTTCACTAAAATCGACTCTTAGAAACCCTCATACTTGAAAAGCAATTACTTTCAATATTGTATCATTTCATTTCACATTACATTTTCAGTGCATAACTCATCCTAGTGTGTAAATAGTGAGAGAAACAACTAGTACAGTGGATACCTTATAAGTGACCAACAATTAAAGCTTGACTTCACATACATTCTTTTTGCAGTATTTCTCTTTCGGTTAGTTGTAGACTGAGAAGTCATTCTTTTAGTTTCAAAGATATTCATCTACCACCAGCCAGGTACTTCATAATATTGTTCTAAGTTCTCACATGTTAGTTCCTGGAATTTTTCCCTACTGTCATACAGTTGCATCTATCTCCTTGCCAAAGCACTTTGTCCAATCGACAAGATACAGTGTTGACCTATGTTTAAATAACTCAACTCAAAATATGGTTTGTTAACGTATCTCAGTTTGCAAGATTTTTCTATATTTGTGTAATTTCGGAGCTTCTTCCCCTTTTACTTTAGAATATTTAGTAAAGCTTACCTTTGCGATGCCTCTTCAAACACTTTTCGAGTTATTTGCCTCCGGAATTTGAGTTTTCTGAGAAGCAATTGTATCTGTAAAAGCTCAGCTACATACGTCGTTTAATTACTATGTGAGATTCAATCTAAAAGGTTTCAGTTTAAATTAAAATGCTAAGGTTTCGGGGACTACTATTGACTCACAAATTGAAGTAGACGTTTCTAGTATGTAACACTCTCACATGTTCTGTGTTTAAACTCTAGCTGTACAACAAAGAATTTACCAGACCTTTATAACAAGAAAAATAAATCCACAAAAGCACTCGCGGATCGTGCGAGAAAGATTTTGCTTTTTCAACCCCCAGATTGCATGAAAAGGCACTTAGAGGGTGTACATGAGCCTAATGTACTCAGCCCTGAAATATGGAAATCATGTCTGACAT
Organism: Stichopus chloronotus; assembly: GCA_021234535.1. Taxonomy (NCBI): domain Eukaryota; kingdom Metazoa; phylum Echinodermata; class Holothuroidea; order Aspidochirotida; family Stichopodidae; genus Stichopus; species Stichopus chloronotus. The sequence goes on from CM037833.1 coordinate 15,074,733, forward strand.
TAAACAATTCGTGCGAAAAGAAAAAAAAAATTGTTAAATTTCATAATACAAATCAGTGTTTCTAAGGTGATACAAGAATCATAATAAGTGACGCATCCTCTTCCGTTTTATTTATTTCTAGTTTGTTAGTTAGACAAATAACTATCTGCTGAACACATTTGGACCCACCAGTGCCAAATTTGGCGGAAGCGGAGAGTGATTGAACTAATTATGTTTGTTACTAACATGTGGGGTTGCTATTTTAGCGGAGCACCACCACTTTGGCGCTGTTCGTACAAGACAATTTTGACTCACTGGTCACTAGCTTTGTTGACAGTTTCCTGTTTTTCTAGTGTCCTTCATGCGTTTTTAATACTTATGTAACTGCTCTCCTGCGTTCCTCTGTCCATATGAGAAACAAATTTGAATTTGAATCAATCCGTCCATGAAATGTAAGGGCTCCTGCTCACTGGAGACATGTTGACAGTCACAAATTAACACAGTCCCATCACTGTGAAGCTTCTCTTATGGTTTTATCCGTGTCGAATGAGACCTTGGTCAGGGACTTGTCATGATTATTTTTATTTCTTCTAAAACCGTAAGAGACTCTGCTGAAGTGTGTGAAAACGAAGAACATTTTGTGAAGGATACCTTGTCATGAGCACCATCGATTGTGGTGCGTCGCTTTTTTTTTTAGCGTCAAACGTGTGTACGAATTTTACGCTTCAGTAAAAACGCTTCCAGAAGCGACCATGACTGTAACAATTTCTAAGTAACAACGATAATTTTTTTTTCAGATTTGGAAATTTGTTATGGTCAAATTTGCGATACCTTGGAACATATTTACTTGTGAAGGACGTGGAGTACTTAAAACGAAGAAGAAGAAAAAAACCACTATCACTTTTGCGTATATATTAACACAGTTATCACATAAAAATTACTTGACAAAAGAAACTATTCACTGCATTGAATAGCGCTCTCTATCTTCTCACTTCAAACGACAGCTTTTTTAAAATGTATGACGTTGCAATATTTTGTTCACATGAAGTACAGTCTACTAAGTGATACTTTCGGTGTCGTAATTAGGTGATTTAAGTTGTGATACATTTAGCGTGTCTCCACTGTGTTATTAATTATGTAAAAGTCGAGAGCGAAACTGACAATCTTTGAAAACAATGAACAGGGGTGTGTGACTTACGACTCGAGCTCAATCTGAAACAATAAATGTATGATTGCTTCTTGTCACAGTTGAAAAACTGTACTTCCAATTACAAAACATTTCGATACTCTTCACACACATACACAAAAATGTACAACAGAGCCGTAAAATTTACAAATATTTTCCTCTTACATCTGGCGATAACATTTTCAGAAAATGTCACAATTTCTCGCGTTCTTTTCCTAAGGGATTCTGTGAATCTAGAGAGCTGTTGCAACGACAAGGGAGGGAACGTCATTTGGCAATTTGAAGAACACGTTCTCTTTTTGAACAGGTTATCCTTGGATAACGTCTTTGGTGAGGGAATATCTATTTCGGACAGTTTTGCTCTGGAAATTAAATCAGTGAATATCTCTTACGAAGGAAGATATGCTTGCTCCTGTGACACTATTAACTGGACGTCACACTTACTGGAAATTTCAGGTTCGTAAAAAAAACCGCTGTATCTGGATGTGGCAGAAATATCATAGCGAAGTGATTGCCGTGCATTTGAAGAGTTACACTCTAGAGAAAAATTGTAGCGAAGAGCTAGTTACTTATCCTAATTATATCATTCAAAATTAATAATGTGAAAACTGAAAGCCATTGTTGTCTTACAATGTTACAAATAGAGCCAAGAGATAGGTGGAGAGAGAGGTGGAGAGAGTAAAACTGTAGAGGAAGGTAGGTTTCTTTCGCATATGAAGACTGTAGCTACATCGATTGAAAAAATTGTCTAAGGTAGTGATGGAAACAGAAATAAAAGCAGTAAATGTGCCAAGAAAGGGCGCATATTAAATAAAAGGGGTTACTTTACCTGTACATAATACCTAACACTTTCGTCTATTGTATCGTATAGCACATCTATTGCATTATTTACACAGTTTAGAAATCCCTTCAAAAACTAGTCCATATCTATTCTCTATCTCATTAGATTATTAAAAGTTCAAAGTTAAACAATGAAAAGAAATATTGAAATTAACACTAAACAGCCAAGACAGTTTGATGATATTTCGTTTCCAAAGAATAACTTGGCCCACTGCATGGTGCTACATTAAGGACATTAAGGAAATAGTGTTCTCGAAGTCAAAAAATAAAAAAAAAAACGTCATATTTTCAATCAGTTGCGCATACTATTAAGTTATTACTAATGTTGATTTCTGATTTACAAATAATCTAACGATTTCCGCAAACTTCAATTTCAATCCATGAATTAAGCTGTATCCGAAAATGGCGTACTTTATTATTATACTTTTTGACTTACGAAAGCTTAGAAAGATTCATTTTTGGAAAAAAGTTTGTTTATCATAGACAGGGCAAGGGAGAAAAGGATTATCAGCATCATAAAAATTAGAGCAATGTGTTTCCTACAATTCTAGAGTATTTGGGTCATGGTAGGATGTTTGTTTTGGGGCTAACTGCCGAAATGTAATATGTCAAAAATTGACTCTTATAGAAATGTGTAGAAAAAAGTAATAAAATCAGTCACAGCTTGTAAGAAATAGGGCTTTAATTGCAACTGAAATTCGTTAAGTTGATAATTGAACATTCGAAACGTAAGTATTTCGCCATGTAAAGTGATCAGAGTTCGCTTTGGACTACGGGGGCAATGTTCTTCATTTAATTTGGACCTTCTTCGAAAGAAACTTAACACGAAGTTCACAACCAAAGGAATGTATATTTCTCGTCACTTTGAAGAATGTCTAAAATGGTCGTTCAGTTGATTACTTTGTTCTGTAAATTCACACAATGGGTGGTAAACAAAACACTGCACGCGAAAACGCTCTGAAAACTTTCGCAATTTCAATTTATAGACGAGTATAACATTGGAATATTAACACATTGATTCCTTTGTTTTTAGCTCTCCCTTATGAGCATGTATAAGCTTACATGAATCACTCACTAACAGTGTTTGCGGCATTTTTTTTTTTTGGCAATTTCGTCCTCTCCCAGTGCAGGAAATAAGCCACAACATTTCTCTTTTACAAAATATGGGGGATATTTGAAAGGGGGCTTCCCGAAGTTTGGAATGTGAGGCGACCCGTCTATTTGTCCCCACACCCCCCCTCCCCGGATTGGCATGATATATGAAAGACTTCTAGCAACGGCAGTCTACTTACACTGCCTCAGACGATGAAGTTCACACCAACTGGTGACCTTTGATGGTTAGAACGTATTTCAGTTGTACAGTACCCCGATGTTGCAGTGAGCCCTCAGTACGATTTTATCCACTTCCCACGAGATTACAACTCTGCCCCACTGCCTCAACAGCACTCTAAAACAACCAAATATGGGACGACTGTTCCACATCCTTTTATGTAATGTCATGCACGTGGATTAGAATTAAACATGAATTTCTATTTTTGTTCCCTCTGTGGGGTTTCTGCAGGGAGAGTACTCTTTTGACCGATAAATCGATTTGTTTGTAACGTTTCGTTACAACAATTCATTCGAAGAGTAACCCCTATAAGAAGAGAACTGTGCATCCCCCTTCGTTATGGAAGTAGAGAAATAGGTCCACATATTTAGGTAGCATTGTAGCCTATCGTAGTTGACATGTCGCTACAGTCAATTTACTCAATATGGGCTTGTGCTTAGCATAACGTAGATTACCTCAGCTGCAATAAGGTTCTTACGGTAATAGCAACCAAGTGTGATACCGTATAGAATGTTCTTTGACCTAAAAAATCTTACACTACTTGACAAGAATTTGGAACAAAGCAAGGTCGCAGTGATTCTGAAGAAATTACCTGATGAAACTGGAAATCAGTGTGTAATTTGCAACATATTTCTACACGTAAATAAATAACAAGGGCGTATTTTTAGTGATGCTCCCGCAATTTGTGAGTTCATTCAACTGGCTTATAATTTTCTTGTATAGTTAATCATTTTTACCAGATTTTTGTCTTACATCATTTTTTATTCAATTTGGAAAATATGAGGTCTAAAATGAGGCAAGAGCAATACGTGTTCGGAGTCTTACAATTTGTATGTCAAGTTTGTATGTCGAATGGTTGATATAATGTAAACAGCTTTTAAAGTGAGTAACCAGTGAAAAAAGATGGCTGTATACAACAAGGGGACTAAAAAATGATGTCATCAAATACCGGAAAATTGTGAACAAACCATCCTCTTGACAAATTATCTTGCTGACTGTTATTGGTGATAATATGTCGACAAGTTTAACGTCATCGAACAGATCTTATCTTAATTTACAGTTAGTTGAAAAGAAGAGTAAAGATAAAGAGTCGATTTTAATTAGTGTAAACTCAGAAAACTATCACGTTTGCTCTTCCACATCATACAAGTGTGGAGTTCCATGGCACAACCAACCGGAAGTTTCAGGATAAGCATCTATATCTTGCAAGTGTGTAAATCTGTGGAAACGTAACTATTCCCAGGACACCCTCCACATGCTTTGATAAAAGGAGTGATGTTGAGGCTTGGGATTCCTCTAGGCCACTAACGCATTATTGTTCTTTTAACGAGAAAAATTTGTATACTGCATGCATGATAAGCGTTGAATTGTGATATTTAGTACTTATCACACTAATCGGGACGGTCAAGGAGCGATACCCAAGACGTTCCTTGTGTAGTTCACTCGGCAACTTTTAGACATCTGCGTTATACAATGCAAGTAAAAAATGTTGAAAGAAACAAAAGAGCAAAAAGGTCCCCATTTTCACGACTTCATGGACGGCGAGTGTGCTCATACATTATTTTGGCAAGATGTCGTAGTTATGTTTTAAAGAAGGAATAGTTAACTCGCAGGTGGATACGGCATATGTTTTACCTTTGTATATATGTGAGATGTCAAACAACAACAACTTAAGTAGCATTTTTTTCAACGTTTGGTGGAGGGAGGGGCTGACAGTATCGCATTTTTTATGTTTTTCTTTACTTAAATTAAGTTACAATTTGCACTATTCTATGAACGGTTTGTTCTCTTATCCCCTTGTTTTTGTATACCAATTAACCTATTCTAAGGAGAGCCAGTATATCAGTAGCTGTAATAACATTGTAGTGTAACGCTGAATAAGTGCATATAAGCAAAATAAAGATAATAATAATTTAAATGCACTCAAGTATAGTTCTTTTTTGGCCACTGATACTGGCGGTACACATGCCCGTATCAGATCAACGAATGATTTTGATGTAAAGTATAAGCAAACCTATGCAACGATGTTGCAAGTTTTCAGGCATGACTACAAGGTATTGCCAATTAACTTTTGTTACAACTGCTTAGAGTAATTGTTTTATCTTACTTCTTTTCCCTTAACAGAGTACATAGGAGCAGTATTTTTTAAATTGTTTTTGTTTCAATTGTTACCTAAAGCCTTTGTTGTAAATAGTGACACTTGTGTTTGTGTACTTTCGGTATCCACAGAATAATGGGCATTCAAGAGCTTTGTTGAGAACGAGTGTACCCCCTTTTTTTCTGTCATATTAAAAACCTCACGTATCAATTCTTTACGGTTCACATTGTTTAATTAAAGTGCAAGAGTAGAAAAAGTGAAACCATGGAACTCCGTGTATAAAACAGAACCAGAAAAATACACGTCACTTTGCTTTCTGCTGTTTCATTCAGAATTTTAATTTCCAAATCCATCGAGAGGATTCTATCGCTTCCCAATTATTTCATCGTTACCAAAATGGAATCTATCCACGTTTACCTATTGGTCATATTCGCGACAAGTCAAGATATTTCACGAGCTGCAAATGTGACCTTTTTCGTCAAAACCACGGTAAAAGAACCGCTCCGACTCGAATACAACTGTACATCTCCGGTTGATAAATACATATGGCTGTACGGCGGGAAATACCTTTTCGTGAACAGGGTGACCATTGATGATATCTTCTACGGAACCGTGACTCTATCCGACGGTTACTCACTGCGGTTTAAGTCATCGGAGATATTTCACGACGGAAGGTATGCTTGCCACTGTGGTGGGGATGATTGGACGGAATATGAATTGGAAATTCAAGGTTTGCTTTTCTTTGTTTTTATTCAAGGAATCGATATGGTTCGTTTTTTCCGGTGTAATAAATTTATTGTGGGACTTCTTCGAACAGATGAAGCCGTAGTTATTCATCCATACAGCTAAAAAGTTACCTTTGTCTTTAGCTCTAGTGACGCTAGAGTTATCAAATTTCCTGAACAATCATATCGCAAGTTTTTATGTTTAAACTCGTGAACGGTTGAATAGTCTTCAAATTGTTTATGACTTTGAATAGTAACCTTGTAGCTTATATTTCCAAACCTGACGTAAGTTCCAGATGATGATACGTAACGCTTCAGAAAAATAAAACATAAATCACATATTTCATATATTGTAAAACAAAAAAAACATTTGATGGTTTAATTTTAGAAACATTTCGTTAAACAAAAATGTGAATGATGAAATTAATGTTTGCAACAAAGCGATGAAGCTATATATAAAGTGTAAAAGTATATGTACGATGTGCAACATGTCAGGTTCCTTTCTATGCGCCATGATTGGTAGAAAGAAAATGCGCATCGGTAGCGGATAGACGATTTGACCCAACCTATGAATTTGTTTTTTCTGTTACATATATTTGAAAGTAAATCTAGATTATGAATTTTCAAGAATAAAAAAATCGAATATAATAGAAAAGAGTATATGGAATTGCATACTTTGATGAATTAATCTTGTGATTTCGAAGTGCTGCGAAGAAGAACTTGCAAATGGTGGTTTGAACAGAGGGGTCATTACCATTCATAAATGGATGCCATGATCCTGAAATAAATTGTAATAAGATAATAAGACATGAATTTCCACCCTTCAGTTAGAATATCGAATAATGATGGCATTTTCATGTTACCCAATGTTCGTATGAACTGTCACATGGTAGCTGCAGTTAAATTGCTATTAACTAAACAATGTCTTAAAAAAGAGGAAATCTTGGAGATTTCTTCTCAATAATATCGTTATTGTAAAAAACAAAACCTTTTTTTTAAAATTAATATGTCACTACAGGTAGAACGTAATTAAGGTGCTACAGCAGGGAGTTGAGTATAGAGAAATTTATCACAAATGTTCGCAGAAACTAAGTCTCTGCTTCCTCATTGCTTTCCCAGAGAAGAGAAAAATATAAATACTGAATAAATTAAATTATTACCAAAATATACTGTTTTGCTCACTACCTCTCAAAATAAACGGTGAGTGTAAAGATATAATAACGAAATGGTAAGAAACTCAGTTTTGACGGAGTATTTTGTTGGTTTCGGATACCGAGCACCTTATTATTCTCTAATGTGACAAAATCATTTCAGATGAAAACTTTTACTATTGCTCTGGACTAAGCAATTTAATTCCATTCAAAATAGGATAGTAAAAAGATACCCAAGTTGAGTGACATTTCTCATTTTTAGGACGACAGAATAGGAACTGTGCCCCGAGTCTTCCTTCTCTGTAACGTTACGTCATTTAAGACATAACCCACGAGTAGAAATATTTTATTATGAACTCGTTTGTAACGTATAAATATATATTTAATTTCAAGGTAATTATCAGAAACGTAATTTCAATCACAGTTCCATAATGGAGATGTATGGAATTGTTGTGTGGTATAATATAACGTTTATCAACCTTTATTTAATTTTCAAGAATTTGATAAAATTACCGTAATTCATAAGAAATCCCATCTAATAGAAACGCATACAGGATATACGAATGTCCACATCGAAAATTTAGTGAAGGCCGAAAGCTGAAAACCATGCGAACGGGCAAACGTACATTTTGTTATTGTAGTCTACATTTACTTTTCTGTTGATTTGTCGCCCTCAATATGATTGTGGTCCTGCACTGTGATTCTGACGTCAATTAACGATTGTGTGTGTGTCTGCATTGCACCGCAGTGGGACCCAAATCATTGTATGCTATTGTATAAACGGAAGGTAATAAACTTTAGTGCGAAAACAACGACAGCTTACATTTTGTTTCATTTAAGTAATCCCCATGATAGATCATTACGTTATATAATGATATGTGTCGTAATTGTAATCAACTTTGGACAACTTCTTTGGAATACACTAGAATCGTTTATACTCTGTGATTTTGCAAGTGGTAAGTTGCTTTTAATTCGTCAATTATGTGGACTAAACGAGGCATGTCTAACATAATTCCATTCTTTGGCATGAAGAGCTATACGGTGTATCTTACATATGACTTGTTTCACAAGTATGATGTGAGATATCACTGTAGACATTATACCAAGGAATTAAACAGAACGTGTATTGAAGGTTTATCATTTTATAATTTTTTTTCAAATAGGCTACAGACAGTCACGTGCTTTTGAGGGTTTTTTTACGAACAGGAAAAGCATCTGCATTTGCTGAACCTTGGTACATATTCTGAACTATTTTTCATGTAAATTAATTTTTTTTTTCTGACAGACTTGCATGTTGTCCTAGACTGTCGGTAAACTAAAAAACAAGTAAATAAATTACGAGGAACGACATTTTTGTTTGGCACCTCAAAGGATGTAATGCGCGTGTCCTACGTTTCCATTTTACTTATTTCTTTGATAGTCATCACATCTTTGGAATTGCTTTTTGGTGTGTGTGTGTGTTACTAATCAGCCTCTACTGATTTGTTCTATTGAAACAAAGAGGAGTAACAAAGGAAAATAAAAGCAAAACGTTAGACTTATGTAATAGAGTAAGTTCTACTGTAAGCTAATCTCGTTTCCATTGTCAATGGATTTCGTTGCCTTTCTTGGGAGACCTGTTGAGTAACATGTTGAAGAGAGAGAGCCATTGTGATCATTGGCGTTCTTGACTAGGGGGGGGGGGGGGTGGCTTAACATGACAATAGACGACGTTCATCGGTGAATACGGAACACTGATAACTCTTTGTAAGATACACTACAACTAGTACCGATACATACACACCGAATATAGCAATATTTCGTTCGCAAAATTTTCTCCTTTGTCTTTCAGTAATTCCTCGCGTCACTATGACGATAAATGGAAGAAACGACAGTGTGGTATGGTTGGCGGCTAATGAGAATTTTACAGGGATATGTAAAGCGGAACATGCAAAGCCAGCGGCAGAACTGACGTGGATCCTCAACGGCGACGCCGTTTCGAACCACTTGGTGACCGATCACAAATATGACAGCGTCGAAATAAACCAAACGTTTGACACTACCTCTTTCCTGACCTCAAATCTCCCAAGAGGGTTTGGATCCATAGCTTGTAAAAGCAGCTTCCAGAGATCGATGGATGAACAGATAGTGACTATATCATATACAAGTTACGGTAAGCTGGCTGTTTCACATTTATCGAGGTTAGTCACAAATTCAGGGTACCATCAGAGAAGTAGAACAATTAGAGTGACGTCATGGAACAATAAATGAGACTAAAAATCAGACTGGCCCCCCCAAAAAGCGTACACATGAAACACCCTAACACAAATCAAACGCCCTTACCGCGTAAGACGCCGCCTATTATTGTTCGACTTCATTTGTTCAGCGTGTGGGAAGTTACAGTGACGTCATTCTACTTTATATATTTCTGTGGGTACTATGAATATCTTATACTTTGTCGATCGTGAATGAAAAGGAGTGTGTTTGACAACTCTTTATGTACTAAGGAAGCAAAGGCGAACCAATCGAACACAAGCCTGCTCTCGGGATCCCACCTAACTGCCTCATGTTTTCACAAAGCCAGAGAGGACGATTTTGGGAGTAGAATTCATCAAGGAAAGCTAAGGGGGGGGGGGGAGGGCATATCGCTTCCCACCAAATAATTTAGGCAGTAAGTAAAATGAAAGATACACAGAGTGAAAAAGAAGGAGGTATAATATACTTGTGGGAAAAGTGACTTTCCGGCTTCGGGGAAACATCATTTATTTATTTATTTTTTTAGTTAGTTTTATGTTTTTATGATAGTATTGAAGGTAAAAGGTAGTGTTATTAATATCGTAAGTGGTGTTGGGCTTTTAGTGAACAGACTGCAAACGTTTCAATAGTTTCGGGTTACTCTGTGTACCTACTCGTATACCGTTAATAATAACAGCGGTTTACGCATACACCGTCTTCCAAAGTTGCCACTTGCAAGTAGCAACCATAACTTGTGATGTCAGTTAAATGATGAAACTGATGTCATTTAAGAAGAACATGTGACGAGCAAACACCTTTAAAACAGTAGAAAAAAACCGGCTGAAAACTTATTTCCCTTACGCACCTTAAACAATTCTTCTCGATTGCTGTTTGTGTAATGTTCAGTCAACAAGTCAACATATATCTGACTCACATCCTTTCGAGAGACTTCAAGACTAGGAGAAACCCATACGTTAGTGTCTTCCTGTGAGACAAACAAAGAATGTCTCTTTCTTAGAATTTCTAAAGCCCAGAATGAGAAAATAAGTACTGTTGGAATCATTATACACTTTGTATTTTGTGTACGTGTATCTATGTGTACGAACATGTGTCTGTGCGAGTGTGCTTGTAAGTGTGCCCTGGCGTGCATCTGAGTTCAACCCGGGACATACTCCAGGGTTCCTGGTACGTGGAACCTGGAACCGCCCACCACTCGCGCCCCTCTTAATCCTAAGACCACATATGTGCTGAAGAATGGATGACCATGTCTTTAGAAAGATTTTTCAGCAATTGAGGGAAATCAATTGTAGAAACTATCGCCGTGGTGTTAGTCTACCCATTCATGCCAAATTTTTGTGTAATGTTCTCTATTCCTTAAAGGAAATGGCACGTTCACAATGCTTCAACAAAAAATAAAAACAAAAACAACAACACACAAAAGTCACTTTTAATCATGGCCAAACCATTTAGGTTTCTCAATAAATATCCGTTGTATAAAACATCATGCATAAGATAAGGGACAAAAATGCGTCATTTTAATCATTTTTTACAGTTTTTGATGAACGAAATGTAGCCTACTTGAGCGACTAGTACCCGAACTTCTATCTATGAGAAACTTGTTTCTTGGAAGGGAGTCCACCGTTCTTCCTAATTTTAAATAATCTACGCGAATAATCTACACTTAGAATAATCTACCCTGTGTCTACCAACATAAGTTTCATGAAGATGTTTATTTGTTTTTTCTCTAAATTTATATTCCTCATTATCATTTAAGAAAATGATGTCTTTAGTAGGCAAACCCATGGCTAGGAAGAAGTAAACAATAATGGTCATACTACAGTCACGTTGTTTACAGAGGGCTAGCTGTTCCAAATATCAGAAAGGAGGTCAGATAATGATAAAACGTTAATGGCATATTATATCCTACACCTGAATGCATATGGGAAATGATTTTAAATTGCTATTACTATTTTTTTTTTGTTTTAGCTCAGCCAACACTTATTTTAGAAATTAATGGGAAGAAAGCTTCAAACTCGTCCACGTATGTTGAAAGACATCGTGACGTCATTGCCGAATGTAAAGCCATGGACGGTTTCCCAGAATTCAATTTAAGACTCTTTCTGAACGGCGAAGAGATCGACAAAAGGAAAGAGGCGCGTCTACACTTCAGTGACGTTCAATTGACGTACAACGTCTCGGCTACGTTAACATTCAAACCTGTCCCCTACGATGGCGTTCTGAGCTGTATATGTACGTTCAATGGAACCGACGCCAAAGCTGAGGTGCATTCCGAATATTCCGTTCATGGTAAGTAGAATATTTGAAAATAGGATACAAGCAAGCGTTTTAAGGTCAGTGGGTCTGGAGGTAATACAATAAGTATATGCAATTATATATGCAATGACGTATGCAAGTCATGGAGACTAGTTACATTTTGTCTTTGTATTCCCAGATATTCCTTTTCACGTGATGCTTTTCTTCCAATGTTTTCTGTTTTATGTCTACCTAAGTGTATCAGTTGTACATGGCGCTCGTACTCTTTAGTATTCTTTAAGTGCTTTATTGTTATTTCTCTAAATGTTTTTTTTTTTTCTGTCTTTGGTAGTGTATTGTAGCGTCTTCCTTGTCGTATCTGTACACAGTGATTCTCTCGTATTTGCCTATGTTGTCCTTTTCCATTCTTGCTTTCTGCTCTACATAAAGAACTTGTCATTGTTGGTACGTACTAGCATATCTTACATCATCTTATGTGTAAAAGTGTAATGTTTAATAAAAAATCAAACGAAATTTCCAAATTTGTCTGTTATGTCATTTCAAAAGCCTTCATCCTCAAAAAAAAAAAAAAAAACCGTAAGAAATTCAACAAAGGGAATGAATCTGTGGCCAAAGCATCCTTGCTTGTTAATCTACTTACCAATTAATACTTATCGTCTGATTTATTGTTACGTCATAGTTCCACCGACAGTCTCGCTTGTAATCAACGGAGTTGCCGTTTCTGAATCGGACGCGGAGCCGATCTCACTTGGACGCGAGAGTAAGGTCCTGAACGTAACCTGCTCTGCAAGAGGGGCAAGACCGACAGTAGGGATCACCGTTCTGGTAAACAATCACGTGGTCGATGAAATAAGGACAGCCGTTTTGGAAGTAAACGGGACATTCGACATCAAATCGGAAGTGTTGTTTTTTCCTTCTGGACCATCCGGGAACGTCACATGCGTCATTAACAGTACAGTTACCGGCGCAAAGTCGATAGAGGGTTCCTTTAAAGCCGGTGAGTTGATGGACTAATATATAACTGAAGGGATTTAAAGTGAACGTCAGTTATATCGATTTGAATGAAATATTTTCAGTTTTCGGTATTTTGACTTACTTTTCGTAATACTTTTAGTTTTTCTTCTTCTTCTAAAACCTTTTCGTAATCCTTTTACTTCTTCTTCTCCTTCTAAAAAAAAAATGATGATGATGATAAGGAAAACATCATAGAGTGCAGCACAGTTTACTGGAATTTTAGGGGAAAACGAAAAAAAAAAACTTTAAGGAGATGTGAGTTGTGTAAAGATATGTCGTTACAAAACTGTGTACAAGGATGTGTACAAAACTGTATACTGACTTATCTCTTGATATCTCACCAGAATAATACTTTGATGATAACAGTGAGAGTCGCTCAATAACCATGAAGAAAGGCTTTTTAATGCATAGGAAAGTAGCAACAATCTTGTTTTTCCTCCTTTTCTTCGCAGCTGCAGAAGTTGATCAGAAAACTATCTCCTCGGAGGGGAACAAAATCACCCTATACTTATCAATCGCTATAGTCATCATTCTCCTTCTCTTTGCGGCTTACTGCGTCAAAATCCGATTAGGTGAGAAGTGATCTACGATTGAACGAGCAGACCTAATAATAGACAATATAAAAAAAATAAATAACTTTCTGGATCTTTCAAATAATTGTAGTTGATTTTTCTGACTATGGAATGACTCAAATACATACTGGTAAATATAATTATAGCATTTATTTGACCCCACAGAGGCGCGGAAAGAACAGCATGTGTTGTAAGTTCTTTCTGTTATTATTACTTCCTAGAACGTTTTATGTTTGTTTTCTTTTTCTAAATAACTTGTATGAGCAATGCTCATTTATTGCACTGTGTGTGTGACAGTCAGTGCTTTACAACCCTACTTGAGTTGAATGTACTAGCTCTCTTACAATAGGATTATTTCTGATAAGGAAATGTCTTTGTTTCTTTTCTTGTCATTTGGTTGTTTGTATATAACATACTTGAAGGTGATATACCGCGTACGACTGTTCTTATTAGCTGTTGTTTGTAGGTTTTACGTTACCGAATGCTTGATAAAAGATGGAAACGTCTGTTTATTAACATAATTTAATTAGAATTTATTAACAGAATGATATTCACATTATTGTTGTTGTTGTTTTTTTTGTTATTTGTAATTTCCTTACAATGAGAAATGAACCTCAACCTGGAAACGAAAGCGGAACTCTTTCGAGGCAAATTTCCAACCTTTTCGCGACTGGTGAGCACGCATATCTTGCTAACGGGATCAAACGTATTTTGAACCTGTTTCTCCGTTATTCCAATTCCTTTTTCAAATAGTCAATGGACTAACTTTAATACACGGGCATCTGTCAGGCACCCATGAATATTTTTGCTTCAAAATGAAATGTCTGTCTTTTAACTCTAAGTAAGCACGGAAGTAAATTATTGAGAAGATGATTGAATGATGTACACGTTATTAGTAGCCTTATATTACTACTTCCACTTTTGAGTGGGGATTGAGGTTCAGTTAGTTTTCTAAAATGAAGCAGTATTGTTTGGCTTTTTCATTCAAATTATCTGCAGGGAAAATATTAACAATTTCTTCAAAAGACAGAAATGTTGATTTTTTTTTTTGCTCACGTGGAGGGCAATTACCTCCTGTTGGCCTTTTTGGACCCCGTACCATATTTCTATGCCTGCAGAGCATCCCAATATGCTCAGACAAGACAAGTGTCTTTTGCGTAAAAGAGAAACCAAAAAATAAGTATATTTGAGTGGGTGTGCGGCATTTATTTCCTCTATAGTGCTTTAGTGTAGTTAAAGACCCATGTATGACCTCGCATTGTGTGAATGGATTATCTTCACCCAACATAGAGTATTAGTATGCATGATTTGACTAATATATACCTTTATTCTGGCATCCGTGATGTATTTGAAGTTTCCGCATTAATAGAAGAAAACATATTGAATTCTCCTGGGGTGGGGGAGTGGAGGGCGGCCCATATGTTGCTTGAAGCAAATAATGGCCTCCTTACACATTGCTCCATGGAGTTGATTGAACATGTGCTCACCTAAGAGTACATCAGTGTGCAAGAAATGTTATCTTACGTTATGTGTACAATGAAAAATATGTGCACAATAAATGATCCTCTCTTATTCAGACGTACTGTCATTAAACCGAATGCTGACTTACAAATCTATCATCTTTTACAGATTCCAGTGAGGCGAGGTGAGGAATGTTTAATTAATCTTTTACTGTCTTACTTCTTTACCTTAAATCATCATATTCTAGGTCACGTTTACCAAATGTTTCATAATGTGTCCTTTTTATGAGACAAATTTTTACATGAATAAAGAAAGAAAGAAAATTGTACAGACACTTGACTGACAGATATGTAATATTATTTTTAGACCAAAGAACATTCAATTAATCTAAGAAAACAGAAATCTTCTGGAAAACTGTTTCTTTTGTAATGTTACTTTCGTACAGTAACTTTATCAAAATGAAGAATTGCAAAAGAAATAAGATTATCTGTAATTACATTTTAAATCGAAGTTGCTTGGCTTATAAAAAAAGAATGAAAAATACGCATCTTCCGGCTATATTCTCATTTCCGATGTTTGCGTCTATTATTTGATAAATCGCTCTTTATCATTCTTTGGAAGTCTACCTCACTGACCTTTGACCTTCCTGAAAATTTGTCTTACTTGTCTGTAATGTGAGTTAAACAAAATGGGAACGGTTGTTGTCCAACTTTCATAAATACACTCAGACATGTCGTTTTACGATAAATTCCCGGAAGTGAAAAAAAAAATCCCTGACTGTAATATCGATCTCTTACCTATAACAAAATAAATATTTATACTATAATATGACTCCATTTGTTACATTTGTAGTCCAGATGAGTCGCAACTATGTGCACAATCTCTTGAAATGTCGCAAATGTATGAAAAACAGCTTCTGGCGGACACCTTTACTGTATCAAGTATGTACAACTCTCTATTTAACAGTGCATTAAAATACTGCTATTGCTACGAGAAAACACTATACCACAATCGTTCAGTCAACCCAAAAGCCAACGTTTAATATAAAAAAAATAGAACTTAGAAACACAAAACTTTTCATATAACGATGTCTTATATAATAAGAGCGTTTTAAAAACATTTTGTGTCTTCTGTTGACTTAATTAGTGACCATGGTTGATTATCGGGTTGCTTATTGCTACAGGTAACGATTTCGTAACATTTTTTTTTTTTTTTTGAGGTGCCTGAAGAAAGGAGCTCACTGTTTTAAACAACTTTGAGTCCAATTTGAATCTCCTACAACCATATAGGTCTATGCATTACTATTTGAAAAATACAAACAGAATGTTTCATCATCTCGTGGCCTTGGAAATTTCAACGACATTTGTCAAAATTCCTCCCTTAAAAATAAGACGTTTTCTCTTTCCATAGCTCCCTGACAGATTTATACGATAAGTTATGACGTAATTTGATGGTATTTCCAGTTGGTTATTCTGCACATGCTTTAATTACCATCACAAACCATAAATCATTTTTGGTTTGTCCTCTGCTGTTTGAAACAGTAAAATAAATAAATGAAATCATAAATCCCGGTATGTTAAAAAAGCTGGTAGATCTAAATGTCTTTTATGTTATCGCACGAAACTGTCATGAGGGACTTTGATTGGTTTATTTGTCTAATTACTCATTGTTTCATCATTATTTCATCATTTTATCATTATTTCCGGCCTCTATTTGTTGAGGTACACCACGGAAATGAAAAAAAATCTCTCTAAAGTTTAAGTGAAATAAGCTTCAGAGTGTAAAATTAGCTATATGTAACCGCACGAGTATTGCGCTGAAAGCCAGATTTCAAGATGGCGACTTTGAGTTTGCCAGTGTCCAGTGCTGTGTAGTTTTTGTCAATCGTCTATCTTGACACAAAGGCGTTTTGTCTTTGGAATTTCATCTCAGCTTTTTGTTTGCTTGTTTTTTGAAGATTTGTTCGAGGATACCCTTCATCCACCAAAGTGAGTCACAGTCTCAGTTTTTTGTTTCTTCCCGTGAAATAGTTTTGAGATATCCTTAAGAGTTTATCCTCACTGTATCCTGTATTTCATTTTCATGTCTTCAGATTGGATCTCCCAAAGATTCCGAGTGATTGTAATCTTTCACTGTATCAGCGGGTACCGGAGAATGAAAACGGTAAGTTAACGGTTAACACAATCGTTGTTATTCTTCAAACATTTTTCACTTATTCCCTAATCCGTGCAACAGCTGAATTAATGTGATATAAATTTACGATAGGAACCGTCAGTGACTGATCTTTTCTATTTCCTGTTTCGAAACCTTCAAAAACTTTAGCAATGATCCTCTTTGGGGAAATAAAGGAATGTGATTTGATTAGTATCGTTTCTAATAAAGAAAACAAAACCTTTTGTCTAACTTCTGCTGTGGCACAAAGGCTTAACGAAAAGTTGCTTAGGCTGACTGTTAAAATAGTGAGAAAAATGAAAACAAGGAACTTTACTTTTCTTCCCCTGATGGCTGCGTACGGTATCGATATGGTTATAAAGTAACGACAATGCAAATTCACCCAAAAATGGTGACGGAAACACAGATTGTGTAATACTGTAACGTTTTCTTTATGGGAGAACTCATTTTATTAATGACCAATATGTTAATTTGTCAGTAATTCGTTGAGTATCAGTTAATGAGAAGTTCCATTCTAATGAACGGATACCCAACCGTCTGGTGCTTATGTACTGAAAAGCCCATTGTGTCAGGCGTGTCTGTTTGGCTATACGAGTGGTGCACTTCTTTCGGGAGTCCTGGTCTTCCATGTACACAGTTAGCCAACAGTCTGAAGGGCTGAAACTGAAGTTATCCATCTCGACGGCATTTGATTACTCAGTGGCTTCGTTACAAATGAGTCATGTGCATGGTATAACACATAGCAAACATAAATGAAATACCAAAGATAAAACTAGTAATATTTAACTGTAGATGTAATGCCCTCCATGTGTAATAACCGACCCCATCATGGATGTAATAATTTTAACCATATATGCAACATTTTGTAAGGAAAAAAGTAACAAATTGAGGGGGAAAAAAAAAACCGAAGTGTGGTTATGTGATTCCTGAAACACATTTCAGCAACTTACCCTTTTAGTCTAAGTTGTTTTTTTTTTTTCTGTGCACGCTGTATTACGTCTGATGCACCAAACAAAATGTTCTGTCGTATATAGTCAACGTGCACGGGGATGGGAACGCAGGGCATCCAAAGTTGATTGCATTCGTGGTCGCCTCAACTGCTCGTGCAGATATAGGCAGCTACGCAACGTTTATTTCTTACTATTTTTAAAAGTGGTCGCAGATTAAATATTGTTCAAAAATGACGGGAGCGGTGAGTTGAGGATTCTTTCTAAGTATTTATGAATATGTATTACCTCATGTGTGCATAATTATATCGAGCGTCTTCCGGAGGAAGTCTTTCCGGCGGACGGCGATCATAGGAAAGCGCGATTACTAGATGAGTATATATCCTCGGGTGGGTATAAGTAGGTTGCAGCTCAAATTGTGAGGAATGTATCATATGAGGGGAATTCATTCCCCAAAATCTCAGTTCAACATCGTCACAGGGTCCTCTCTTAACGTACAACAGGATAGCCTTCTTTTCTGATTTTTGCTCTCAGATGTTAGAACTTTTTCTTAACTTTCTCAGTTTATTACTCGACCGTAAAGGAGAGGGCCTCCCAGGCAAGAATGTTCTACGAGGAAGATATGTGCATGATTTATAACATGAAGATGGGGAGCATGTACGAGAGATGGATGGGAACCATTTCTCTGGCAAACGGTGACAAGAAATGTGTCGTTATTTCGACCGTTACTGGTGGGTAATTACGATTGCGAGTCGCTCTTTATTACATTGTATTTTTAATCTTTTTTTCTGCAACTAGTATCCGAGTAAATACAAATAAAATCATTTGAACATGTGAATGAGAGTACAAAGTGTGAATTAATGGGGCCTGTCGCTGGAACTTTGAACACAAAAGATTTGAAACGGACGGAGGAAGAATAAAGAGTATAGTAAAAGTGTAAGTTGCTATGCAATGAAGTAGCCTACCGGAGTGCCATTGAAAGTGCTTATGCACTAGAGTGATCCAAGGAATTTATCCCAATTGAAACAAACTTTTTTTCACACAATAAAAAAAGAAAACAACGTACCTGCGCGAAGGGGTTCAATTATTTCAATGTTTAACTTCACGACAGATCTCGTTTTGAAGAAAAAGGATATCCATTGGGATTCGTTTGTGAAGCGTTCTCTGGACCTTCCCGACGTGGAGAACTTAACCAAAGTTGAAGGAATATGCATAGACAGAGGTAGCTATAATTACACCACCTTAAGATCTATTTTATACCAGTAGGCTGTCTCAATACGTTTGTAACCTTAAATCTACACCACAAACTATTGAATTAGTTTAAGGTAAATTATTGCACTTTTTGATATATACTTTCATTATTTGCTAGTGATAATCGTTTGCATATATCTGGGGGTACAGTTTGTCAAGCTCTCATCGTGAAAGAATTTTTTTTTTCACATTAAAGTTTGATACTGAGAAGTCAACCAAAAGTTCTATACGAGCAATTAAAGTATTGAAATACTTGAAATCTTACTTGATCTGTTTGCAGATTACCCATATGTCGTACAATGTCAATTACAAATACAGTATATTTTAAAATGAAACTCCGATTTCGTTGCGTGTAAGGTGCCAGGATTTGTAAAGTAAAGATTGCAAAAAGAAAAAAAAGAAGAAAAAAAAATCAGTAATAGACTATCTGATGTACTGATGAACCAAGCATTGTGTTTTGAATTTATTTCTTCTAGCTCACCTTTATTTGCTGCATGAACACCTGATATGTGGCAATTTGGATGCCCGCATCACTCTCAGAAATGACACTTCTTCAAGTCGGACAAGCTGCCAGCTATCACCGTTATCAACGACAGAGGCGATCCGATGTATTCTTGGTATCTTAGAAGGGCTAAAAGTCATCCACTCATACGGGGTATAACACTATCCTTAACTTGACGACTATTAATAGTTCAAATGAAGCAATGTCGCATGGGTGTTTGAAAGAAAACCGCATGGTACAAATTTAACTATGACTGTAGTAAGTAGCAGTTTATGGCACTTAAATTGGTATGAGGGTAATTTTTGAGTTTGTGAGTTTTCATACAAAGTAAGTGTGTTTTCATACGAAGTAAAGTAGCACGCATTCGTGTACTGCCGTGCAATGTTCAACTTTGATCAACTTTGCACATAGCACATGGCCCTAGAGAGTAAGCATTGCATAAACCGGGTAATCAATCTCACTTATTCTCACATACGGTAAGAAACAACATAAAAAACATACGCCGACAAAGTGATCAAGGCCGAGAATGGAGACGGGCTTCCAAAAAATGAAACATTTGTATGAAAACGTGCATGCATTTCGAATATTACGTGTAGGTAGGCTTAAGGCTAAAAGTGAACATATTAGGCTACTCTCTTCTCGAACATTACCCATTATCAACAGCGGTGTCATTTTCATCAACATAAAAGTAAATAGTGGTCTACTTAATAACGATTATAACACACTTGTATTACACAGCCCTTCTTCTTTTATTGGAAAATTATGTGATACCTAGAAGGCATGTTTATACCCCACATGCGTTGATCTGAGATGCCAAGGTCGGATGACTTTCGTTTGATGGCGAAATTTCAGACTCGACCGTTTTCACTATAAGTGCAATCATGTTAACAAGATTTTGTTGACAACATGTATGCCTAACGGCCCCCCTTCCCCCCCCCCCCGCATCCTCTCCCGGATCCCGGATCTCGGATCTCCCTTGGATACACATGGTATTGTAACAACAAGGTCTAGTATTTCTCGTCCACAGTTTGTCCATCCCGGTCTTTCTACAAAGAAAATCTTACTTACAAAACAAGGGATATGTAAGCTGTACGACTTCTGTCTTGTAGAAGACACATATCGAACAGTGGAAACTAAGAAACTACATGTGAGTTTGAAATGGTTTGCATTTTTTCTGCTTATTTCAGCTTAATGTATTTCACTCTCCTTTGATGGTGAAAATGGATATTTAATATAATTTTTGTATTACAATAAAGAGATTAAGTTACGTTACAATAAAAAGAGCGTGGGGTGACAATTGGAAACTAGCAAGAATTTTAGAATTTAATGTTTTAATCCACACCAAGTTTGTCAAGTTATGTCAGTATGCCAAGCTATGTCATTAATTCCAAATAAACAGACTCCACTTTTCTCTCTCGCTATTAAACTCAGACTGCAAATAATTTAAATAATCTCGCTCCTGAGACTTGGATGAGGAACGAATACAACCACGAGAGTGATATTTGGGCATCTGCCGTGGTCATTTGGCACATCATTTCTAGCGGTAAGATGTTTTACTAATCATAAGATCAATTTCACGGGCTATGCAAAGAGACATTTTTTTTTGTGCCATCATTTATTTCAAGAATTGATTCTACTTGAACAAAACAACATTTTCTTGCATCTCAGATAACAGAGTAGCATAGTAGCATGTATAACCGTACATTTGCTTGGAATGAACAGAAAAAAAACAAACACTTTGTACAGACATTATAGCAATATCTACAGTTTGGAACAAACATGCCATTACTCGTACATTAAAATGGGATTCACTTCAACCTCCCTCTTTTGTTCTACTGAGGTTCAACTTGTTCAATTTTTATCGCCTTAGGTCAGTTTTATCACCTCATGCTGTGATAATCCACATGTTCAATTAAGCATCGTTCTCTTAAAGCTATTCAGGTGTGTTATTCCAGGCTTTCTTGAGCTCCCTGGCAAGGGGTATTAGGTGTCATGTCCACAGGTAACACATGTGTAATCGGGCATAAAAGAGCGTCTGTTGAACATGTTAGCACGGTTGTAACGTCATGAGAGATTGACCTGATGTTTGAAATGCCGGGCAGTGAAAGATTATTTTACCTCATTTGAGAATCCCTGCAATTGTCCGTAAATTGTATGCTTTTTTTAGTTCTTTAGCATAAGACTTCAGACGTTAAATCCATCGACCCTTTCAAAGATATTTTGTGCCCTCTTATCTCTGGTACTGTATCTTGATCATTTAGTGATACCACCTGATAGGGGTACGGTTTCTGGTGTCCATGTACCAAATATCACATTTTTTAAGGTCAACCATAGGTCCTCACAGTGATACGTCTGCTAATTTCTTTTCTAGGTATACCAGCCATTTTCTGGTGAACAAACGATCGAGAAGGATACCAGGCCGACTGTGGTACTTCCCGAGACCTGGCCTGAAGTTTGTTTGTCACTGAGGTGAGCCATCAATGTTTTGAGCAAGTAAAATGTAATAGCGAGTTGAGCCCCCACTAATGATAATTAAACGCCAAAATGTAAGGAATTATTCACATTTTGAATTACTCTACAATATAACACATGACCTCTTTGAAAATCCTAAATTGTCGTACTCAGTACAATTTCTGCCCTTTTAAAATTATCATATCTCGCTGAAATGTTTGATACGTCACACATGATAAGTAGACAGTTACTCTAACTGTGTTTTATTCAGTATTTTCTTTGCTAACATTCCAGCATGTATGTATATACATACAAGCACATATGTATATTCTCTTTCCGCACAGAAACGATGTGCTACTAGAGTGTTGGGTCTTAGACGCTTCTGCTAGACCGACAGTTGACAAATTGAGGCAGTCCTTCATTGCGGTAAGGACAATCAAAATAATTACGTCCGGGGTCTGTTCTGTGTACATTAATGCATACTGTAGTAAAAAAAAAAAACCTTGAGAGGAGATATAACATGTGGTTGATATTTGGGGATGTCAAATATGAAAGAAAGAAAGAAAAAAACTTATTTTTGTACTTCATGTTTGAGGAAATTGATCAGACTAGAATCTGATCTGCATATAACACGTGATCGTTAGCAACGATCATGAAAACAAAAGGTGTGATTTCCAATTAATTTATAAAGCAAATTTCATCCCAAATTATTCTAACATGATGGTTACAATATAGCGTTGAAATTGATTATGTTCCTCTAGGTTACCGAGATCAAGTGAGATAAGAAAGATCAAGAACCGCTTACATTTGTTAATCACCCATCTTACCATTTGTTACACCTAAGGTGTGCAAAGAAATCGTAGAATAGTGTCAAACCAGTGAAATTAAATATTTGATTACATTTTTTAAAATTACTGCTATAAATTATATACAATATATTTCAACTATTTTCTTGTAATTTCGCAGTGACTTTTCTGCTTATGACTCGCCCAATATAAAAGCTGAGCCCCTCCTCAGAATCAGTGATTCTACCTGTGTTTAAATGTGTTACTTGTGTCATTAGCTCCTTGGCTGTATCCAATGGAAATTGTGGCGTAATCTCGAAACATACTGTACATCCGGTTAGATTGTGTGCACGATATAGAACAAAATGGCTGACTGTAGGTATCACTGTCAATCATCATGAGGTAGGTCGGATAGTTGACAAAGCACAGGATTTCTCCTTTCCAAATTTGGTGTTCAAATCCCCTTAAAAACCATCTTTTCTTTGGCCAATTCAAAATATTTCCATTTAAATTCTCATAGAAGTTTCAACTTAAAATTGATGCAATAAATATTTAATGTTGTGATATCGAATAAAAAAAAAAAACTCAGACTCACAACAAGTGTACATTTTTGCCTGAGTTCTATGTGGCCTTCATTCCTAACCCGACCTCCATCCCCTTTCGTTGATAAAAAAAGCTTGTTGTTACACCCACACAACCACAACTCTTGTCGTCTTAAGTTGACCCTAGATAACTGTCACAAATAAACAGATAGGTTACGCATTTTACAATGGCATTAATCGTGATCGTAAAATATTAATGGAAAAACATAGCATCTTGTTTCATGAACTAATTTGTTACTTTATAAGCTGTGGTTCATTTAAACTATGTGGACCTATCGGTGATCGCAATAAAAGGAATAAAAACTGCAGTCAAATATTCATTACGTTGCTTGTTGGCGAATGAGAACTCTCTCCTGTAGCATGAAGATAGTAAAAATCTGAAATATGAGTTGGAAAATGCCATATTTTACGACTGAAAGTAAAAAATGTCATGGTTTTTTTGCCTGAGACTCCACACACACACACACGCAAAATATTCTTTAAGCCCCGTTTTTGCGAACATGAATATTCATATCCATTCCCATTGGTTTGTTTGAGCTCAAGTAACTGTGATTGACGGCTAGGCTTTCTTGTAGAGTCTGAATTTTGTAGGGAAACAAAAATGTGGAGGCAATTTTCTTATTAAATTACCAGAAAGGTGAGTTCGTAGTTATCTCAAATTTTGTAGCGGGCGATCTTTTCGACTACATTCTCTTCCCTGAGAGAGAGACAAAAAAAAAAAACTGACCATGAACAAAGGTGTATGACTAGGCGATTTTCAGTACAACTCATAATCCGCCTTTAAGTACTTTCAATATTCCGCCTCAAACATTCATATAAGTGATGCTTTACGGTAAGTAGGACCTTAGAAGTCAACATGTGACCGTTTTACACGTCATTGATGTTGTAATATGATTACGGAATACTGGTTACGTTCTTCTTTGTATGCAATGGGCATATCAGAGTGTCCTTTCTTTACACTTTGACCCGTCATTTATCGCTTCCTGTTTAGACTGCGGAGGGGCTGCGTTCCTCAGTAACTTCCAGAAGATCAACATGTAATCTCACAGATTTGTACATTCCAATGAAGGAGGTAACGAACAAGAATGCTGAGGGCGTAAGCAAACAGTGACAGAACCGTCACCACGCCACGGTGACCCCTTTACATGCGAAGGCCAATGACATGAATTAACATAAAGTAGAAAATCGGCATTTATTTTGTAAAAACAGCTTTGAATGTGAAATAATGATATATATATATATAAGTACGACATAAGGACCTGAAGTTCGTTACTATAAATTATGTTCAAAGAACCGCCTCTAAAACGACTTGGGTCTTACTGAGACCTATTTATTAAGATATTAGGGGCAAAACAAATATTAATTTAACTCTAAAAGAAAACAAAAGATAAAAAACCACCAATCCGATATGTTGAAATAATTAAAACAAAAAAGATAAGAAGAAGTGTGTGTTACTATTATTCATTTTGGGTTTTTTGTTCGTTGTTGCAGTTTGCATTTTGATTAATTTCAAGATCATTTTTGAACAAATTCCTGTTATTTAAGGTTTAAGAGATGGTACCCACTGAAAAGAAATATCCATATGAGGTGTCTGTTTAATTTCTTAAGGCGGAATTACTTAATATTTCATTTGACAGGGAATATACTACTAGATCTGCTTTGTTCAGTTAGTAGAAGTCATGGAAAATATAATTCAGATAAATGTTGTGTAAATTGTATTGATCTGTATACTGCTTACCTGTTCATTTTTTTTCTCATACGGAATAGTATATTTCTGAAATTCTTCAAATTGTGTCTGACACTTTCTTTTCAAAATGTACAATTTACTCCGTCCGTTTTGTTTTCATTTTCGTTAAGTATTGCCTAGGATGACATTTTTTTACTCGCTTATACATTATATGTTTTGCATTAGTTCAGAACAAGCCAATCGTTATCATTGCGTTAATTATGTTGCTACTTTTTGCTGATGACGATAAGGATGGCGACGATAATGATTGTGATGATGGTGATTTCGTTGGTGATGATGATGGCTGTGATGGTGTTGATGATAATAATGATGATGATGATGTTGATGAAGATGATGGTGATGATGATGATAATGATGATATGATGATGATAGTGGTAATTATGATGATGATGATGATGATGATGATGATGATGATGATGATGATGATGATGATGGTGATCATAAGGATGATGGTAATGATGATGGTTGTGGTGATAATGGTGAAGATGGTGATTATGTTGATGATGATCTATTATATTCCAATAAAGTAACTGAATCTCGATGTAATAACAACGTTAATGAATCCTACCAGTATGTTGTAAATTTCCTTGGAAAGTCTATCTTGAGGACTTTAAATATGATTATACAAATTGTTTTAATGAGAAGTCAGGCATGTTATCCTTCTCCTTCTCTCGGTTACATTTTTCTTCCTCCATGCTCCATCAGCACTGTATGTATTAGTGCTTGAATAACACGGCTTGGTAAACGTTATCTTCTTTGGATATCAAGTTTCAACAATGAACTGTATTTCTTTTTAAAAGAAACACAATTATGACAATACGTTCTAGTAATTGGATGAACTTCATGCACTAGAGAGATTATGGTTTAAGTGAATTATCTACGTGGACCCTGGAACTATCAGAAGTGGGTCCTATGGGTCACTTGGGCTGACCCATAGGGACAATTTATAAATCTTTGACGCAAAGTCTTGTAGGGCCTCATATGTTCGTCGATACATTGAAATATTTTACTGGGAGACAAATAGTTTCAAGCAAAGTAAGTGATTTTGCTCGTCAATTTGTTGTTATGTTAGAAACGTTTTACTCACTGAAGTATGTGGCTCAAACAAGATTCCTCTTTTATTTCTGATGAATTCTAATGAAATCATTTTTTTTTTTTGGCTACTAATATGCTGGGATGATGTGATCAAGGAGTGAACAGGGAAAAACGTCTTTCAGCGTATATGACTCCATGTACTCTCTGTATGCTGTATAAAGGCGCACAACTGACAGTTTCATATATTTAGCAAGTAAAACGCAAGCAAGTAGTACTTCAGACACACCATTCGTCTCTTCCAGAAGATGAAAAAAGAGGCTGAAATCTTTTTTTCATGCAACTGCATCATGGAAATAGGTGTATACAAAGATTGGTATACCCTGTTCGTGCGTACGTAAGTAATATCTCCAAGACTGATACATACAGACACACTTTACATGTTGTAATTTCGTGGTTATTGACTTGGACTTTGTTACTTCTCATACCAACTGTGTTCACAAGAGTGAATGTCTTCGAATGGTAATTGCGGTCTTGATGGTTGCGTTGCGCATTTCACGTAAGCGGTATACCTAGTGTATTGGCAGATGAAAATGTTTAATAACAGTTATTTAATGTAGAATGGTGTATATTATGCATAAAAAAGATTTTGCTTGATTTGAGGAAGCAGATCCTTCCGATCATTGTTACAATCACAAGCGAATGCTGCTGCGTTTGCAAAATTGTTTTCGTCTCCTCACCGGATAGAATTCCTTTTATGTACACAAGGACTCCTAGAATGTTTATTACATCATTATTAAACCATCATGACAAATAACATCAGACCACTTCCGACAATGGAAATCATGAGAACGTCCAATCATTGATTTGGGCCGATTGAAATGAAAAGAAATCAATAAATTTATAAAAGAAAAGAAATGAAAAGCTCCGTTTATGAAATGCTCTATATAATCTCATGGTGCTCCATTGAACAAACTGAAAATTTTTATAGCATTTTGACACTAGCAAAGTCCCATCAAACAATGAAGGTCACAGTACAACATCAATTGGTGCGGTAGTAAGTACGACTCACGTTTTATTGTGTTGCCTGCACTATTCACACTACTTAAAGGGAAATAGGGCGTTTGTTTTAGAGAAAACATCCATTTTTTTAAACCATTGTTTGTGGACAGAGAATGATAGATTATTCAAAAGAAGGAAGAACAGTAGCCTTCTTTTCAAGAAATAAGCTTCTCACAGATAGAAACTCAGTTATTTCTTACTCTACACTAATTTGTTCACCCAAACTTTTCAAAATTCAAATAATGCATCTTGCATTACTCATCACATGCATAATGTTCTATGGAGATGAAGCTTTGATAGATGTTTATTGATGACACTGAATGGTTTAACAGTAATTACCCCTATCTTCTTTTGTCTGTCATGTTGGTGTATTCTAAACGCCCAATTTCCCTTTAATGTTGATGGATGATTTTCGACTCGACTGCTATTTGTTTGTTTGACATTTGAAAATGGAATCAACCTTGACCTCATCCAATAGATGGTCTAACATATACATACATTTACATACGAGTACAAATAAGACGCTTCTCTGTTTAAATTTGTTCGTTTTAGTAATCAAACATAAGCCCCCAATCAAACGAAATACAAGGCACGAAATGTAATAAAAAAAAATCGAGAAGGTATTCAAGTTGAAGTAAAACACATTTATATTGCACAAAGTTCAACTTATTCAAATCACAAGTGCACGTCTTAACGTCGTACTTACCGCATTATTGTGCCAGCTTTACAGTCTTGTGTATCGCAATAAGAACAACCCACTCAGAACGATCCTGGTGTAAGAACTAGACAAAAGACCCTGACTAGACAGAAGATTTCATAACAATTAACAGCTACACAAATGTAAGTTAATTTCATTGTTACTTTAAGGTATTGGTTACTCATATCGTTTCTCTGTAAATAATTATGATTCAGCACTTGACATTTTGACGGGGGGGGGGGGGGGGATAAATATAATGTTCAGTGGAGAAGCAAAACTTCTTCCAAAGGAGCAAGCATATCAATGTTCATTTTGTTTTGTAAGTGTTGGTATTACTGCATTACGGCAACATTCTGAATCATGGGAGGAAAGTTACAAGCATATGATTTACACATTACCAGCAACGTAGGTAGGCTATTTTCCATACGGTGTGCCTGTCAAACTATAAAACTTCCCCAAATATTCAGAATGAAAGTTTGATGTAAGTCGAGTGACATCGGTGAGAAGGGGGGGGGGGGGTAGCTGGTGATATGGTGGAATTGATGAAGTCGCCCTGGACTGGGGCCGAATTCCTCCTGTGTTGGAAAATTGTTGCTCACATTGTGGTGGACTAGATGTAAAATGGTGATGACTTTTAATGCCTTCATTTGAAATAAATCTAAAAAAAAGATCTTACGAAATCTCAAGAAATTCTTATGTAATGACAATATATTATTTTTATCTTGTTTTGACCTGATCGTGGTTGATGTGGCGTCTGGCTAGGGTTTCCGGCAGTTTTTGTTTGTTATTGTTCGTATTAGGGGCTGGACCGGGGGACATGGTCACGCAACATTATCTAAGCGGAGTGTGACCATCATTTGGCGCAAGGAGTACAATAACATATTTGACATTAAAGCATTTTTTAGGACAGGTTCCCCCATCTAAACGAAGAGCCACCGTCAGTTGGCGCGTAGCTCACGAAAAGAATTTATTTAAATCAGTTGCACATTTTTTTTGTGACCGAGGCCATTTTTAACCTGTACCTGTTTGTAGACCAAGAAACCGCAGTACATTTCCCCCAATTCTGTCCTTTCTGTCGCAGCAAAAGAAAAGAAATGTTGAATAGATCCTGACCCAGTATAATGGATTCCGAATTGCAGCTCACAAGCATCGGTCGGACATGCATGGGTACAGATATTCGAACAAATTGTCATGACTGTCTCCTAAAATTGAAGTACTTCATGTCACTTTTTTCTCTGTTCTGGTAATAAGTATCTGTCACTCCGTCAGTGTGTCTCTGAGGACGTTACCTCTCGGGTAGGGGTATTTAGCGCATAGTAAATTTCCAGGTTGTTATACAAAATCTTACTAAACGAAGCTCACTGATGACAACTATACCAAAAGATAAAGGAAAAATGTTTCTAGGAGAAAGACAAAATAAATATGACAGGGTGGAAAATAACATTTTGCTGTTTAAGTGACAAAAGAAAGTTACTTTGAAGAAAGAAGAAGTGGCTTTGAAGAAAGTTATATTGACTGTACAAAATTAAGGTAGTTAAACGTTGTCCTTATCAGTCTAAAAGAAAGACATAAGTGGGCCTACAAGATCACTGTTTTCATTTTTGAAACCAGGGACAATGAAACACTAACACAAAACAGGAGCCACGAGAAAACCTGCTGGGATCCATTGTGCATAGTACGGAAATGCACCAGGTATCAATCATCGTGATGAAACGACATTCAAAAACACACTTGGGTAAACATGTACAGGGACACCAGCAGCAAACACACTAGAAAAGATCAAATATCATAACACCACTGAAAGTTTGTCAGGTGACGATGTAGCACTGGTTTGTTTTTAAACCATGGAAAAACCCTCGATGTAGCTTTGTGTTCATCTGCTGAATTGATAGGTGGTGTAAAGTCCGACACGTTATCCCCACGCAATACTAATGCAAATTGCATTCAGTTTATAACAACTAAAATGAATCAGTGATATATGTATTGCCGTGTACAAAAAAAAGAAAAAGAAAAGAAGAAAAAGAAGCACGACCATCATTCCAAACACTTTTATTCACAAGGTCTCTGAAGAAAAAAGATGGTTTACCCCCCTCAGCATACTTACACCGAGCAGACGTGACAAGACGATTTAATTTTGAACAATACTTACAAGTGAAGTTCACTTCATTCATACTGTTGGTAACAGGTCAAGAACATCTACACATACAGGCAGACGGTATGCTTCAATTGCAACGAATAACTGTCCCGCAGGCAGCTAGTCCCACATTCAAAGTCAAATCATAGTTATCACGATTCCATTTGACTAATTTGCAAGTAGGAAATTTGATACCACGGATAACCTAACGGAGGATGACTTGCAGCCTTGCGCTTAATCCCGTTACGTATTTGTTAACTCTCATCTCAGTGGTTCAACTTTTGGAGAACATTGATCCCGACCTGCAATGGCTACCCTCGTACCAAGTTATACCGCGATAACCGCAAGCTGGTGGATTATACAGGCAGTTTGACTACGTCGTCAATCCTCACGAAGATCTAACAAAACAATGCGAAAAACTTCGGAAGGAAGTCGAGTTTATTAAGATACTCCATGAAGACTTCAACGTCACCAATACAGGCAGTAAAAAGGTTGACAAAGGTACTGTGCATTTTTTCTGTCTACTAAACTATACTGTATATACTGTCTCTATAGTTGTCAGAAGTCATGCACATATTTTAGTTTATATCAAGCTTACGTTTCATGTTATTATATATCTCCGTGATTTGGATATGTTATGAACCCCATGAGTGACTTGGACCTATTCATTACGTTTAGATGTTCAACGAATGTAAACATAAAAGTCTTCTTACGAAAAGGAAACAGAATTGATGAAAACTTCGAGAGCTCCTCATGTTGTATCTGAGAGTCAAGTGGATAGTGGATAGCAAACAGATAGCAAAAGGATACACATGAATCTACCCTCTGTTGACAAACGTATTAATTAAATTTTCCATAGGAAAATGATATTGTTTATCTGGGATCAGCATTTTTTATTCAGGTAACATCTCTCGATGATTTGTAAAGAATAAATGTTTAGATATTCTAATACTACGATGAAATGATACTATTTCACTGACGGAAAAAACATAAACAACATAAAATCACATCTGTAAGGATGTCGATTACATGTAAGTGACACCTAAGATGTAAATGGTGAAGACCGTTGTGGCGATGTTGACAATTAGTGTTGACGATCAGGAAAATGTTATAATGTTGTCATACAGAATATCAATAAAGAAGAGTGGCATGGAATAATGATATCAGTATTAATGATGCAACCGCAACTTACAAAGGGTATTTCAATCACATTTTATTTTCAATTTCTCTTCTTTTGTAAACAAAAAGGGTTGCTCAAGGCGTTGCAGCAGGAGAAGAATTTACTGCGTAAGGTGCTAGAGGGCCTTCCAAAAGAGCAGCCCCAATTATGGCAGCTGGCTAAACGACACCAATTGAGAACGTTCATTAAACACATGGACCAATCGATGAGAGAGGCGAGAGATATGGTGAACCGTGCAATAATGGTAATATAAGCCTTATAACAGTGATACTCTGTATCATGACCTGGAGTGGAATTGGAATAAATGGAAAGCTTTGTTGTGATTTTCACTATATGTTACATTAATTGAGGACGTTCCAATCAGTTTCTTTGTAGGTAATAAAGTAGATTGTAACATGATATCTACAATCCAGGATAAGGAAAGCAGGATTACGCCGGGTACTACTAACAGGTCATTGGCGAAACATCTGTATCGTAACATATCCCCTATCAACCCCCACCCCCCAAAACAAAAATAGTTTGCAACAGTAGGTCCTCAACATGAATGTAATGTTAGTTAGCCACCGTTAGGAAAAAATTGTCAAAATTGTATAATCATATCACTCAGGCCGTAACATGATATCATGCATGATTTATGAATCTCGAAACTTGTACCCTTAACCTTTTCCCAAATCTGTGACTACAACCTAAACTGTGACATTACATCCCGTATGGTATGAATTTCTCAAAACATGAAGGTGAAAACTTACAAAACAAGTTGTCAAGAACTTGAATACAATTGTACTATCGTAACAAACGTTTTTGAAGGTCAGTGGATCCAATGATGGTAATAAAAAGTTTTCTTGAGTATATCATAACGGCAACAGTACTGATTCGCGGCCATCCGTAAGGCGAAAATTTAGAATATAACTTTGAACCAAGTTGGACAATTGTTCATACTGCTCTTACAAAGCGGGTTTGCTTCAAAGTTCTCTGAAATGCGAACACCACACCCTGAGGCCCCCCCCCCAAAAAAAAGGGGGTCAATAACATCGGGCTTTATCCCATAATGTGAACAGTTTTTACTTTTTACTCATAAAAGCTCCGTAATATAACTACATAATGATATAATATTAATGTAATTGACGAGTGAGGAAGGATACCGCCAATGTTCCATCCATTGCGGACAGCAAAGATCATAGCGATGCTCCGTCAGTAAAAAGGTCGCTAGGTGGCTTGATCACAATTGCTATGGTAACGTACGTTTCACATTAATAATATCGGGTTTTTCACAAAAATATCAACTGATTAGGAGAATCTTTTCTTAATGACTACTTTGATTGACCAGTTGGTGTAGAATCTGTAGATCCAAACAAAATGTCATATGATGGGGACAGCAAAGACCTTAGAGGTTACTCACCAAAAGCGTGACCTAGGTGATTTGACAGGAGTTGCCATGGAAATGCTTCAAGTAAGTGTTGGATATCACCATACTGTGATGAAAAAATCCATTGTGAAGTTCCTTAAAAAATGACCCCCTTACTGATGATGTGGTTCAGGGGATACCATGTAGGAAACACTAGAGACCCCAGCAGTGTCACCGTCCAAAGACTGGCCGAGTTCTGTACTACTAGTTGCCGTGGTACGCCACTACTATGTGCGTACGATTTTCGACTACTGCTGACATGCTTTCCTATTGCGTCTTAACCAAAAAGCTCTTCCAACATAGATGCGATACACAGTCGACTAGGTCTGGCCCTCTCCTGAAAGATACAGTGCTATGTAAACAACCCAAACGCTTATGTGTTTCCTGTATATGCTCACTGTAAAAGTGTGTATTTGAAACCTCGACGTGTAAAAGACTGAATCGAAATCACATTCCTGAAATTAAGCGGGTGTATGATTCTAGTAAATATCTGGTGTTAAAATCCCCATGGCAATGAGTGCGCTTTGTGCTCACATGAAATAAGTGCGTACATCGTGATATCGATTGCCGTTAAAACTCCCAGGTGCCTATGGTTCTCCTCCCACATGAAAACTTCTCAATCATCACGAATCGTAACAAATACATTTAAATGGTTTGAGTAGTCGGGTAGTATTGGAAAAAAAAAATATGACTCAGCTTATCGATATTTCTCAGAGCTTATAGTACTTAGGCTGCTATTAAACATATTTCGTGTCACGTAACACCCACATAAAATTACTGATGGTAGTCATCATCGTTGGACGCACACATCAACAAAACATAAGTTACAGACACCACTTTTAAAATGATGACACAATTTGGTGCAAAGTTTTCATTTTGGCTTAGTATGCAATTGTGACATCTTGCACCTATCAGGACTTTTTAATGCCTATGGTATATGTAATAATCAATAAAGGTTATTATTACCGTCATTGAATTCAATGATCTTCAAAACATGTGACCTTTGACTCGATAGCACAATTCGATGCGAGGTTATTCCAGATCCTTACGTTTGTTTTTGTAAGGTTTCACTCTTCTCGAGACACGTATATCATACTTGATAGCATTAATTTATCGTCCGAGTCATAAAGAAAGGGTAAAAAGAAAAAAAAACAAAGGCCCAAAATTTACATGATTCCTGTTATCGTTCTGGTGCAGTGACTTATGGTGGACGTATGTAAGCAATTTGATACAATTTGATAACTTTTTCATATCACGACGTTTGAAGCATTTGGGATATGTTGTAAAGCGGGATACCAGAAGCCCATGCAAGTTAATTATTTCTGCTGCAAGTTTTACCAGCGTAACCGGCATTTAGTCTAGATTGACTAAGCTATGACTTAACCAGTTGTATCTCAACAACATTCATGACACACAAAACGAAAAAAAAAAAAACAACAACAACCAACAAAATTTTAAGGGGGATATCAATATTTATTTCTATGTTGCAGCAAAGTCAGTACAAAACAATGCAAAAGATGAGTAATCCTTCCAACGGAGAGGCAGATAGAGACGAAGACGGTAACGAAGAATCTATTGATGCAACACAGTTAGAAAGAGAAGCACGTGAGAATAATGATTTTTTTTTTATAGATAGTCCTGAAACGTATGTGAGTCTGTTAGACACAGCTGAAACTTGCAAAATAACAAACAAACATTTTTTCTTGCATGTAGACCAGATCATTTATGATAAGTATGACTTCAGATGTATAAACACTATGGCTGTCTTTCAGTACTTGATATCTCTTCGTATCTGTATCAGGACGACCACTCTGAATTTATGCTTGATAGAAAGCATAGAATTAATCATGGGTGTCACTGACTGTTGCCATTGGTGTTGGGGTCGTTAACACATTTGTTACATTTGTCCTTTTTTCTTACCAAAAAGTAAAAAAGTAACCCCAAAAAGTCATGGCATTAAAAATGTCTTCTATTAATTGTCAACATGATAGATGATAGAGTGGCTAACATTGAAATATTAGTCCTCCTTTCTGGATTCATCAACAAAATTAGTCTTGCTAATTGATTAGTGATATGGTCGAATTGTTGCTAACACCAATTCATTTGGTTCTATCAACAATTCATTTGCTGACATCACCAAATGATTGCATATATCATTAAATATTTTTTGATATCAAGAATTACTTGGTGATATCAGCAAATCATTTGATGATATCATCAAATGAATTGGTTATATCAGCAATTATTTGATAATATCAGCAAATAATTGCTGATATTATCCAATGATTTGCTGATATCACCAATAAATTGTTGATATCACCAAATATCGAATAAAAAGTGAAACGGCTTGCCATAAGCCCGCGTGTAAATAGCTGTCTAACAGGGAGCTGTTAGGATAGCAGTGGAATGGGGATGTTAAAAGCATTGCATGTGGAAAACAAGACAGAGAAAGAATATCACAAACGTCTTGATCAAGACTACACAAGAGATAGAGGTTAAAATTAAATGTCGCCCCCCCCCCGTATTTTCAAAATTACCATTGGAACATGTATGATGCGATATCGTTCAATTGACGGCTCTCTTTTTTGTTCCTTAAAGGTTTTGAAGGTTGTAACGATAAAGATCCTCCAAGATTCGATGAAATTACAGGACTGAATAATCCCCGTTACGTTCTGACGTTTGAAAATGAGATTTTCATACTGATGGACAACTTCATAAGGGGATATAACATGGACGGCGACGAGGTGAAGAGGTTTCATCAAAAAGGTCTGAAGCCCTTTGCAGGGGCTTTTCTTGGTAACACTCTGTATGTTTCTGATTCTTCAGGTAATTGTGTTATTATGTTTGATAAATCACTGAATTTCATTAAGAAGTTCGGAGAATCATACATATTTCAGCCGGCTGGCATTGTTGCTTGCGAATCTTCTAAGTGTCTGTATGTCTTAACAGGTAGGATAAGAGGATCTGCAGTCGTTGCTGTCTTTTCCAACGAAGGTAAATACATCCGGCAGTACTGTCATTACCATTTAGAAGATCCGTGGTACATTGTGAGAACCCCAGCAGGGGAGTTTGTAATATCAGACTTTAAGAGGAAAGCGATAGACGTTTATCCATCAGATTTTGGCAAAATTCTTTACACCTTCGACACTGAAATGGAAGAGAGATCTGATTTACATTGCAGGGGAATGTGCATAGATGACAAGGGGAACTTTTATGTTTCCTTGAGGGAACCCGGCAAGAGGCATCTCTATGAGAGTATCGTAGTATATAGCCAAAGAGGACAAACTTCAAATGTTTTAGAGGAAAGTCCGGCCACCAGATTGCTCACCAAAAACAAATCTTTAGATTGCATCAGGGGCTTACACTTCTATCGCAGTAGGCAGAGTGAACATCTCCTTGTGATTGATGCTGGAAATAATCGTCTCAAGTCAATAACACTGCAGGAGACACTCAATTAGAATAGCAAAAAAAAAAAAAAAAAAAAGAGGAAAATGGCCGAATCCCACTGAAGTGGCTTAATTGGAAAGTCAAAAATGGAAAATAAAAAATTCAGTTGAAAATCTATCTGCAATTCGCTGTTATTTACATGACTAGGGAACATATTTCCACAACGTGTTAATTCCTACTTTATTGTTAACATCAGCAAAACGTTCACTAACTTGTTCACAAGTATTTTGTTACCCGGTTCTGAAGGCAATACGGCTACCGTCTCTAAACGGCCACTTTTAGACAGTGTTGTTCTGATGAGAAAGTCATTGGTGTTTCAGAAACAGTGACAGGTGTTTGAGGAAATTATTCACACATGCAAGCCTTAACTAGACAATGATGAATGCATTCAGTGAGATGCATAGCTTGGAGTTTGTCATCCCTTTATTATGACCGTACAGTGGAGATCTCCGTTTGTACATTGATTTGTGGGTTCATCATCTCATGACCCCCAGTCAGCCCTCTGATATGTCGAGTGGATGAACGAAACGAAAAACAAGTAACTTTAAATTTCATCTACGAAGTGACTCATTGCTTCACAACCATTACCGTAAACGATACCGTTATTGTCTGCTTTTATGCACTGGTAACATTTTTATTGGACCACTGATAAATTTGACAGTGTAATTCTTTGATCGTAATTTACTTGAGGTGAATATAAAGTCACTTATATTAAAAAAAAAAAGAGTCTCACTTGATGACACAAATTAAATTTTGAAAAGCGTTCATGATGGTATACATTTCTTATTTCTTTCAATCGCCATTTTAAGATGTCAATATTTGTATATAAAAAAAAAAATCGCATTTCTTCCAATCACCTACGTGACTTTTAAATGCTGCGTTAAATGTATTTACATTTCTTTTTGCCTCGACGAGCTATCTTTCCTGATATCTTTAGATATCTCTTCGTTCCGAAAAAAATAAACTATTTTAACATGTGACCTACAGTGATTGATCGCATATATTATAATTATTATAGTTGCACATTGTTATTCACAATTTGTTTTCTTGCTTTGATTTTCTTGCTTTACTCGCTATGTTTAAAATAAAAGAAAGCATTCTTTCATCGTTCATGTATATTATGTACTTTGCACAGATATTTCCCAGGTTAATGTTCTTGATAAAAATTATCAGTTTTTGTTAATTTTCTCCAATTTTTGACATAACAATGTAGAAATTGACTCATTACATGACAAAAAAGTACACCGATATATCAAGCGTATCAATATTTTACCTATCGTTCTCGAGCAATTCGAACCAAGTACTGATTTCCTCTTTAACTGTAAGAGTTGGAACATTGTCTTTGCCTGAGTATATAGCAATACCTAGGCAATTACCAGTGATCCCATATTCATGACTCAATAAACTGAGTAAATCATCTGAAAGTAAAGTTGTAACATTAAAACGCATAGAAATCACTGTCCTAATAAGTACGCACATACAACGGTAGCAAAAAAAAAAAAAAAAAAAAATCGTAAAAAGATAGATATTCCTTGGACTTCAAGGAAAGTAGAAATGTAGTAGAATGATTTTTTTCCTTCAAAGTGTGCTTTTAAAGTTTTAAAACAATATGTGATATATATGTGCACAGGTGCATCTGTACAAAAGTTCAAATTCCGATGTTTCAGTGCAATTAATTGTTCCTTTAATTTGAGTGATTCGTACCTAAAGTTATAAAAAAGGAAGACTTTAAAGGAACGAAACAAGCACGATGTTAAGATGTTGTCAGTTCGGTCAATTGTGAAAAAAAGTGAAAGGGCACTTTCGCTTTTGTTATTAGGTTAGGCACAATTGCTTTGTGAGACTTACAATTTTGATTTTTTTTTAGTTAAACGTTGTTGACGTTCCTGCTACTAATCCAAGCTTGCTTTGGCGTATGTGTTGCCATAGTCAATTTTACTTTTTTTTTTGCATATCAACTTTAACGTCATTATCCATTTGTCTATAAGATGCGTATCGCATTACTAGAGTGATAAAAAATGTCATTTGTAATAAATTTGAAAACCACACAAATTTTGTCTCAACATTGAATTGAGGAAAAGAACAAATTCTTTAGTTCTTTTTTTAGTTTACTGGTGGTACAGTTTTTTATAACTTTATGAGAGTGTTTGAATGTTTAACAGGCCCTCTTTCATGCTGGATTACTCATGTTTTGCCTGTGGAATGATCCCCTTGCCATACAGCTCAAAGAATATTAGACATTGGATTGGTAACGCCTAAACAATTTAGGAGAAGAGTGTTTAATTGTCTATCATCACAGCAATGGGGTGATAAAAGTGACTTAAGGCGATAAGGTTTGCAAACAGTTGAGCCTCAGTAAAACAATAGGAAGGTGAGGAAGGTGACTTTCTGCACGCTCACGACTACCGTTCAAATCGGTTTTCAGTTAAAGTGATGATATTTGATTAAATCGTATGAATGTAAATACCTCAACACATCTAGGGGTACACAGTTGCAATCCCTTAGGTACATTTAAGGAACATGACCAGGGCTGTAGCTAGGATCACATCTTTAGGAGGGTGTGAAGGTAAAACATTCCGACTGGCTGGTCGTTTTTTTTAACTATATATGTGCCAACCCCACACCAATAGTTTCAGACACTAGGAAATGCCTTTCTCAATAGAAGGGGAGGGTGAAGAATTAATGGGGTGCATTCTTTACGAAAAAGACATTATCACGTACTACAAACAAATTATCGGCCAAAAAAGCAGAAGAGAAGAAACGAAAGTTTGCAAAAATAGAAAGGGTGAGTAACGGCAGGACTATCTGATCGAAGCGCCACCATTGTTTGACGCAGAGCGTGCAAGGAATTTTGGCTCCTCCTCATACCATGGCGGGAAACGACACTCTCCAAGTGTAATTGAGCTGGCATGTACCCAACCTTGATATGTGGAAATCGGGTCTGCAATGCTTTAATTCATGTGAAAAGAAAAAATCAATCTATGAGAAATGGTAATACATACCATGGGGGAGGGGTTGAGGTGATACAAGAATTGTAACGAATTATGCAACTTCTTCCCATTTCTTTGCACCCAGCCTTAAAAAAGGATCGTATCTGAGATTTCACAGCTAAGGATAAAATTATGTTAATAGAACAATAGAAATAAAATATATTTAAAAAAAGGTAAATAAAAAGAAAGAAAAATGGTAACAATTTGGATTGGTCTTATCTATAACAATTGCCCTTTTGTCGTTTCCAGAAAAGTTAATGCAACAGCTGGTGCTTTTAACGATAACAGTTATTTGTTCTGAGAAAGGTAGACTTAGACAAAATCTGGCACAATATTTTCATTTATTGCAATCAATTTTCATGGAGGAATTAAAGTCCCAATAAAGTTCCAACAATTTATTCCCTGGTGATTAGTTTGTCATTACTTTGCTACGACTGTCGATGATCTTGTGTGATAAAGTAGAAAGCCAGTTCTTGTACCGATAACTTCGTAAATAATAGCCAGATTGATGAAGAAAAATGTTATTCAAGGAAGTATTTTGATAGGTGGGGAAAGCATGTGATGGGTGATGGAAGTCATAGGAGAAGGTTGTAAAGGAGGAGGTATCTCCCATCCCCTTTTGAGAAATTTTTCACCTACTAGGTAACCTTAGATGCAATCTGGTGCAATATCTGACGTCTTTTGAAATCATAACAAGTGCCTGACTCAGATATGAAAAATTCCAACCGGTATTTCACATGTTCCGACTATCGTCGCAGCTAGGCTGAAACATGAAAAATTCAAAGTGGCATTTCAGAGTTACTGACATTTTTTTTTTCAATTACCAAACTACCTTACACACAATCTGCTCCAACAGTACATTTTTTTAGGCCGTAAGCTAGAAACGTAACTGGTACTTAAGATTTTCCGAAGAAAAATTTAATTAATAATTGCATCAAACGTGGAGAGTGTCAGAAAGAAAGAAAGAAAGAAAGATAAAAAAAAAACAATAGAGCAATCCACGGAAATGCCGTATCTCATCGCCAACATGCACATTGATTTCAATACAGGGCGTGCACATGGGAATTTGTAAGAGTTTATTGCTAAGTACATACAAAACTTTAACTTAATTGGTTTAATAGTTCTCAAGATATGCTGGAAATACAAATTTTTGGGCAAAATTGGCTTTTTTAAAAGAAAAAAAATCAGCAAATTTCACTCTCTCTACTACAAAAGTGATATACCTTGAATATTTCACTCTCATGTAGGTGTTTGCAAAATTTTGCATTAAATGCTCAAATAGTTCTCAAGATATGCTGGAAATAGCAATTTTGGGGCAAAATTGGCTTTTTTCCTCACAAATCAGCAATTTTGACTCGATTTAACATACAACTGATACATCTTGGACATGTTGGCATCATGCACAACCTTACCAAGTTGAAACTTAATCGCTCATATACTTTTCAAACTATTCTGCAAAAACCACAATTTGGACACACGCACACACGCACGCGCGCCCACCCGCACACAGACACACACATTGGCACGGACACGTTTTCATTTATACCACCCAACTGGACCCTCCTGCACCCATGGTCACTCTACCATGGGGTACCCCTGGGGTGTCGCTACTCATCCACTCCAAGCGTTTCCATGGCAACCGTTCTCCCATGGGTGCACAGTGAAATATATAGCTCCACTAGCTTAGTGACTGCAATCGCCCTATAGGGGCTAAGATGAGATAAAAACACAAAAGCATAGTCTATAGCAGGCAAAAAATGCTTTAATATACCATTGGATGTAGAGCAATACCAGTGTAGTACGTAAATGTTGGAAATGGGTTGTCTGAAAAGTACACCACCGGCCTACGACTTTCATGGATGCATTAAAATAGCTGTCAGGGTCAGGTCTCTTCCAGTTCGGTAACCAAGATGAAAAGAAGATATGACTAAAATATGTAAACAAAGGAAGAAAATGATCTGCTCCAGTGAGTCAGTTGAAAAAAAATACTTGAAGCTACCATTTTATCCACTTTACATACACTATCATAGCAATTGTGTACATGCGGTGAAGAACATTTTATAGTGTACATATTTATATGGGTGCTTGTGTGTGTGTGTGCGTCTGTGTGCATATCTGTTAAAGAATACCACAGTCACTATATAGCGTTGTCTGTAATTGTTGTGGACACCTCGCCATCGTATAGAGGGCTTCCAACCATTCCAAGCAAGTAAAGCATCCAGTTGGTAAGTTCCCCGATACCACGATATCTATCGGGTTATTGATATAACGTGTTTGGTAACTGAGTAGCAAGAGTATGTGTTCCTAAATAAAAGCGTAGAAGGCAAAAGGGGCGCTGTGTTTAATGGAATGACGAGTAACCGTTAACAACAAGTTTAAGGGATCGTTAATTTTTATGCATCACACTTTCGCCAATCCAATGCTTACATCCTCCCATATATGTCTATAATATCATAACTAAAACATATATAGATTTCTGCGGTTGAAATTTACCTATACCATTGCTTTCCCAAGCGGGGTGCTAGTCTCAATGGTGGGTGCTAGGAAACCCCTTTGAGAATTACAAAAATGTGACAATATGCATTTACCAACTGTCTGTACGGGTGAGGGTAGGTGTGTGTGGTGGAGGGTACATTATATGTTTAGTTAAGGGGTATGAATTCTCCATTTTTCTCATGGTGGGAAAAGAGGTTACCAGAAGATAACGATTACAAACGGGGATTCCAAATGCTTGGGAACCACTGACTTCGACAAATATCGATTTCAGGTTATCTTACTATATGTACTTGTGCGTCTGTCAACAGGGACAATTGACTAATACCACTCATTTTCACAAAATGGCTACCTACATACCAACTGTAGTTGCTGCGATAGACAGAGCAGATTGGGCGAATAAAAGGATGACCACAGCGTACACATTTGTTGTCAATCACACCGAAGATCTGTCAGAGCAATGCGACAAACTTCGAAAGGAAGTAGAATTTATTAAACTTCTGCACGAAGACTTCAACGTTACTGGCAGTAAAAAAGTTGACAAAGGTATGGTACACAGGTATCATTTCATACACATTGTAATATTTTCAATATGTTTAATGACATTAAAAATTAATAACAATAAGTATTCGTCATTGTTCGACATCATTTGTTTGTCACCAAATCTATCATTTCTTTATAAGGTTCTCATGTTTTTAATTAAAACTGGTTTTATTTACTCCTCGATTGAAAAAGGAAGAGATTCAAAACCAAGAAACGTAGTAATGCCGCCCTGCTCTTCATAGAAGAGGTCGCTAGGCATTTGTACTAGGAATAAACATAGAGAAATGTAGAATAGCAGAGCAAGGAGAATACTAGCATTCACATACAATAACAGAATTGGAGGATAGTGAAAAAAGAAACAAAAAACCTCAAATCAAACAGGAAGAGCAACAACATACTCCTACAATCAACAAACACATCTTGTCACAATCCAAAAGAAACCATACATGTCCACTACAATAAAACGTTTTGTTAAGTAACAAACATTTCGTTATTACAAGGAGCGAAGATTTTAAAATACTGAAACATACGCAAGAAGAAAGAACAAATATTTGCACTGAACAATGAAACAGAAACCCTAATAAGCGCTCCAGAAGTCAAAAAGGGATGAATGAACACATTAAATAAGTTATACATTGACAAATTTGTACGGGCGACCATCAGGATGTCACTAGACCCCTTCGGAAACCAAAAAAAAAACGTAGTTTAGTACCATTACGATATAACTCAGTGACTTGGTTTTTCCATTTCTTCTCCATCAAATCTGTCCGAGTCAGGTCATCAGTGAGAAAGTATGGCTTCTGCTGTAGCTTAGCTCTTGCGTGTTTCAATAAAAACAGTTTGTCTTGATAAAATGAGACTCTGACCAGTATATGTTGACTCCCTCCACGGTTTTGCCGTCCATGTGGGTCCTTTCAATATGACAATCGTTTTGGGCAATTTCACGAAATACTGACTTGGTGATGTCATGGCAGTTCTCGTTTTGTAAAGTGACGTGCCCAACTATACGTAAATTATTTCGTTTAGAAAACCTCTGTTGCTTGTTAATTAGGGCAAATTGATCTCGACTTTCTGATTCCAACTTATATTAGAAAACCTCTCCTCCATAGACTGACACCTTTCTTTAAGTTATTTGTTTTCCTTTTCCAATTTATTGATGTTGGGTTTCTGAGCTGTAAACTCTTTCTTGAGTTCACTTTTTAAATTTCTTAAGTCAAAAGAAACAGCACTAATAGCGTTTTCCATAGCTTTCTCAAGTTTTTTGGCTAACTTCCAATAAAATTTAGTTGGAAGACCCTCAGTAGTCGGTGCTTTTTCACACGGCATACTGAACAAAGAGTTACTACACTTATTTAAATTGAGAAGACCTTCACATATAAGTTGTTGTTCCGCACTGAGAATCCTACAATTATAACCAACATTGTTGAAAATTAAGCTTAGGGTAACGCTTCATACTTAGCATAGAACATCCTACAAAAATGTCTAGCTTCTTTTAAAATATTGCGAGACGAGTGTAGCGAAGTGCCATCATTTAAAACCAGTTCCTTTGACTTTTGAGTACGGTAGCGCGTAGCGGTCACTATCAACAAAATTATTGTCACAGAAGTTGAAGAGAGTAAGGTTCGTTCCGTACTGACACTGTACAAAATACATGATAATAATAATAATGTTAATAATAATTATAATAATAATAATAATAAGAGGAAAAATCAGTCAGAGGAAAAATTAGGCTGACCGATGAGTGTGACCTTGACATGGGAAAGATGAGGGATGCCGACCTGAATGAAGGATATAAATACCTGGGCATACTCCAGAATATGGAAAACAAAGAAAACATGGTCAAGGACAAGGCATCGGCAACATACAGGAAAAGGTTGAGACAACTACTGAAGTCCAGGCTAAATGGACGGAATAAAATAGATG
The DNA here is from genome assembly GCA_021234535.1 of Stichopus chloronotus. Lineage (NCBI taxonomy): Eukaryota > Metazoa > Echinodermata > Holothuroidea > Aspidochirotida > Stichopodidae > Stichopus > Stichopus chloronotus. The sequence goes on from CM037833.1 coordinate 15,118,940, forward strand.
CAATCAACGCATATGCCCTACCTGTGATCACTTACACGGCAGGCATAATAAACTGGTCTCAAAATGAGCTGGCAGAAATCGACAGGAAGACAAGAAAGACACTAACAATGTATGGCGCACTACACCCTAGAGCTGATGTGCACCGTCTGTACACTCCAAGAAAGAATGGTGGAAGGGGTCTGAGAGAAGTCGCAGCCTCTGTGACATTCCAGTATGCCGGCCTCCAGGAATACATTATGGAAGCCATGGACTCAGACCCGTTGATAGAGGCTGTATGGCAAAATAATGTACTAACAAATTACAAACCAAGGAAAGGAGCCATGGCAGATTGGAAAAAAACAATATGAAGAGAAGTGGTCGACGAAGCTGCTCCATGGCCAATATCGCAGACAAGTCACAGATCACGGCCATGGAAAACACCTACCGATGGCTGAAAGACAGCACGGGGCTGAAAATTGAAACTGAGGCACTCATAACGACTGCTCAAGACCAAGCCCTAAATACTAAGTGCCATCAGGCTAAAATACTCCACACAGCAACAGACCCTTTATGCAGAATGTGTGGAGAGAAGGATGAGACCGTCGCCCATATAACGACTGCTTGCCCTAAGATTGCCGGAAGCCTCTACAAAACCAGACATGACAACATCGCAACAGTCCTCCACCATAAAGTGTGTCAGCACTATGGAATACAGACGGAACACAGTAACACATGGCTCCACAAGCCCAACCCGACCGAAGAGAATGATAAAACCAAGATCCTCTGGGACTTCGAAGTTCGAACAGATAGAGTAATCCCTGCGAGAAGACCAGACCTGGTAATAATGGACAAGACGGCCAAACAAGCAACAATAGTAGATGTGGCCGTACCCAATGATACCCACATAAATGAGAAAGAAAGAGAAAAAATAGAAAAATACCAGGACTTACAACTTGAGGTACAGAGGCTGTGGAATGTCAGGGCAAAAGTTGTCCCCGTGGTGGTCGGAGCACTAGGAGCCATCACCAATAACTTGGAGGCATACTTGGGTCAGATACCAGGCAACCATGAAGTTAGACTGCTGGTAAAAACAACATTACTGGGAAGTGCCCACATTCTGAGACGAGTGCTCGACCTCCCAGGATCCGGGTAGGACCCCGAGGTGTGAGAAGAAGACGCAAAAATGAAATCCGACCGAGAGGTTGTGAAAGAATAATAATAGTAATAATTATAATAGTAACTACGACTTTTAAATGAGTATTCTTCATGTAACGCCTTTATACGCCGTAGTGTCATTTACGTTTTGTTATAACCACGTAGGTTTGCTCAAGGCTCTGCAGTTCGAGAAAAATTTATTACGAAAGGTATTAGAAGGCCTTCCGAAAGAGCAGCCTGCCTTATGGCAAGTGGCTAAAAGACATCGAGTAAGGACATTCATTGATCAGATGGATCGATCTTTGAAAGAAGCCAGGGAAATGGTGAACCGGGCAATAATGGTAAGACAAATATATAAAACTGATATCACCTTTGCCTAGAAGTGTTGATGCAAGGTACAAATGCAACATAAGATGGTCGGAGAAATATATGTGTCTACATCTTCAGCTACTGTTCTACTAGTAGAGCAAAAGTGACATCTTAGTTTCCTTTTGAGCCGTGTTTATCAACCAGAATGGATAGTCACCGAGATAGTATGCACGTTGCTGCTAATATCCCAAACACATAAAGCAGTGAACGCGCATCATTTCCAGGAGTAGAAAGTCCTCTTCCTAATTGTATAATAATAATAATAATAATAATAATAATAATAATAATAATAATAATAATAATAATAATAATAATAATAATAATAATAATAATAATAATACCCAAGAACATTACCTCTGGAGTTCATGCGTTAAGAATAAACAGTTATTGTGAGGCAGGTGTTTGAGACATTAGAGCCGAGTATCTTACGGAAACAATATCTATAGAACCAACAAAGATCCCAAAGGTTTGACTCTTGACTGCATCTATTATTGGCGCTCACAGTATCATTATTATTATTTCTTTTCTATAATTCACCTCACTTTTCGAAAACTTCAACGTAATCTGCGCCGCTTCGTACATAGTGAGGGGGGGGGGGACATTTCAATATCACTAGAGCAAACATATGTTTAAAAGAGAATGCTTATCAATAACGTTTCAATAACACTTACCTTCAAAGTTATGCCTGTATTGACTTTAAAGGTTGTGTGATATGAAAATGAAATTTTGCCGTGTTATTTGTATTAATCATTCCAAATGTTTAAATAGCCACGAATGTCATCATAATCAATCAAATGCTACCAATTTGATAGGCAAATTTTCCGTCTCATACCTACATCATGAATAAACATTGACAGAGTATGCACATTTGTGACGTCAAAAGATATGTCTGATGTGATATATGTCTAAAGTTATCATTTGTCTTACTTTAAGGAAAATTGATAATCTTATAATGCGCAGAGGGTTCCCTCTACAACTTCTAAATGAAGCCAGCTATTTTCTAGATGCATGCCACACAACCTTCAAGCATTAAAATGTATCACAACACGCAGTCATTTACACGAATGTATAAGGATTTCATGGATAATTTCCTTTAATTAATTTATGTAAATTATAAATATTGCAATTGGAAATGACTTTAATATGGGAAATTGGGAAAATAGTGAATTTTAAGGCACTGATTCACTGCCTTGGGGTAATAACTGATGCCATTCCCCAAAGCGGTTCTCGCATACGTTAGTGTCTCTTCAAGCGTTGTTTGAATTTCTCTCAAGTCTGTACAAATTTCCCCTTCCATGAATATCATTGATTTCTCATCGAACTTTGTTCACATGTGCATTGATCACACAAAGTGATCTGCAAGCATTTATTCGGTTGAACCCGTCAAGTGCAGTGATTGAATTTAAATACATAAAATGTTGATTGGTTATTGCAATTTATTGCTGGTTATTTATGGTTATTGTTGATTGATGTGTAACGCATAGTAAATGGCCTCAAACACCAAAATACTCCAACCAAGGAGTTCCTTGGCCCCCCAAAATAGACGGAGCCCATCGCAAAAACTATAACTTAAAAACGGTATTACTTTTCTTTTCACGTCAAAGCAAAGTCAGTATAAGTCAATGCAAAAGATGATCCACTCATCCACGGACGAGTTAGATGGCGGAGAAGATGAAGACGAGGAATCTGTTGACGTAGCACGGTCGGAAAGAGAAGCACGTAAGAAAACGTAACCGGCAGGTTTATGCATGGAGGCTTAAGTTTAAGGTTCAAAAGAATAACCAGAACATCAAGTTTCTTGTTCTATGTATCCAAATAAAGCGTTTAAAGTTTTCGCCTCCCTACTCTATTTAATTGTAACAACAATTTTTTTTTTTCTGTGCAGTTTCCCCTCCTTTAGATTTCCACTATAGAAGGACGTACAACATGTTTCATCTCATGTGCGCGTGGGTTATTATGCCTGTTTGAATTGATTGTAGATTTTAGGCTTAAGATTTCAACTCTCCGACTATCAAACTGGATTTTTGTCCCCCCAAAATTGTTTGGTTGTAGTACACCTAAGATCTAAGATGTCATAGTTTGCGAACAATTGTGGCCTCTTGTAGATTGGTTTAATGTGGTTTCTCTTATCCATTATACCACTGACCCAACGTTAGCCTCATGGTCGGAGACTCTCACCACCGTATTAGGGCATAGGGTTTGTTTCCATTACCCCGATGGTGAAATACCGGCAATGAAATCAGCTAATACAGGCTAATATTGACCGAGCATTGATAGACAAAAATCGTCGAGCTTGAATATACAGAGTAAGATCTAATTCCTTCACTTTTGCCTTAAATAGAGGCTTGATCCTCAAATTTTCATGCGAACGTTGATAAAGGAGACTTGTTTGAAATGCCAGGTCGAGCTAATGTTGTTCAGGAAAATGAATTTGAAAAAGAAAAAAAACAAACCTCCTTACGATTCAGGCATGGTTTCTGGAATGCTACCAACGTGCCTCTTAGTTACATCAAATACATATCGTGCAGCAATCAATTAAACCTCTGCAGTTCACCCTAGAGTCGACAACAAAATAGAACCATGTTGACTTTTAAAATAACCAACATGTTAGCATCATTGTAAAACCAACTTGTGCATACTTTCATCCAAAGAGAATGAAGAGGGCCCAGAGAGACAATGACGTGCAATTTCCTGTTTTCCTGTAATCTGATCGACGTTATTATCTAAACATTTACACAAAGCGCTACTTCCCAACTAATACTGGCATTCCGCTTAGAAGATTTAATGATTGCTTGTTACCACTTAAGCCCTCCGTTCCATTCTGGGTGTATGAAAGCAGGGATTGTCCATAGCTACATGGAGAAACTTGAATCCAATCGTCACCTTTTGTAAGTAAGCGATTTACTGCGCTACTTGTGCTCAAAATTAATTGCTCCCATAAAGAATGGAGAAGCTGTTTTATGACATCATCTCATAAGCTTTTTACAGCTTTGGAACTGTGTGAACTACAACAGCAATGCAAGTGATTGTATTCCTCACAGAAAACGTCACTTTCAGATTTGGTCACACGTGCTAATTTACCGGACATTGGATGAATGTATATGAACCTGAAAGATTATTCTACTGCTATTGTTTCTTTAAGGTTTTGAAGCCTGCGGCGATAAAGACCCTCCTGCATTTGATGAGATTGCAGGACTGACTAATCCCCGTTACGTTCTCACGTTTGAAAACGAGATCTTCATCCTGATGGACCACTCCATAAGGGGATATAACATGGATGGCGACGAGGTGAAACGGTTTTACCAGAAGCGCCTAAAGCCCTTTGCAGGGACATTCCTCGGTAACACTCTGTATGTCTCTGATTCGTCGAGTAATTGTATTATGATGTTTGACAAGTCACTGAATTTTATCAAAAAGTTTGGGGAATCATACATATTTCAGCCGGCTGGCATTTTTGCTTGCGAAAAGTCAGATTGCGTGTATGTGTTAACAGGTAGGATAAGAGGATCTGCCGTTGTTGCTGTCTTTTCCAATGACGGTAAATACATCCGGCAGTATTGTCATTATCGTCTTGAAGACCCTTGGCATATCACTCAGACTCCCGCAGGAGAGTTTGTTATTTCAGACTTTAAGAGGAAAGCCATAGACGTTTATCCATCAGATTTTGGCAAAATTCTTTACAGCTTCGACACTGAAATGGAAGATCGATCTGATTTGAATTGCAGGGGAATGTGTATAGATGACATGGGGAACTTTTACGTTTCCCTGAGAGAGCCTGGCGTCAGGCATCTCTATGAAAGTATCGTAATGTATAGTCAACGTGGCCGGACATCAAAGGTTTTAGCGGAAAGTCCAGCTGCGGGGTTGCTCAACAAAAAGAGATCTTTAGATTGCATTAGAGGCTTACACTTCTATCGTAGCAGACGGAGTGAACATCTCTTGATCGTTGACTCTGGAAATAATCGTTTAAAGAATATGGAACTTTAATATGGTACTCTTAAAATCAAGCTCACCGTTCCATAAATGAACATCATCATGTTGGGTATGAGTGGAATTCAAGTGAAACTAAAGACTATATTCAGAAACATTAAATGTCATTAAAAAAAGTAAAAGTGTTTTTCTCCCCTCCTACAACGAGCAATTCTGTTCTCTACTCTACTACATCCATTTGAAAATTGGTACACCATTTTTGTTAGGTTAAACGAAAACAAGACATTGATTGTGTACTAGAGGGACACACGATGAATCATGACATCACTAGTGTACATATTTTATGTAGGTGATAGGAGAATATGAAAGGTGTATGAACCTACTACGTTAGACCTCCTTCATTATTTATCCAACACGTGCTTGCCATATGCATGTACGGTACATCAACGTTTAATCCACGCTGTGCTCTTTAAAGGGTTGAGGGTTAACTTGGTGGTTAGAGTGTCAGTCTTGCAATCACTTGGAAATTTTTAGAAACCTCATTATAACTGGTCCAGTAAAGTTTTTTACAGTGGTGCTTGAGGGGTTATTTGGTTATTTCAATTAGGGTTCCTGTTGTCCGCCACAGTTTGCTCGTTGCAGCTAAAATGGGCTGCTGAGCAGGGCAGGTCCTGTACCCTCCCAGCCTTTGGGAAAGTGGCTAACGACTGGGGAATAGTCGTTTCATCCACGATCAACATGGAATAGAACCGCTTCATGAGTATTCATACTTTCGGATCCTCAAATACTAAACCAAACTAAACTAGGCTACTCTACTTCATTGAGTATAAACAAAACCTTGAAAATCAGGTTGATTTATTCGAAGTATCATTATTTATACTCATCCAGCTCAAAGAGAGTAAATGAAGTTATTATTCAAGTTTGTCTAATCTGAAGTCTTTCTGGAGTTCCGTATTTCATTCGCTCAGGTGTTTTGTATCTCCAAGACAAAAGGGACACAGTTTGCTGAACAATATGAACGAACCACTACATGTAAATCTTTGTGTAAACATTGTTAGGTTACCCTGCCCGGTGACATGTACTTTCGATGTCTGTGCTACTAACGATGATAAGCGTACAGTACACAAACACTAGCACTAGCCTTTGAAAATATATATTTGAAACAAAACCTGAACCAAAGGATAAGTCCATACAAAAAAAAAGAGAAAAAAAAATAGTGTAATTATTTTCCCTTTGGTAGGAACACGGTCTTACCAAAAAAAAAAAAAAAAATACATACTGCTCACTTTAATATATTGGAAAGGAACATCATAAGAAACAAAATGCAATAGAAAAAGCGCAAAAAAATAGGTTCAACTGAAAAAAAACCTCACCAAGTAAAAAAATTTCAGTAGGACTGTGCCTTATCACGAATAATAGAAAAAAAGTATAATTTATTGATATCATTCAGGTGGTTTGTCACATGACATTCCCTTCTTATCCCGATCTTCACATTCCAGGGCATTCAAAGGAATCTCTTCCATACATCTGAAACGGTAATACATCGTTGTCACATCAATTTTATATGTCGACTTTTTTTCTATTTGCAAGCATATAGATTTATCTGTGGGGGGGGGGGGAGAGAAATGAGGGGAAGCGCCTGTCACTTTAATGTTAGTAATTTTATTTTCCCAGTTGTTAGGATATAAAACTCGTTTATGCTGTCTTCTGAGTTGGAGGACCTTTCTGTTTTAAGGGATGTTCATAACGTGTGTATTATTTTTCGATTGCTGATTCCCTGTACAGTTTCCTTTATCTTGTCGGATATTACCATCTAGTCTGACAGGAGAGACCTCTGCGTGTGCGAAATGATTTGTATATATAATTTACACCTCAATAGTACCAAATTAGAAATAGTTAACCTCCTAAATACACCGTGAAATAACCACATGACACAAACGTCTTTTCTAAGTGAACTCAAACGACAACTGCATTCCACGAAGGCAAACGAAATCAGGGGCTTTGCCATTGCTTTTTAGATCCTCACAATTCCGAAATGGAGAAGTTGTATGTAGCGCCAATGAACACCACGTAGGGTGTCTTTGTATGTTTTCTGTAACTACAATGCGCATATTCGGTATTTATCAATCACTTACGTCTCCTTTTATCCCTGAATTATTAAATTCTAACCTTGCAGTATGCTTTTTTTGTGGAAAGTGCTTAATAGCAAAGTAACTAATGAGGCCATTCCTTCCTAAAAGTTTACATGCTATCATTTTTCTCAATCGAATATTGCACATGAGTTCAACAGAAGAACAGATCAAGAAAAAGGATTAAAAAGCTAACCAGGACTGTTCAGTCTCTAATGAAAAAGAAAATATATTGAGGCACATTGGGAATGTTCAAAACATTTTACTTTCAGTCCAATAAACAACCACCTGTTGATTTAAGAATTTCTTTGTAAAGCACGGTGTTTACTGTACATATGTAAAGCAACCTTTCAAATTGAAGCTTACGAATGTAAGCGTTGTAAGTTTTTTTTTTTTTTGCATTGATATCTTTGAATACAAGACAATGTTCCGATTGACCTATCACGTTGTCACTTCCAGTTCTGTCATTCCATTAGTAATAGATACCCGACATAAAACTACACATTATTAATTGTGAATGGTATCTATGATAGACCTAGATCTGCCAAAATGTAAAAAAAAAAAAAAAAGGTACCTTAAGTTCTTATGTCCACAATCAGGACTGTTCAGATGTTATGTTGTTGTCATGCATTTTTTCTTCTAAATTTTCAATCGCTTTAGGTGTTTCCTGTATTATATTCTTGTATTTTGTATGAAGGGGTTTCGTATCTTTGTGTTTATATCCCACGTTAAAACATGTTTATATGTGTCATGCACCAGCTAAACACTTGGGCAATGCAACAATAAATAGCAGGATAAAGTAGAATTCTCGTTTTTTTTGTGTGTGTGTGTGATGTGTGTGTTTGTCTCTTGTTTCTTAAAAGCAAGATATTGTAACACTAATTCGTTCTAAGATAACAGTGCCCGTGGCTTCGACTAATCTGGAATTGGGAGAGAAGCTTGCAAGTGACCTGTTACAGCAAATATTATCACATGTATGGGTATGAATTCACGTGACTTAGGACCAGCGAGATGTATAGGATGACACATATGGGTGGGCAAAGAACAACGCAATAGAATTGCTCTTCAATGTAGTTAGTAGTTTCAATTGATTAATTCGACATTACAGAAAGAGCCTTCAAATATCAACAAGTTTCATCTAGTTCATCGATATGTGCTTTAACTGTGCCAAAATTAGCGCCCTCTTTCGGGGACTCTTAAGTGGCTTTTGCACCAGTTCGAACACCTTAGAATTGTTAATCTGCTATCAATGTATGTAAAGAATGTACTATCAGTGTGTTATCTATTTATTCAATACGTGCGCTCAATGTGTCAAATGCAGCACATAAGGGGTATGCAAAGAATGTACTTGCAAAGTTTCATCGATGTACTCAATAATATGTGATTTACTTGTGAAAGACACGCATGTTGAGGGCGTTCTCAAGTGCCTTTGCCACTATTTGGTGCACCTGAGAACATCGCATCTGCAATCAGTAGCTTGAAGTTGACCGGAATGAATTGCTGTCGTGAATGTACTCAAAGATGTTCTTTAACGATTTTGGGGTTCATTAAACCCTACGTACTCCATTCAGCCCACCCCCACAGCTATTGAAATAATGACTGCTTTGGTTTTCAGATAACTTAAAAATCATCTATAGGTATCTCAGAAGTCTCAATTCAGTAACTTCTCACACCCAGCTATTTTTCTGGTTTCCGGATCACAGAATTCTCAACTGGTGCTACACTCTTTAATTGGCAGCAAATTTGAAAGATGAAGAGTAGCTCATAGTGCACAACTTTCACAGGAATCAATTGATTTGGTAACACATGCGTAGGGTTTTTAGACAGGCTGGGGAGAGGAACTGTAGACAGCCTTGGAGAAATTGAAACTGTATGGGGGGGGGGTGGGTTTTGTTGTTAATGCACGACCTAAAGTAAAGAAAATGAGTTATTATCTTCAATTCAATCGCAAAAGTCTTATGGCAATAAAGCGAAATTATCAATAAAGCTTTGTTCAAAATGAAGGTAATGAACGTAAAAACAATAAGGAGATAATACAATTAACGATCATAGTAATTAACTTTTCATGATGAAAGGGTACTTGGATCTTTTTACCACTTAACTTAAAATAATAACACATATGGCTAAAGCTGTAATCGCAACTCGATTGCAATTCCTTAAACACCTCATTCTGATGCCAAGTTACATGAAAACGACTACCAGAGACTCACTTTCCTTGGGCCATCTGAGACTTATTATCAAACATTTTACCAGTGAGGTTTTCAAGGACACTTCCAAACTAACTCAAATAATGTGCATGGTCCTGCATCTCTTGAAAGCTTGCGATGAAGTAAATAGCTTACTTCTTGCTGATGAGATTACGCTCTTCCTCATGGCAAGTACCGATTGCTTGACACATAGTAGACGACGGGCATGTGATGTACAGCTTTACCGTAAGTTCGTAACAATACACGATTAATTACACCTTAAAACAGCAGTAACCAAATATCTCCTAGTTGTTATAGTCTTGAGTCGTCCGAGACTAGCTTCACTTGCACGTTACCATGCAATACAATATGCAATAAAAATGCAATACAACAACGGACTGTATAGTTTATTGAAACATTTTAACAGGACCGATCTGTCAATAGTACAATCAGTCAAAGTGTCTCACAACTAATTTGAAGTGAGCAATTTATTTTTGATAGTTTTATCGAGCGTTATGAGGTGTGACATTTAACATCGGCATGGAATATTTTCGGTCATGATGTATTGATTGTCTCCTTCTTTCGATATTAAAACAAAATGGCATCGGTAGTAACTTTTTTATCTCCCTGAACTTTAGGGCGATTTCAACCTAAAATTGTAGACATTTAAGACAGTATCCCAGTGATTTACAGTGCATGTAAAAGTTGCCAGAATTTGTTATGTGGTAAAATTCCACACAAACACTTTGTAACAGGAAAAAAGAAAAATATATTTTAAGAAATACATATTAAGAAGTACGTATTAGGCATTACGAGTTATTTTCACAGCGATTCCATTATTCAAATTGCATTGTCTATTAGCACCAAATTAGCATACAAACAAAACGTCAGACAAATCACTGTCCTTAGGTGTGGCTATCCTGTGACTTGACAAAGTAATTCAAATAAAATGTAATCAAGTAGGAGACGAAATGAAGGACATATAATATATTATATTTCTTACATAAATTATTTTACATAAAATATATTTTAGAATAATGTAAACGTAGATCGGATTGTTCGTTTGAATTTATGTTCCTGCATTGCGTAGTATTGAAGAACAAATAAAACAACATTGTAATTCAAAGGTAGGAAAAATATATGCATCTTCATTTAAACAGTATCTTGTTTGTTATACTCTATTTATATCTCTGACCAAGTCAAAATGCGGTTCATGGGGGAATTACCATTTGTGTTTTTATCAATTTTACCAAAATATTTGTCACAATTTGTCATATGTCAATTGGAAAAGTGAAGTTTGAAGATTAAAAAAAAAAAGTACAATGAGTTTTACTAATCTGGACCTTATTAACCATGCCACTTTTGCAAATCAGCTAATAGGCTAATTAATCGTAATTGGTACTTAAAGATAGAATATGACATAAAAAAAATATTCAGTGAAAGTTAAATCACACCGAATATGTCGTAACCACTACAAACAATATTGTTTGAGCCTCTGTTTCCAAACATGAATATCCATACCCATTTTTTATTGGTCTGTTTGTTTTCTAGTAATCGTTTCCCTCCCTTACTTTCCCTTTCCTAAAACGCCACGAAGAATAAATGATCAGTTGATCGCCAGCACAACTCATATTACAGCTTTAAGCACGTGTTCTATTTCAATATTGGAGTAGAAAGTCACCTACTTTGCACTACTACTTTGTGCCGTAATTATGAAGATGAATAACATTGCTTCACAAGGTTTAGATAAATGACTCAGGACGGTCTGCAGAATTTCGAGCAAAAAGCTGAATTATAAATCAGTTGATGAACATTGAAAAAGAAAAGAAACCATACTTATATCAAGGGGGGTCGTTCTAAATATATCCAAATTTTGATCAGAAAATTATTTTGGTGTCTTATGTTAGTTTGAGATGTTTTCTTTTTTTCTGACAAAAAAATCACTAAAATTGTATGAGTCATTATGTAGTGCTGAGGTCGGTAATTAAAATAAGTTATCAGAAAGAAAACCGGAAGTGAAGGTGTAAACTTTATGTTGACATTTGACATGTTTTGCTTTAATATGGTGAATCGACCTGAAGAAATGTTCATTTGTTTTCACCTTTTGAAAACACTTTGACTATTCGTCAGAAAAATAAAATGAAATAGCGTCATCATTTTACCTACTGGGCGAGCTAAATATGTGGGCTGAAAGTCTGCTTTACAATGCTTTCAGTTGTTCATTGAATCTACATCTACGGTTTAAAGATGGTAGAGTTATTAGGATCATTATTATTATTATTATTGGGCTTGTCATTCAAATCAATTTCATTGACATTAGAGTTCACTTATCACCTTCGTCATGCTAAAAAACTCAGTAAATAAGTTTTTGTTCAGAGAATTCCGTGTTACTTGTTAAATCAAATTAAGAAAACCCCGAGAGTTACTTCCATCACTGAACATCACTGAATAATTACCAAGCATACATTGCATATACGCAGTGGTATGAACTGATCAGTCGCCGCTATATACTCAGTTTGGTATGGGAATAGTGGGGATACGGAGAACTTGCTTGGGAACTACAAAATGTTGGTATGCAATGGATATTCATGCAAATGCTTATATTATATTCAAATTTGAAAACTTTAAAAAAGGTGTCCAAACGCAGCATAAACGACGCCAGTCTTATTAGGCACCATATATTTATCCTCATCTTAATAATACAACAGAAATTAATTCCTTTTTCAATGAATGTCATAAACAACACATGGTATGTAGATCTTGACAATATGGAGAACACAAGTAGGTAAACATAACATTGCCTAAGCAATAGATTACATATATACGTCCTTAAATAACCTTTTCATGCATACTGCAAAATAGGGAAATGAGATTGATTACAGATAACAATAAATGCAATTTGAGCCAGTTCAGGGTATAAAGGAATCCCTGGTAATTCAAAACAAACGAAAAAAAAAGGAATGCGAAATGTGGACCGAATCGCTGATCTAAACGGGACTAGTACTGTGGCAACAATAAATGTGCATAAATGTGCTTAAAAGAGGATTCATGCATACTTGGAAAGAATCCTCAACTCCAATTGGCCCATTTCAGTCCGGTGACCGTGGGTTAATCGCTGGTAACCAAACTTGTTAAACCACGGTCAATCACTGGCGGAATGACTACAATAAAACCGAAGATCGACAGTGTGTTTTCAGTCTGCTATATCTTGCACGAAACAATGGCTAATACAGTATTACCAGTACCAGGCCTACACCAGTGAAGTGACGTTCGATTAGAAGTTGGTAGTTCTTAGTTCTAACCTTACCTAGGCTTTGTTTTGGGCCTTCGGCCTGCTCAAAAGTAAAATGTATGTAAATCTACGTACAACAGCACAGTATACTGTCAGTGGTATTCCCTCTGACATAGGGTAGCCTAATCTTACCTAAATACCAGAATTGTGTCGGGTGAGCTGCTTCCGTATATTCTGAACACCTTAAGAGTTTGATAGCCTACGGCAATTAGTTTTCCTTCTTTGTAAAAGTCTGCTGAGATTTTCAAAAACAATTCCCTATGCAATAACATCGTAAGAGGACCAATGTCAATACATCCCCATCTTGAAGCGTCTCCATACAACCACCGGATTCATTTTCTTAAATTTCGGAAAATTTTGCATAGCCTACTATCACACTCACACACGCAAATTAAATTATGTAAAATAAGAAGTCCATAAATTTTACATATAATAATGTAAACAGTATGTGAAAATTCTACATAATTTTGGTAAATTAGACTACATTTTAGTACAATTGTTACCTAATGGCAATAGGTAATATCAGTTGAACTTAATGAAAACGCGATATACGACAGGCATATCGTGGTCTCATCTAAGCCCTACAGGAGCAAAGATGAGATATTTTAGCCACTTGTCTAGTGGGTATGTTTGTTGAACTGTGCAACAATGGGAAAGCAATTGTATGTAGGTATGTGTGTATGACTTCCTTTAAAGTTGTAAATCTTCTTTAGAGTAAAAACTTGACATTAAAGGAGATTGAACAGAACAATCAAAACAGTCTTCAGGCTTCTTTCCCTTTCTTTTTTTGTTAAAAATTAGACGGAACCCGATGCTTTCATTACAACCCAATTAGAAACTGCTGGTATTTTGCGACTCATGTAGTTCAGACGAAAAATATCGAATGTTGTAAAACAACACCACCGTTGAAGGTAGTCTGAAGCATGTGTTTTACTCACGCAGGGAATATTATACATAAAACTATTTTCTGATCTATTTCCTCGTTAATACATGACATTTCTACAATTATTTGTGGTACGTAGAAACAGACAGCGTGTAATGATCCACCTGCCGTCCAAGGACAGCTTTCAATTGAAAATATTATAAATGTTAATCCAATACCATGTTGTCCTTCAAGAAAAATATTGATAGTGAGAAAAATGACGAAGATTTTGAAAACTCAACCACTGTTGTCTACCCTAGTGCTGTTACGTTAAGGAATAGGGTAATATCTTTAGGGTAATATATAAAACGGGAGGGGAATGTCTTGAAGTTCCCATATTCCAACTGGCTGTGTGTTTCTCTGCCAACCAACTGAGTGGTGACGCCACCTTGAGGGTTTTGGATAGTACGAATACCTTATCAGGAGCAGATCCATAATTTCAAAAAGAATCAGGGGCAGCCTCTACGAGAAAGGGCACTATCAGGCGAAACAAACGGGGAAGGAAATGATCAACTTCGAGCCTAACTATGTAGCGCCCCACCGCCCCAACGTATAAAAGGCTGAAACTTTTAACCACCGAGAAGGCCAGAAATGGCACTCGGTGTTCTGGATCTGCCTTTACACACATTCTTGGAATAGATATCTTATGTCTGCAATTCCTCAATTTATGTGACGAAAAGAAATCTAATTGAAAATGCGGTTTTGGCTAGTAGAGTTCAAGACAGTAATAAAATAACATATATATATATATATATATATATATATATATATATATATATATATATATATATATATATATATATATATATATATATATATATATATATATATATATATATATATATATATATATATATATATATATATATATATATCAGGAAGACAATCACCGGGCTTTCAGGCAATTCAGGTAAAATCCATTAAATATATTACAAGTCATTCATCTCTATTCCCACAGAATGGTGGATCCAGAGTGACCACTTGAAGAATTGCCGTTTTAATTTCTAGCTAATGCAAAATCTAGAGACAAGCAACATTAATGACTACATTTGTAAAGTGTTTATTTTTTTATAATTCCATAAACGATATGAGTACAAAAGCACTCAGCACCTGAAAGAAAAAAAAAACCCACGAGAACAGAGATATAAGCAAAACATACTTTGATTGGTCAAAAGCAATGGAAGGTTTTAAATTAAACAAACAACAGGTATTGCAGCACAACGTCATCAGAAAGCAATAGTTTGGGAAAGTCAATCTATCTACATCCTATATCTATATCATTTCACTCTACATGAAGCATGAAAAATAATTCAATATGATTTCGTAATGAATTACCCTACCGCCAGGATCCAGAACAGTTTCCTCTACAATCTGAGCTAACACATAAATCAATACAAAATGATGGGTCATTGTTTTAAGCGGTCACTTTATAAGATACATTCCTGATAAAGGGATCATGCTTCCCTTTGGAGACAATGTACGCTGGATCATTAAATAGGCTGACAATTCTTTCAATATTCGTTACTGGTAGATCTATGTAAATGACGACAACAGTTGTCCAGACCTACGTCACTAACTTTATGCAAATCAGACTGAGATCAAAGAGACACCGACAGTATACAGGATACTGAATTAAAGAAACATGTGTTAGACGTAACACCACGTCACAAGCTAGAAAGTAACAGCCGTACCACACAGGAGAGGTATACGTTTGATACTCATACCACTCTGCATGTACTTAAAACCAGAAGGACAAAATATGATACATATTACCACAAATCACAATACCACACCATTTGCATTTGCCTGTAATCTGAGCAAAATCAGCAATTAACTTGCAAAAAATATATAAACATACAAAATGATATGGCATTCGCATTTTCAGTACCAATATATAAAACCAATTGGAACAGTGCAATATCAAAGATTACATAGGCCAGCCCTTTGTTGACACGCCAGTATCGCTTGTAGCGTACAAACCGATAAAGTTTACGTATAAATTGACCCATGTCAATAAATATAGCTTTCCTTAGTTCTGGCTATGTTACAAAAACCAAAAAAACATGTCATTTTGGTTTAATCATTTATTATATTCATTGAAAGGAGACTACAGAGATATTTTAAATTATGAAATACTCCATGTAGGCTACAGTACTAATGCTTATTAAAAGGAGTCCATATTGTTCCACGTGGCACTGCCTGGACCTAGCCCACCTTTACTTAGTAGTTGTAACGGAAATCAGGTTAGAACTTTTAATTGGGCCTAAGAAGTAAGATAATAGTTTATATCAGACCATCATCCTATTCTGACACAACATTACGTGTATGTGTGTACCAACTTTTGGTGAATACACATCGTGTTTATGAAGAGATGTATGTTTTCGCACTAACATGTAATAGATTCATGCTTAAAAAAAATACCGACATGTTGTTCCGCAAAAGAAGATGGTATTACAGTGAGAGAGCCAGGATAGACAGGGACAAGTCACTGTCTACGTACATCTCGAGTTACTTGGTTGCTGTTGCCGAGCGGTGAGTTTTCGGGGGACACAGGCCAAGGCTAAGGGCAACAAGCAACGTTACTTGTGTAAGTCCAGGCCTCAGGATGTCCAGGCCAAAGGAATGTTCCTTTCATGGTTGCTGATATCGTTCCACATCAATAACATTTCTTTTGAATATTCTGCATCAAATTAGAATATGTGACTGGAGCTATGTACATACCCCTTTGATTCGTGTCTACTTCGCGATAACGTGTAGGCCCATGTCTCACTAGGGTCATACTCCACTATCGAAAATCATACTTGCTTGAAAAACACCACACATGCAGCTATCGTCAATAACCAACTTCGGTTCAATGTAACGTAACCACGCCACTGGGAATACTTCCTCTCTCTCTCCCTCTCAATAATAATAATAATAATAATAATAAAAGCCGACACCACCCTTTAAACCTGGTGGTAGATAGCATTTTTGTGCTGACTTTTGAGCCAAAGTCATTCCTGCAGTGTGTTAGTGGTACACCAGTTACTCCTTCTCAGTGTCAGCGCGATGGACTCTTTACGTGCTGACCCATCCTTTTTCCTCGCTCTCCGCTACAGAATATAGTGAAAATTATTATTATTAGTAGTAGTAGTATTAGTAGTAGTGGTATTAGTATTATTATAAATATTATTATTATTATTTTTTATTATTATTTTTAAGAAATGATTTTTGAAAACGATTTCTTTTGCATTTATTCAAGATTTCGAGAAAAAAACTATCATAGCAATGTATTTTGTAGTGTCAGTGCCTAACGAACATCACTGTCTTCAACCGTGACGTCTTAGTATTGTATACGGTGAACGTTACGCGATGCCATACTCAAAGGTCATAGAAAATTCAGTTTCCGGTGTACAGCTCCAGTTTATTTCCTCTTTCTTTAGGCTAGGCTATCCTAGGATATTAGTTGAAAAGACCTCATTCAGTCAAATATGAGTGGATTGAGGCGAAACATGGGGAGTAGATTACTTAGAAGTTAGTTAACAAATTGAGATGCCTTTTGATGGCAGACTTTCATATCCATTTAAGTTTCATCACCTGGCAAATTCTAACAAGTCGCAGTGATCACGGTGAATCCATTTCGGTGTTATGGTTCCTACATCCAACGTGAAAATAGGCAAAAGGATGAGAGCATCCTCAGTGCATGTTGTTCTGTGTTTTACCAGGGTTCCACATTGGTCACGTTTGTAACATATGCTGATGTGTTCTCAGCCATACACTTGTCGCTGGACTTTGACGTCATACGTGAACAATATGTAGTTGCTGTTTTACGTTCTAGTCCTAATCTCTCAATCGTTAGTGGTCGTTCTGTCCATTTCAACCTCAACATGTGTAGACTGTCGATCTTTTCCACAGCACAATTTGAATCGTTTCAAACAAGGAAAGGTGATCATGAAAGCTTCTCGATAACGAGAACCAAAAATATTGTAAATGATAGGATTTATGCCAGAATTGAGTAACGTGGGTATACCAGAAAGGTAAAGGTATGCTCCAATGTCTAAACCATCAGGATTTAAAACAATGAGAAGAACGATTATGACATCCTGAAATAACACGAAAGAAAAGAAAACCGCTGAATTAACCAGAACCATTCTGGTTATTTGTTTTTGCTGTGTACGATGTATCTTACGCGCGTCATTGCCCATATCAGGGTATTTGGAAAGAGCTTTAATGACTTTAAAATATAGAAAAACGGTGATTAACAGAGCAGTAAAGTCTATGGAAACCAAAATGTAACTACTTGTGGGTACATCTTTTATGTTTTTTTCTTTAAAAAACAAATTGTCTAAGGAAAAATGGTCTGTTAGAAAAAGAAAAACAAATACTAAAGCAATAAGAGCAAATATTATCACAAGCATAGTGCAAAAACTTCGTCTTGCCAAATTCATAGTCGAATTAAACGATGAAAGAGGCCTGCAAATACTTTTATAACGTTCATATGCAATAACAATCATGAGGCATAAACTAACTACTTCACAAGGACCTCGTATGATTGATATAACATATACATAAAAGCTAATGTAATAAGGGGAAATGTGACAGATATTCCTTTGCCGGAGGGAAAACCACAGTATGAGCCCCATCACTATACACATAAAAGAACCGATTGTGTCCACAAATGACAATGCTACTAAGTAAACAACGATTCCCGTTTGACGTAAGAAAGAATTACGCTTAACTGTGATGATAAACAAGATGTTCGAGATCATAGCAGCAAGAGCTAAAGGGATAAATATGTAAAGTGAAGGATGAAACCAAAAATCGGAAATTTGTTCGTTTCCACATGGCGAAGATATGGAATAAACATAGCCATATGTGATATTTGGCAACATATTCTATTTTCTGTTCTTTTCTCTCACAATCGTTAATATAAATGTGTGTGTATGTATAAGCTCTAAGCCCTGATCAGTTAACACACTAGAGTGCCTGTTACCTGCTTGATGCAGTGATTATGAAAACGGTCACTCAATAAAGTGTCTTTATCATAAAAATGATACATCTATGAATTAAAATGTACATGTATAGGCCTTTTATGGGTGTACACCGTTGACACTGTGTTTACTCAATATAGTGATTGTAGTCTGGCTACTATTTGAGCTTTAAGGTCTTTGGTTTCATTAATGCTTAGATTATGTGAACAGTTAAAACAGGGTTAACAAAAGCCTTAAATATTTAAACAATAATGAACATGTAGCTTATCTGAACCTTTGTGCTGTTCTTTGACAAATTTTTGCTGCCCGCTGCTGTTACATTAATCATCAATATTCCAATATTCTCGGTAGTTAATTGATCCCAATGGAAAACTGGTCACAACGTAAACTATTAGTTTGCCTGTCACATCACATTTTACCTTAAATTCCCCTGAGAAGTGTCGATGTCACATATCCACAAATACAGTGAGGCTCTGTCATAAAGTATTCGGATTCCAGATGTACCCGGAGAAGTAAGATTTTTGATTTTCAACAAGAAGTGCAGTTGAACGATTTAATCAGAACACAATGTTCAACATTGAACCATCCAATAATCAATACTCCATGTCATTTTTTATGGTATTTCGCTTCCCTTATTACGACTCACAGGATAATAAATCAATGCAATATGCAAATAGCAGTTGATCTTGCTGACTGGACACAGTAAAACGATTTCTCCTGTAACTTTGAGGAAAGAACATTTTTTTTTTCTATTTTGCAGAAACAATTTATCTTTTCTAAAAGAGAGAACAGGTCCTTGCATATAGGACAGGTTCTTGCTATAGAACAGGTCCCTGCATCACGTACAGATTTGCCTGATTAAACGAGCAGTATCATAGTAACTTAATTTCTTGATGAATTCATCCGTTTGGAACATCACGTATCGAACTCACGTTTTCAGTGGAAATGTCCGTATAGAGAAAACAATGTATCTGAAACAAACAAATCTTTCTCAAAAGTATGAACCAATTAATGACCTAACAGACTATTGCAGTATCGCCATGAAAGCAAGAGTGGTTAACCAGCACAAAAGGAAACTTACTGAAGAATGAACAATTTAATTCGTTGTTCTTCATCGTGAGTCATTGTAAAAGAGGGAAGCCATTCTTAATATTATACTAATTATTTATCCTGACGTGATAGGATACGTTTATTGAAAGAAAAATGTCGTCTTCAATACCACAGTTAAATTATTAGGACTACATATGTGGTTGTTGGGACGTTGGATGAAAGTTTAACCCAGATCTTGCAGAGTGTCGTCCGAAGGGGAACGAAATTTCCTCTAGCAGTACTAATGACGACGAGAATGTTAAAAAAAAAAATGTATTTTGATTCAATGTTTATATATATTGCACTAGATCATATATCATAGATCATTTTTCTTGCCTTTGAATTTGGAATGGACAAAGAGAATTAATGTTTTATTATTTATTCAGGAATTTATATGTATTCAATAATTTATGTGATTTCTTTTAATTGAGTAATTGTAACGTTTTTATTTGAAGAACAGATTTTTATTTTCTGATTAATTGACTGCTACTATGATAAAGGTGGTGTTAACCTTGCTGGTCCTTGCGTTAGTATCTTAGCTAAGTTTACATCATGTGAGACTTTACGAAGGCCAGAAAATGTAATTGTAATGTTTTGGTTTTGTTGAAGCAAGACAAGTCTAATGAATCAAAAGAAGGAGATAATAGGTAGTGCAGTCACATGGTACGTCACTCGGAAACACTCTAAACTTTCACCTGTCCTTTTGGAACTATTACATTTGTGTTTATAAGATTAGGATGCACATCCTTCGTGCC
Organism: Stichopus chloronotus; assembly: GCA_021234535.1. Taxonomy (NCBI): domain Eukaryota; kingdom Metazoa; phylum Echinodermata; class Holothuroidea; order Aspidochirotida; family Stichopodidae; genus Stichopus; species Stichopus chloronotus. Next base: position 15,139,716 of record CM037833.1, read on the forward strand.
TTACCACACGACTTACCACTTGGAATAACAGTAACATTAAAAGCATTAATTTAAAATAGGTCAAAGAGTAAAATGTATAAGATGTTAAAGGTCGATAGAGTGACACGTATTTTGAAAAAAAAAAATGTGATTAATTTTGATGGCATACTAGATACTCACAAAAAATGATTTTCATGTCACCGGAAGGATTAATGCATTAATGCAAATTAATGCATTAATTTAAAATAAGTCAAAGAGTAAAATGTATAAGACGTTAAAGGTCGATAGAGTGACACGCATTTTGAAAAAAAAAATGGTATCAATTTTGATGACATATGTGTATGTAATTTCGACGTTTTTTTTAAGTTTTTAATACACCGAATACTCAAAAATATGATGTTCATGTCACACAGAAGTTAAGAAGTGCATAGTGTTGTTCAACAATCAATGTCGATGAAAAATTTACTACAACTACACAATTTGTCTCTCGATCCAACCCTCTCTCCCTCTAGCTCAACCTCCCCCCCCCTCTCCTCTCTCTGTCTTTCACTGTCAATCATAAGCAAATAAGATAATTTATATACTTCCGTGGTGACGACACAATACAAACAAGATGTGAAATTTTGATTATTCAACTGAAACAGGTAGTAGTTTTAGAAGCAATAATTGAAACAAGTAGGCAATTCACGGATTTGTAAATCCCATCACTATCGCCTTGCATACCCATTCTCCCCAATCACGCTGTGCTGTATATCTTACCAGTTATTCAGATTGCTCGTTGTGGATAGAAGTGCTACATTTTGAAGTTACTTTATGATGTAGCACAGTACTGCAATACACCACGTAAGCTTCGAACGGCACAAATATCCGTATGGGCGTAGACATGTGAATAAATACCCCGCATGCGTAGAAGTATTCCCAGAAAACCCGTGTCCGTCAGTGTATTCCTCATAACTGCACGCCAAGTCACCGTGGATCCTAAGAGTGGCGTTATGTGTGGCTCGATATTTTCTTACCAGTGCGTAAACATCTCGAGTCCTTGAACCATTTTGCAGTAGTTATGTGTATACGTTGGTAATATAAACTGAGTGAAGGCTTTATATCACCGCAAAGAAAATGACATTGCTACCTGACGTAAACATTCACCACAATACCAATATACAAATTCATTTAAAGGCAAATGCGTAAAAGTTTTGTTCACAACATGTACTACCAGCACATAACACTGCATTATGTGTAACAGCAATCATGATCTTTGTCATTGACATGTTGCGTCATCAGTCGGGTGGACACTACATCTCACACCCAGGTATCCAACCACCAAGTTTGACGTTCATCGTCTAGTTTACTTATCGTCTACTTATCGTCAAGGAGGAGATTGTGACACATTTTGTCTACAGCATTTGGCCGTTTTGACCTTAAACCAAGTAACCTTTGACTGTCATCAATATTTTCAAAAAAGAATCTTGTAATCTCTACTATCTTTATAAGGTACTTTCATCACTCTAGGATATCCACACATTGAGATGGTGATAATGCCATTTTTTTGCGTTGTCATGACCTGTGACCTTTGACCTAAGACGTCATTGGTAGGGCGGAGCCTAAACAACTTACCCAGACACCTCTACACCAAGATTGAATTTCATCCGAGTTACTGCGCAGGAGGAGATCGAGATACACTTTTTAAAGCATTTTAGGTGATTTGACCCTTAATTAGATGACTTTCGACCTAGTGACGTCATCAATATAAAAAATAGTGTTGTACACTTCCCACGAATGGTTGTTTTATCACTCTTCACACAATGAGATAACGCCAAAGACGCCTTTTTCGTTTTCATGACCTGTGACCTTTGGAGGACACTATACCGCATATCCCGGCACCTACACACCAAGTTTGAAGTTCATCGGACTTACCGTCTAGGTGGAGATCATGAGCATTTTCTCTGATGTGATCTTCAGTCATGTGACTTTAAACTCGATAGCAAAGGTGCCCCTCGACGCTTACGCGGTGTATTGTAATACTATATCATGGAATAACTTGAATATTCAGAACTTGGCATAACAAGCAACTTATCTGAATCGCTGATGAATTACACAACAAAGCGAATTTGGATAGAATGGGTATGCAAGACGATAGGGATGAGATTTGCAACTCCGTGGATTGCCTACTTGTGTATCTTTATGGAACCAATGGATCCCAGTGCCAATAAGGAACATTTATTCGACCAGCAAACACTAATTGAGTTGACATCGGCAATGGTGAAGCAGACTTTGCCCGATTCACGACTTTCCGAACGATGCAAGTAGGAAACAATAATTTAACTGAACTACCAATGAACTGGCTTAGACAAAAGTCAAATTCAGTTTTGCATGTCGTTTTCGATAACAACCTTTTTACCAGAACTTTGTCCTGATTATTTTTTTTTTTATTTTTTTTCTATCGACGAGGTCTCGTTGAAAATTTGTAATCCTTTTGTATCCAATGGAAATCCAAATTTGGCAGTTGTCTTGTTTCTTTACAATCAAATTAAGTCTACTTATGAAGAAAAAAAAATCTACATTAATCCCAAAGTACAGGACATAGGTTTAGCTGAAAATGTAATTCAACATTGGAGTTCCCATAAATAATCCTCTAAGGTGTGATGCTTTCGCCTTGTTGAACTGGACAATTACTATCCAGCAGATCAACCATGCAACTTGTGCTACTCCACTACAATACTACAACCAAACTATCGCCGATGTAAATCTATCAATATGTGAGGCTGAGAAATGGTGTGGGATGGGGGGGGGGGTGGTGGAAATGTAAATTAATTTTCAAGATAAGAGTAACATCAAAATCAAAATCGTCATCATCAACATTTTTACTATCATTAACAATGTTATTATTATTAAATTATTATTACTTTATTATGAACAATTTGTTAGTTTATTTTACATTTTCACGTTGCATTGTTTTGATGGAAACATTTTATGATACTGTATAACTAAAATTTAAAGGTAATAATTACATGCATAAAAATAAAACCAAACCATATGACTTATTACTTTTTTATTATGACATTGGTCAGTATGTTACTTTATTCAATGTTTATTTTAATACCATTATTGTTTAATATTTGTTGATGTAATTGTTGTTATTGTTTTCACCCTTTTTCCACCTGACTATTGATTTCACGATACAACTTATTTTTAGCAACTACATCATTTCTGTTCTGTGATTACATTGTCAATTTGTTTTATTTGTACCTCTTTTTATATCATAGAAAACGTGACTGAGTTAAATAGTCCCGATACACAATGCAGTTACACTACAATTGGTTAGTTAACATTAAAAATGACGAAGAACAAAGGTGTATGACCAGGCGATTTTTAGTATAACTCAGATATTAAGGCCTTTATATACTTTCAATATCACGCCTTAAAAAATGCAATAATAGATACAAATGATGCTTTTCTTAAGTAGGACCTTAGGAGTCAACATGTGAATCTTTTACACTTGGCCGATGCAGTCATTTTGTAATATGCTTTTGATTACAGAGAACTGGTTACGCTCTTCTTTGTATGCAATGGTCATATCAAAGTGTCTTTTATTTAAACTTTGACCCTTCATTTACAAATAGCCTTCCTCTTTAGACTGCGGAGAGGCTACGTTCGTCAATATCTGCCAGAAGATCGACATGTAATCTCACAGATTTGTACATTCCTATGAAGGAAGTAATCATCAAGAATGTTGAGGGCGTAAACAAACAGTGACAGAACCGTCACCACGGTGACCCCTTTAATTACCTGCGAAGTTCAATAACATGAATTGACATCAGAAGGTAGTTATTTTGTAAAAAAAAAGCTTTGAATGTAAAATAATGGTGTATACAAGTAGAACATAACGACTTGAAGTTCGTTCTGTACTATATTGTACTGTAAATAACCGCCTTTAAAACGACTTGAGTCTTACTGTGACCTATTGATTAAGACAATAGGGGGCAAAACAGATAGTAATGCAACTCTAAAAAAAAAAAAAAAGACAAAACACATACACACAACAAACCAATTTTTTTAAATAATTCAAATGGAAAAAAATAATAAGGAGAAGTGAGTTTCACTATTTTTCATTTTGTTTCGTTGTACGCAGTAACAGTTTGCATTTTGATAAATTCCAGGACAATTTTTTGGACAAATTCGGAAACAAAATATCGGAAATAAAATGGTAACGTCTATGGTAATTGTGACCTTCTGGTTTACGAGAGGATAACCAATGAAAAGAACTATTCCATCTAAAAGAGTTTTAATGCTTAATTTCCTAAAGCGGAATTACTTAATATTTGGTTCGAATAGGGTATTCAGTATAAATTGACCTTTGTTCAGTCGATAAAAGTCATGGGGATATAATTCAGATAAATGGTTTGTAAATTGTGTTGAACTGTATACTGTTTCTAGTCCATTTTTTTTTCTCATGAGGAATAGCTAAACTTCTGAAATTCTTCAAATTGTGTCTGAGACTTTCTTTTCAAAATGTACAATGTAGTCCGTCCGTTTTCTTTTTTTTTTTTTGTTAATTATTGCTTAGCATAACCTTTTTTTACTTGTTCGTATTTTTTATGTGTTGCTTTAGTTCAGAGCAAGTCAATTTTTATCAGAGCGGTAATTATGATGTTACTGTCTGCGGATGATGATGGCGACGATAATGATGATGGTGTTGGTGATGATGATCATGACGGTGATGGTGTTGGTGATGATGGTCAGTATGATGATGATGATGATGATGATAATAACGATGATGATGATGATAATAACGATGATGATGTTGATGAGGATGATGATGACAGTGATGGTCATTATGATGATGATGATGATGATGATGATGATGATGATGATGATGATATGAAGATGATGATGATGATGATGATGATGATGATGATGATGGTAATAGTGGCGATGATGATGGTGATTATGTTGATGATGATGATGATGATGATGATGATGATGATGATGATGATGTATGAAATTCCAATAAAGTGACTGAATCCGGATTTAATATCATCAATGCATCGTACCAGTGTTGTAAATTTTCTAGGAAAGTTCACCTTGGGGAATATAAATAAGATTGATTATGTAAATACGAATTGTTTTATTGAAAAGTCAGGTATGTTTTCCTTCTCCTCTCGAGGACATTTTTCTTCCACCATGCGGACATAAGTACATTATGTATAGATACATGAAAAACATGGCTCAGTAAAAGTTATCTTCTTTGAATATCAAGTTTCAAAAATAAACTGAATTGTTTTTTAACAAATATAATCATGACTTTATGTTCTTGTAATTGAAGAAAATTCAGAGACTTATAGACGTTATACCTCCACTGAATTACCTGCGAGGACCCCAGAACTATCAGAAGTTGGTCATATGGGTTACCCCTGGACTGACCCATACGGAACATTCATGAATCTTGAACACAAAGCCATATAGGGACCTCATATGCCGGTGAATAAGTCGAAATATTTACTGGGAAACAAATAGTTTGAAGCAAAGTGAGTGATTTCATGCACTTATCACTCTCTTTTAATATTAAAACTTTTTCACTCACTCAAGTATATGGTTCAAACAAGATTCCTCTTTTAATTCCGTCATGAACTCACTTTTCTTTCTATTAATGACCTGGGATAATGTAATCCAGTAGTGAACACGGAAAACCGTCTTTTAGGGTATCATTTCAAGTACTCTCTGAATGCTGTATAAAGGCGCACAACTGACAGCTTCATATATTTAGCAAGTAAAAATCAAGCAAGTAGTACTTCAGACACACTATTCGTCTCTTCCAGAAGATGAAAAAAGAGGCTGAAACCTTTTTGCATGCAACTGCATCATGAAAATAGATGTAGAAAAAGATTGGTATACGCTGTACTTGCGTAATCAAATATCTCCAAGACTAATACACACAGACACGCTGTACATGTTGTAATTTCGTCTTCATGGTTATAAACTTTGCTTTATTACTTCTCATACCAACTGTGTTCACAAGAGTGAATGTGTTCAAATGGTAATGGCGGTCTTGATGGCTGCATTGTACATTTCACATTATGCATAATAGCGCTTGCAAAATTATTTTGTCTCCTCCTCTGAGAGTGTGCCTTGGACATACTCAGATTCCTAGAATATCGATTAAACCATTTTGAAAACCATTAGGCCTTTGACAAATAACATCAGAACACTTACAAGAATTGAAATTATGAGACCGTCCAATCATTTATTAGAGCTACTTGAAATAAAAAGAGATGAAATGGAAATCTCCCTTTATAAAATACTCCATGGAATCTCATGGTTCTTCATTGAACAAACTGAACACTTTTTTTACAGCATTTAGACACTAGCAAAAATCTCATCGAATGATGAAGGTCACAGAACCTGGAGTACGACATCAATTGATGCGGTAGTTAGTACGAATCACGTTTTATTGTTAAAATATTGACTGACAGTTATTTCATGTAGAATGTTCAATATTCTGCATAAAAGGTTTAGCTTGATGTAACGAAGTAGAAGTACTCCAATCATTGTTCCAATCACCATCTATACTGTTGCGTTGGCAAAATTATTTCGTCTTCACCCGGGAGAGAATGCATTGGACATACCCAGACTCTTAAAAGGTCGATGGAACCATTATGAAAACCATTATGATAAATAACATCAGAACACTTGCGACAATGGAAATAAAAAAGAGATCAAAAGAAAAGAAAGCTCCTTTTTTTTTATAAAATACTATATAGAATCTCATGCACTCACAAAACGTAACGGTAAAGTAAGAACTCCATAACTTTTACGTAAAGTTTTACACACAGTTAAGGTAAGTCTTACATTGTGTATATAACAATCTTACTAAAATGTAGTAAAATGTACATTAGTTATATGTAAAATTTATGGAGTTCTTATTTTACGTAATTCAGGTAAACAGTATATATAAATTCTACATAATTTTGGTAATTTTTTACATTAACCGTGGGTAAAATTTTACCTAAAAGTTATGGAGCTCTTATTTTACCGTTACGTTTTGTGAGAGTGGTTCTTCATTGAACTAACTGAAAACTTTTTATTGCATTTTGACACTAGCAAAGTCCCATCAAATAATGAAGGTCACAGTACCTGAAGTACAACATCAATCGGTGCGGTAGTAAGCACTCATCCAAGAACCGGTCTAAAATATACATAAATTTACATACGAGTACAAATAAGACGATTCTCTGTTTAAATTTGTTCGTCTTAGTAATCAAACATAAGCCCCCAATCAAACGAAATACAAGGCACAAAATATAATAAAAAAAAAAAAAAAAAACAGAAGGTCAAACACATATATGTTGCACAAAGTTCAACTAATTCAAATCACAAGTGTACGTCTTCACTTCGTACTTACCCCTTTATTGTGCCAGCTTTATAGTCTTCTGTATTGCAATAAGAACAACTCACTCAAGACCTTTCTGGTGACGTAAGCTGCCGAACTTGACAGAAGATTACGTAACAATTAACGGCGAAACAAATGTAAGTTAATTTCATTGTTACTTTAAGGTATTGGTTACTCATATCGTTTCTGTAAATAATTATGATTCAGCAATGGACATGTTGGCCGGCGGCTCAGTCTAGAAGCTAAACATCTGGCAGAGTGGCAAGCACCTAAATATTCATTTTTTTTTTAATTTTTGTACGTGTGAGCATTACTGCATTAGAGAACCTTCTGCACCATGTGAGGTAAGTTACAAGCACATGACTTACACATTACTAGTAACATGGGTATAGGCTATTTTCCATGCGGTGTGCATGGTTGACAAATTTTAACACTTCTCCAAATCTTCGCAAGGTCTCAACCGGTTCGTCAACTTGATTTGATGAAATTCGAGTGACATCGGTGGTGGGGGAAGGGGGGGGGGCGGTAGCTGGTGATATGGTGGAATTGATGAAGTCGCCCTGGAGTGGGCCGAGTCCCTCCCGCGTTATGAAATGTTTGTTCACATTGTGGTGGACTCGATTCAAAATGATGATGCATTATTTGAACTGAATCTATAAACACAAATTTTACGAAATCTCACGAAACTGGTATGTAATAAGTTAATTTTTTTTTCATCTTGCTTTGACCTGATCGTGGTTGATGTGGCCTTTGTCTAGGATTTCCAGCAGTTTTGTTGTTGTTGTTGTTGGTGGTGGTGGTGGTAGGGGCTGAGACCCGAGAGACATAGCCTGGCTAGCGCGAAGCGTACAATAACATATTTAGCTTTAAAAACCTCGAAGGATGACCAGAAAAGGCTCTCCTTCCCGGTGTCCTAAGTTGTTATTTACCCAACCACGAAATGGGTAATCCATGTAAGCAGTGTCTCAAGAAATGAGGGAAAAAAATACTGTATGAAGAAATAGCGATCGTTTCAATTGCTGATAACTATAATATTTTCTCGTATTAAATGCGTTCATCCCGTTTGTTAACCTTTTAAAGGTCGACGTGAGCTTGTGAGTTTAGAACAATGTGAAACGTCTTTGCACAGCATTGGATATATTCGTAGACATGAGTGCTTCTAGGGACATTATTTGGGGGACAGGTTCCTCCTAAACGAAGGACCACCGTTAGTTGATGCGTAGCTTACGAAAAGAGTTTATTTAAATCAGTTGCACATTGTTTTTGGTGGTTCTAGCCATTTTTTAACCGTCCCTGTTTGTAGACCAAGAAACCGCACCATATTTCTACCAATTCTGTCCTCTCTGTCGCAGAAAAAGAAAAGAAATGTTGAATAGATCCTGACCCAATATGGTGGATTCCGAATGTGCAGATCACAAGAATCGTGGGTACAGATATTCGGCACAATTTTCATGACTGTTTCCAAAAATAATCGGCTTAACCACTGTAGGAAAAATGTGATTTTCTAAGTACAACATTTTAGAAAATAAACACCCAAAGCATAACTCTTACATAAGTTTATAGCTTAAAGACAGCTCCAGATGATTATAAAATAATACCACACTGACATATGGAGCGGAATACCCCAATTCTCATAATTGTGGCGCCGAAAGTTGTGTCACAGATAGCAATTTCCGACCTTTTTTATTTCTTAGAAAGGAGTAGAGGGTGTCCCTGCCCCCATAGCTACCACACTGGCTATGCTTATATTTAGTGTAAACGCCAGAGGGCCTTAAGCACGAAATTTTCATACATAGTATTTTTCATACAGTGAATATATATAATATGTGTTACTAACGTATAATAGATATTAAGTGTTGTTCACTTAAAACTGACTGTCATTCCATGTCCAAAGGTGCTAGGAGATAACGTGTGAATTTCCAGGTTGTTATACGAGACCTTACAAAACGAAGCTCACTGATGAAAAACAAACAAAAAAAACTGATAAGGGAAAATTGTATCTACAAGGAAATTTCACATATGGCAGAGTGGGAAAAAATGTCATTTCGCTGTTTAGAGACAAAAGAAAGTAACTTTTAAAGAAAGAAGAAGTTACTTTGAAGAAAGTTATATTGACTGTACAACTTAATTAAAGTAGTGAACCTTGTCCTAATCAGTCTAAGAGAAAGACGTAAGTGGGCCTTCTAGATCATTTTTGTCATTTTTGAAACCAGGGACAATGAAACACCTACACAAAACAGGAGCCACGAGAAAACCTACTTGGGTCTATTGTGTATAGTACGGTAAATGAACCAGGTATCAATCACAGCGATGAAATGACATTTAAAAACACACTTGGGTAAACATTTAAAGGGCACCAACAGCAAATACACTAGAAAAAGCTCAAATATCATACCACCACTGAAAGCTTTTCAGGAGGCGATGTAGCATTGATCTGTTTTTAAACCATTGAAAAACCCTCGATGTAGCTTTGTGTTCATCGCCGGCTGATTGATAGGTGGTGTACAGTCCGACATGTCACCCCACGTAATAACAATGCAAATTGCATTCAGTTTATAACAACTAAAATGAATCAGTGATATATGTATTGTTGTTTACCAAAAAAAAAAAAATAACAGCCACTATTCAATAAGCACAAGGTTTCTGAAAAAAAAGATGGTTTTGATACCCTCTCAGCATACTTACACCGAGCAGACGTGACGATTTTATTTTGAACAATAATTACAAGTGAAGTTTACTTCATTCATACTCTTGTTAACAGGTCAAGAATATCTACACATACAGGCAGACGGTATGCTTCAATTGCAACGAATAACTGTCCCACAGACAGCTAGTCCCACATTCCAAGTAAAATCATAGTTATCACTATTTCATTAAAAAAAAAAAAAGTAGTGGTGAGACGATTAATTTGAGGGTAGGAAATTTGATACCAAGAGTCCATCTGCAGATAACTTAACGTAGCATGACTTGTAGCCATGTGCTTAATCCATCTACGCATTTGTTAACTCTCGATGGCGATTTTAACTCTCATCTCAGGGGTTCGCCTGTTAGAGAACAGTGATCCCACCTGCAATGGCTACCCTCGTACCAAGTTATACCGCGATAATCACAGCTAGTGGATTGTACAGGCAGTTTGACTACGTCGTCAATCCTCACGAAGATCTAGCAAAACAATGTAAAAAGACTTCGGAAGGAAGTCGAGTTTATAAAGCTACTCCATGAAGACTTCAACGTCACCAATACAGGCAGTAAAAAAGTTGACAAAGGTACTGTGCATTTTTTCTTCTACTGAACTATACTGTATATACTGTATCTATAGTTTTCAGAAGTCATGTACATATTTTAGTTTATATCAAGCTTACGTTTCTTGTTATTATATAGCTCCGTCATTTGGATATGTTATGAACCCCATGAGTGACTTGAACCTATCCATTACGTCAAGATGTGCAGCGAACGTAAACATAAAAAACTTCTCACCAAAAGGAAACAGAATTGATGGAAAGTTCGAGAGCTCCCCATGTCGTATCTGAGAGTCAAGTGGATAGCAAACAGATAGCAAAAGGATACATTGAATCTTACCTCTGCTGACAAACGTATTAGTTAAAGTTTCCATAGGCAAATGATATTGTTTATCTTGGAGCTGCAATTTTTATTCTTGATCACAAAACCGATATTTTGATAGTGCTTATATGGCAGATAGCGATCAGGTAACATCGCTCCATGATTTGTAAAGAATAAGTGTTTAGAGATTCTGCAATACTACGATGAAATGATACTACTTTACTGACGAAAAAAACAAAACAAAAGAAAACATAAATCACATCTGTAAGGATGTCGATTACATGTAAGTGACATCTAAGATGTAAATGGTGAAGACCGTTGAATATCAATAGAGAAGAATGACATGGAATGGTGATATCAGTGATGATGCAACGACAACTTACAAATGGTATTACAATCACACTTTAACTTCAATTTCTCTTCTTTTGTAAACTACAAAGGTTTGCACAAGGCGTTACAGCAGGAGAGGAATTTGCTGCGTAAGGTGTTAGAGGGCCTTCCAAAAGAGCAGCCCCAAGTATGGCAGCTGGCTAAACGTCATCAATTGAGAACGTTCATTAAACACATGGACCAATCGATGAGAGGGGCGAGAGATATGGTGAACCGCGCAATAATGGTAATATAAGCCTTATAACAGTGATACTCTGTATCATGACCTGGAGTGGAATGGGAATAAATGGAGAGTTTTATGGTGATATTTCACTGAATGTTACATTAATTGAGGACATTCCAATAAGTTTCTGCATGGGTAAAAACAAAAGAAGAAACGAAAAAAATATCATCAACTTAACATCTACATTCTAAGATTAGGAAAGCAGTTTCCGACATATGTTACTAGTGTCAATAAGTATTTCCTTACCCGGTCCTGAAAGCAATACGACTACTGTCTCTAAACGGTAACTTTCAAACAGTGTGGTTGTGGTGAAAGTCATTGGTGTTTTAGAGACAGTGACAAGTGTTTGGGGTAATTATTCACACATGCAAGCCTTAACTTGATAATGATGAATACATTCAGTGTAATGCATAGCTTGGAGTTTTTCTTCTTTTTTTATGACCGCACAGTGGATAGTTCCGCTTTGTACATTGCTTTGTGTGTTCATCATCTCATGACTCCCAGTCGGCGCTCCAATGTGTCGAGTGGATGTCTGCCTAGCCTTGTTCGTTAATCACTCTAATATAACGAAAAGAAAAACAAATAACTATAAATGCCATTTACGAAGTGACTCACTGCTTCACAACGATTACGGTTAAGGGTAACGATGTCAGACAATTGCGCATGGTTCAGTAATTTATTAAAATATCACACAGTGTCTGCTTTTATGCACTGGCAATAACTTTATTGAACCACCGATAAATCTGACGGTGTAATTCTGTAATCATAATTTACTTGAGGTAAAATTAAAGTCATTTGTATCAAACAAAATAGTTTCACTTGATGACACAAATTGAATTTTGAAAAGCGTTGATGATGGTATACATTTCTTATTTATTTCAATCGCCATTTTAAGATGTCAATATTTGTATGTTAAAATTTCGCATTCGTTTCCTTCAATCACCTTCTTGACTTTTAAATGCTGCGTTAAATGTATTTACATTTCTTTTTGCTTCGAAGAGCTATCTTTCCTGATATCTTTAGATATCTCTTCGTTCCGAAAAAAAATAAACTATTTTAACATGTGACCTACAGTGATTGATCGCATATATTAAGTTGTCATAATTACTATATTTGCACATTGTTATTCACATTTTTGTTTTCTTGCTTTGATTTTCTTGCTTAAACCCGTCATGTGTAAAATAAAAGAAAGCATCCTTTAATCGTTCATGTATATTATGTACTTAGTACAGATATTTCCCAGGTTAACGTTCTTGATACAGATTATCCAGTTTTCTTAATTTTCTCCAATTTTTGACATAACAGAGTAGAAATTGACTCATTACATGAAAAAAAAAGGACACCGATATATCAAGCGTATCAACATTTTTTCTATCGTTCTCCAGCAATTCGAGCCAAGTACTGATTTTGTCTTTAACTGTAAGAAATGGATTGTCTTTGCCTGAGTATATAGCAATACCTATGCAATTACCAGTGATCCCATATTAATGACTCAATGACTTGAGTAAATCATCTGAAAGTACAGTTGTAACACTAATGCGCATAGAAAGCACTGTCATAAAAAGCACGCACATACAACGGTAGCAAAAAGAAAAAAAAAATACTAAAAAGATAGATATTCCTTAGACTTCAAGGGACAAGTAAAAATGTAGCAGAATGATTGTTTTCTTCAACATGTGCTTTTAAAGTGGAAAACAAAAGATGTGATATATATGTGCACATGTGTGGAACTGAACAAAAGTTTGAATTTTGACTTTTCAGTGCACTAAATTGTTCAGTTCAGTTAAGCGTGACTTTATTCCAATCTCTCACTATAAATAAAAAAAAAATAACAATATTCTGAGAGTGGCAAAGATAACGAAATTAAATTATATAAGGATCATCATGCTTAGACAAATCATAAAATAATTGCTCTAATTTGAGTGATTCGTACTTAAAGTTATATAAAAAAAATACTACTTTAATGGAACGAAACGGACGAAGTTGTATTGACGAGTACATTCCACATTCCTGTATAAGTAGTATTCATACCTGCAATAATCTATAAACTGCATGGGGTCCCTGTATGCCACAAATTAATGTCTATCTTAATCGATGGTAAAATGTTGTCAGTTCCGTCAATTGTGAAGAAAGTGAAAGGTCACTTCCGCTTTTGTTATTAGTTTAGGAACAATTGCTTCGTGAGAATTCTAATTTTGAGTTTTTGAGTTCAAATATTGACGTTCCTGCTACTAACCTAAGCTTGCTTTGCCGTATGCGTTGTCATAGTGCACTCTACGTCTTTGCATATCAACTTTAATGTCATCATGCATTTGTCTATAAGATGTAAATCATTACGAGAGTGATACAACGGCATTTATCAAAAAGTAGACGACAATACAAATTTAGTCTAAACGGTGAAATGACCAAAAAAAAAAAAAAAAACACTTTGTTAAAGGGATTTAACGGTGGTACAGTTTATCATGACGTTATCAGCGTATTGAAATGTTAAACAGTTAAAAGCAGGGACATATGTATTCTCTAAAATATTGAACACTATCTCACCTGTTCAACATGTCTCAATACATGAGATGTTGCCTTGAAAACCACATAAAAAAGCTGGCAACAATACCTCAACATTATGAATCTGCTCTTGCTCAAAATAAAACGCCCCCTGATGACTTTGTTGGTGATACTATATAGGAGAACCTTCCTCGATTGAAGCCTGTCCTAAAACGTCAGCTTTTTGACAGTACTATAGGAGAACGGGTCTCAGTCAAAAACCTTCATTTATAGGGATTTCGTCCTCGCATTCGATCCACGAAGTCACAGTCTCTCACAAGCATAAAAGGCTTTTAAGATTTAGACGTATACAAAAGTTTGTTCTTTATCCAACGACACAAGTCAGGTGTTATGGCCATAACTCAAACCCTTTAATTGACCATATTCCCAGCTACCTATACCTGACTTAGAAATGTGAAATAAGTACACCATACTTTTCTTCTACAATAGGTAGCTAGGGCGTCTCGTCCAATACAATCCTCTCTATACCACAGCTCACAGCCGACGGGGGGGGGGGGCATAAACCAAACCACAACATGACCTAACCCATGGAATACGTCTCATCATGCTTATTACTCCTGCATTTTTTTTTTCTAGTAGGTAAAACTGACCTAAATAGATGAGCAAAGCTAGACATTAAACCTAAGACAAAAAAAAAAAAGAAAAGAAAGAAGACACACACGTACATTGTAGAAGAGGTTTATCTCTAACAAGATGCAAAGAACGCTGCATCTGTTCCTCCTGGTGGTACCTAAATTGTCTTCTTTAGCCTGTACTGCCACATCTATCTCGTAACGCCTAAACTGGCCCTAGTATTTGTACTGTATCTGTATAGGTTAATTACAGCTAATTTGACCCTCTAACCATGGACTTGCCTTACGCAAAAGTGATTGTTTGTGTTAATATATAGAAACACTATCAGCAGTGGCCAATAATCACTTGCTACAAACAGCAAATAATAACCATTAAAAATAATAAACATAATGTGACTGTGTCCACTATGTAATTGCTATGTAATAGTTAACATGATATCCCCCAAACATTAGTCTCGTGCGTCGTATGCCTGATACCTTAAACTCAATCTCATTTCCTGCACGTGTAGGTAATAAGCTAAAGTCAGGGACCATTCTGACAAAATGAAATAAATAGAAAAAAAAAAAGGAAACTTAAAACCGAAGTATCAACTGTTAAAACGTTAAAGCATGTCACCATTTGCAAATAAAGTGACTGCTCATCAAATATTTGTACAGGTACGAATACAAGGACGCATGTAGCCATTAGAGACAGACCCTCATTTTAGAAAGAATAGAAAGTCACGACATGAATTTCAGGTGTAACTTCCCCTCAGCCGGTAAATGTTTGCTAACAATTGTCAGGGAAGAGTTGTACACTCACTGTTAAAACATATTAAATGCAAGAGGTAGACGTTATCATTGCACCGTTGCATGTTAAGTGCATTATGTTATCAAAACATTGTATTGTTGCTACTCTTAATTAAGATTTAACCTCAACTTGACATCATATCCTGGAAAAAAAAATAATAAAGTAACGCTACTTGGAGGACCTACGTATCATTCTTGAAAAACCAGTAATTTACTCTGTCAAATGTATTATATGTGACAAAAGTCTCGCAAATAACCAGCACCTCATTTGCAATGCGGAGTTCACAAAATAATCCGGTGGACAGAATATTTCTTTCCGGTAAATGTTTGTATTTATTTTTAACGTTTCGAAACTTTCAACCGAATTGTCACCCTCGGCAGTCACACACACACACACACACACAAAGAAAAAAATGCGAAAATACTAGCTCATGAAATATTTCTATCTACTACAAATGACAAAGTCGAGCACGCATAGCAAAGTAGTTGATTTATTTCCAAGTCACATGAAGTCTTGATCAATCGACCAAATTCGTACCTGACAGATTCGTCGATGACAAAGATGTGTACAGTGTCATTGACACAACATTTAGAAGAAAATCTTCCTGTTTTTAACATATACAAATGACGATTGCATTCAACGTTGAATGTCAGAAAAAAACAAAAAAAAAAACACGAAAGCATAGTCTATAGCAGGCAAAGAATGGTTTAATATACTATTGGATGTAGAACAATACCATGTACTACGTACGTAAATGTTGGAAATGTGTCGTCTGAAAAGTATTTTTTAATTAAAAAGGGGGCAGGCCACCGGCCTACGACATTCATGGATACATTAAAATAGCTGTCAGGGTCAGGTTTCTTCCAGTTCGGTAACCAAGACAAAAAGAACATAGGACTAAAATATGTGAACAAAGGAAGAAAATAATATGCTCCAGTTAGCCAGTTGAAAAAAAATACTTGGCGCTACCAGTTTACGACGATGCCACTTGACATACACTATTGATCATAACAATTGTATCCATGCAATAAAGAACATTTTATAGTATATATATATACATATATATATGTGCGTGTGCCTGTGTGTGCGTAACTGTTAAATAATACCACAGCCACTATATATGTTGTCTGTATATGTTGTGGACACCTCGTCATCGTATAGAAAGCTTCCAACCATTTCAAGCAAGTGGAACGTTCAGTTGGTATGTTCCCGATACCACAATATCTATCGGGTTATTGGTATAACGTATTTGCTAAATATGGATTAAAATATTATTATTACCTTATTATTATTATAAGATATTACCCGAAACCTTACACTGAAACGAAACGATTTCTAAGAACAGGAAACTTTGGAATTGAATGTTCAGTGTTCATGGTACGTTGCAGTCTTTCTCTTTGTGAAACTGGAAGAGTTTTAATATATTGTAACTGATTCTGGCTGGATTGTCTTAGGATGGGTTATATTTGAGGTGATTTTCAAGGATACATTTTGGTCCTCTTTTCACATGAGCTTATGCCTACATAGTACAGTATTAGTACCAGTTGTGCTAAACTTTGGGATGCAGGTGAGTTTAGAATACTATACAGTGAATAGCCTAACATAATATGGTGGAGTATCCTGAAAGAGTATGGAAGGAGTAAGCACAATATTGATGTCAAGGTACAATTTAATAGATATCTGGAGTGATATGAACCCGTTTAGTGAACATTAAACTTGTAGCTCGAATATAACTCCGGGCATATATTGCAGGTTACATTTTTTTCTCTCTTCCCAACATCTGAGGCATCCAGTTCATTCCAGACATTTGTCCCCTGGCTTACAGTCTGATCACTGCTTTTGCATTCTTGTATTAACTCCCGTTAAAATGATTAGAGGCCCAGGAATGTGGAAAATTAATAATTACCTCTTAGATGATGCAACTCATACATCTACTAAAAAATGATTGTCTTATGAGTTTCCTGGAAGAAGTTAAGTCTTCATAAACCTTCTTCATCCTTTGAATTTGTAAAACATAATATTCGTAAGTATCATATGGCTTACTCAAAGGAAAAAAACAAGCTAAGGCGTCGTAGGGAAAATTAATTGCTTCAGATTTACTTAAGAACTTAAGAACAAAAATTATTTTTTAGTCCTACTACGTCAGTCAGTTTCCAGTTAAAGGAAGCAAATGATAAACTCCTCGAATATTGTGACCGTAAATTACGTGGCACCATCATTAGGTCAAGGTTAAGAAGGGTAGAAGATGGTGAGAAGAACAGTAAATAATTTCTAAGCCTTGAAGACAGGAACAAGTCACTTAATACCATATCCTCTCTCGAAAATATGGAGGGTAATGTTATTGATCAACATAAAGGTATTTTAGATGAAATTTTCAATTTGTGTTCGAACTTACACAGCTCACATTCTACTTTTTCCAATACTGTTTTGATACTCTTCCTGAGTTTAGCTCAATTGATTGTGACTTAACCGTCTGTGAGGAGGAACTTACTTTAGATGAATGTTCTGCAGCCTTACTCGCTATGCCTAATGATAAAACTCCAGGTTGTAATGGTCTTTCGACCATTTTTTTTGCAAAAAATATTTGGTATATAATCGGTCCTCCTGTAGTTTCAAGTTTGAATTATGCATTTCGCTCACGTTCTCTGTCGACCGGTGAGGATTTTTAGAAATGGATCTCCGTGTTTCACAATAATAGCAATGCTCGTGTAAAGAATAACGGCTTCTCAACTGGTTACTTTCATATAAGTGAAA
Organism: Stichopus chloronotus; assembly: GCA_021234535.1. Classification (NCBI taxonomy): domain Eukaryota; kingdom Metazoa; phylum Echinodermata; class Holothuroidea; order Aspidochirotida; family Stichopodidae; genus Stichopus; species Stichopus chloronotus. The sequence goes on from CM037833.1 coordinate 15,157,934, forward strand.
GGGGTCAGGCAGGGTTGCCCTCTCAGCCCCTATTTATTTTATGTTGTGAACTTTTATCCATGAGTGTATTACATAATCAGAAAATAGGAGGTTTTGTGTGGGTAGCTTTAAGTATAAAATTTTACAATATGCTGATGATACGATTTTTATATTGGATAGCTCTATTAGTTCAATACAGGAAACAGTCAAAACTCTTGGGGATTAAACAGAGGTGTCAGTGATGACTATTAACTTCTATAAATCTGTGCTGTTTCCCCAGGCTGGATGCCTTTGTAAGAGAATGCCCGATTACCACCTTTTCTGATATTGCGGTCAATAGTAGTCCTGTAACGTTTTGGGGCATTTCCTTTACCAATAACAGACACGACCTTTAACTCAACTACACCCCGAAACTATCTCTACTAGAATCGTGTCTACGTTCGTGGTCTTTTAGGGACATGACCCCAATTAGTCGTAATGTCATAGTAAAATCATTTGCCCTTTCCCAACTTGTGAAATTATTCGTTATCCTACGTAATCCCCACCGATGATTCCTTCGGACCAGTTATTTTTGTAAGAGAAGTGGAAGGAATCATCTTTGATTTTATTTGGAGTTGACGCCCTGATAAAGTTAAAAGGAGTACTATAGTAAATCACATCGATGGTGGCGGCCTAAAGGTGACACATGTTAATAGTTATATGAAATCTTTAAAATGTTCTCGGGTGGGCCGTTACCTTTCAGATAGTGTGAGTCCATGGACAATTTTTTGGTGAACTATTCTTAAAGTCTTATGGGTCTCGTTTCTTTTTCCAGTGTGACTGTGCTAGGATTGATGTTAAATATATTAAGAACCCTTTTCTTCGTCAAGTTGTTGAACCTTGGTTTGATTTTAATTTTGCTTCACCTAAACTTGATTTTGGAAATCAGTATATTTGAATGTGATAATTTAGGAAAAAAAAAATAATCAAAACATAAATTTCGACAAGAGGCAAATGCCACTCTAATATCATCAATATTTAAATTTTTCTTTCTTTGTATTCTTTTGTTTTGCTCTACTTTGATAATGAATTGAAACGTATGATAAAACTCATTAGCATTAGGCTTATTTTTATTCATTTTGCAGTTAAAATATATTCTTTAATATAGAGCGCAAGGAAGTTCAAAGGATATCTGCCCTTTTTGTAACTAAAAAAGAAACTTTGCTTGGAGAAAACAGGATGATGATTAAATGACGTAATTTCTACCTGCTCAATAAATTGTGAAGTATATCTACATTCCCAGAAAGTATGGTTTAACGGTTCATCCTCTCTCGCAAAATGTACAATGTGGGGAGTCTACCTTCCCCATTAAGTGAAGCAGTCTATTAGTGGGGAGAACCCTATGAATAAACCGAAATTGAAAATATTGTATCCTAACTTCTGAAGCAGACACCCACGTAGTATAATAAAAACGAGATCATTCATTTTCAGTTAAATAATCAAAAGTGTCGGCCCTAAAAATAATAATAACAATAATAATAATAATAGTGAGTGTGTGGGTGTGTGCGCCCGGACCTGTCCAAAGTGTGGTTTTTCCAGAATAGTTTGAAAAGTATATGAGCGATTAAGTTTAAACTTGGTAAGGTTGTGCATGATGCCAATATGTGCAAGATGTATTAGTTGTATGGTAAATTAAGCCCAATTTGCTGATTTTTTAGAAAAAAGTCTATTTTGCCACAAAATTGCTATTTCCAGCATATCTTGAGAAGTATTTGAACATTTAATGCAAACTTTTGCAAAAAAAAACTTACCTGAGAATGAAAAATTTCAAAGTATACCACTTTTGTGGTAAAGAGAGTTAAATTTGCTGATTTTTGAGACAAAAGCCAATTTTGCCCCAAAATTTGTATTTCCATCTTGAGAACTATTAGATCAATTAACTTACAGTTTTGTAAGTACTTATCTGAGAACACATTGTTCAATATAATATTGCTGTAATGGTAAATTAAGTCAAATTTGCTGGTCTTTGAGAATTGAGAAGAAAAAAAAGCCAAGTTTGCCCCCAAAGTAGCTATTTCCAGCATATCTTTAGAAATTATTTGTGCATTTTATGCAAAATTTTTCCAAAAACTTACATGAGAATGAAATATTCAAGGTATATCACTTCTGTAGTAAAGCGAGGGAAATTTGCTGATGTTTTAGAAAAAAGCCAACTTTGCCCCAAAATTTGTATTTCCAGCGTATCTTGAGAACTATTAAACCAATTAACTTAAAGTTTTGTAAGTACTTAGCAATAAACTATTACAAATTCCCATGAATTCATATTGAAATCAATGTGCATGTTGGCGATGAGATACGCAACTCTGTGGATTGCCCTCTTGTTTATGTTGTTTTTACGTTATTTTACGACTTTTTTCACGTTACAGTAACGTTCATTTTGTACGTTTTAGTTACGTTGTGAAGTTACGTAATTTTAAATAATTGATAAAAGGACAATGTACTTCTTGGAAAAAGAACAATGAGGCAACGAATTTTTAATGATACACAGTCATCAATATTTATTGCAATCTCGGAAAAAAAAAAAAAAAAACATATGTTATAACAAAAAAAAAAAGCGATCATTGCATGCCTTCTTCTTAGCTGTCACACATGGCAGCTTCAAATCAAGTCTAGAAATTATTTAAATTACAGGTAATTAGCCTACAATGATATTCAGGCAAGTACATCCTAACACTTTTGAACGATTTTTCATTTCTGTAATCTTTCTAATGTCCAATACCTGAAAGCAGTGATCAAGCAACCAAACACCTACAAATTTACCAGTCACTGTTATTTCGCAAACGAATAGAACTTACTTTAAAAATTTTACATATAAAAAAATTAAAGTAATATTACATGTAAAAATACACACGGAAGACTAATGTGGAAAGGCGGAAAAAATAGAAACCATAAATACACTCGAGATAAAGTTGAAAAACGAGAGCAAAAAGTTTGCCTTTCAACACAAAAAATAATACGAAATATTGAAAACAAACAGAAGTTGCTCCAAAAATTATTCAGATGAAAACCCATGAAAGTCCATGATCAATGAAATTTCACCTTGAAATTTCCCAAGACCCAAGGTCCTAAAACTTCCCACTTATATTAAAAAAAAAAAATGTTTTTGGAATCCTTTCTTTTAAATTTGTGGATTCAAGTTTTCTTTTTTGCATTTTCAAAATTGTTGTTATAAAAAATTAGGCCCTCTCAAAAAAAACAAAACAAAAAAAAAACACACTTTTTCTTTTACGAATATATTACTGTTATGCCACTAAAAGTATGTAACAAACATACTTCACAGCAGGTATCCTCAATTGAATTTGCTTTAGTCAGTGGCGTAGCACCAAAATTTTAAGTGGGGAAGGGGCAAACATTGGATAAGAAGCAAATTTATGTCTGAAAATTTCGAATGACCACATGAGGGAAGGAATTTGGCATGGCGTATTGTAACATTAAACTACAGTCAGATTTGGGTGATACTACCTAAGTGAATCCCCCCAGTTCCTACAGCTACTGTATGGTTTTAACGCCACAAGGATTATTTCTACATAATGCCCCACTGAACTCTGTCCTGGTAAGGGGTGTATGGGGAGAAACTGTTGCTAATTTTTGTTTTAGAAGGGGCTCAGATGCAGAGATTGTAACAGTCCGGAAGTCAGGAAATAACAGCGCGTTTACCAATTTTCGAGATACCATAATTTTTGTCAGCATAGTTATAAAATGTTTAACTAATCAATATTCTTCTAGTTTTTTTTTCTTGCTTGCCACTCATATACACGTCACACTCCACAACTGGTGCATTTGCCAACATTTGAGGAAACCTGCTGTACACACACACCCAAAATACTCCACACACGCTGACTTGACTGCAGAGGTTATGATTAATTAGCTTATCTCAATGAAATAAAAAATATTGATATATTGCATTAACTTCATTGTTACCTTCTCACCAAAATTATGCTTTTATGGTTAATACATATTTGGCAGGTGAAAGAAAGATCACAATTAGCTAGTAGTGTCCATTATTACAATTCCCTGCTGTCAGTCACTCACACAGATCAGACATCTTGATGGATTGAAGCTGTACTCACACCTTATCTGTTTTGAACCATTTTGACTACATCTACTGTACTGTCACCGTTGGCTCTACTATCAAGTACACATGGGTAAAATCTAAAAGCTTAGCTACAGCAAGAGACATACTGTGACCCTACACAGCATTACAAGAAGGTGAGATGGGATCGACTGATGTAAGAGGCGACTACGACAGCTTTTCTAGTCTAGAAGTCGTTTCGGCTTAAGCAACCATTATAGGTCTTTGCAACACAACAGAAAACATTGGCCAGCCCACACAGTTGGTTTGCGACCTATCGTTTGAGGATCTTTGAGTACAGCACATTACTGTTAATTTCTTTTCAACCAGTTTTCAGTAATATGTGTCCGTATACAGTATGTACTTCATTTCTGGATAATTAACCCCAAGTCTTGGATGAGTTTGGATATCATCAAGACAAAAGTTTATCACAAAAAGATCTATGCTATAGATGCAGAATCATGCCAGCCTGATTGTACGTAATACTATATATCAAGTAATGCGAATCTCTTGGTTTTGGAAATATTTACTAATTATTGTACGTATACAGCCAAAGCAAAATATCAAACAGCCGTCCATCTTGAAGAAATTGTTCTTTGCACTTTTCATTAAGTGTGTGGTATGAAATAACAGTATTTTTCTAGACGCACAAAGCCAGCTTCAGGATAGTGTATTTGTATGGAATCTGAATATGGATTTATGTGTGATTATGTGTGATTATGGATTTATGTGTGTCAGTAGGGCTACAACAGAAGATTCCTTGGAAAACTGTTTTTTTTATGGAAAACAGTCCTCCACCTGCCAGGATTATGATGTTTGTTATACTCGACTTATCTCATATTGCATCACCCTCTTATTGTCCACCTGCCTTTTCTTTTTTTCATTTTGAATGGACTTCACACCTTACAGTGATCAAAGCAATATATTCTTTTTACTAGTTCGATGAAATTCAAGTGGCAATTATACAGCAAACGCTGTTTTTTCAGTGTAAATGGGAGGGAAAAAATGGGAGTGGACATGGATATCAGGAAGTCAGCGAATGGAAACCGAACATGGGTACATACTGTATTCAATGTGCTTTATTTTGATTATTCCTTACTGTATCATGGGCAATCAGTTGGCACTGTCCTTGAGTCACAGTCAGACATTCTTTTACTGGGTAACTGGGAATGGATCTTAGTCAGCTTGCACAAGTGACTGCACTACTGTAAGAGTGATATCATTGGTTCTTGAAAGAGAATCAAGAAGGCATGAAAAAACATTGACCGTGACTTTGCCAGGTATTTATTACAGTTATTCACTTACCGATCACTCACGGTTGGCCTGTTTGTTGATTTACAGTACATATAGTTGAAGATAGTTGAGAAGCGTCCCAAGTTTTACCACAGTAAAAAATCAGATTGTCGATTTCGTAGTAGTTAAGTATTGTAAAGAGAGTGGTCAATTAAAGGTTTATGCTTAGCTACTGTACTTTTGGAATGTCTAGAGCAGTTGAAGTCCATGTTTTTGATCTACTATACATGTTTTTCTTCAGAATGCGTGGACAAGCAACGCACAATTGCAATTTGCATACATATTCCAGTGAAAAAGAAACATCTTTTTTTTCCTGTATGTTACAGAAACCTGATGTGTAGCTCTCAAATATTACAGCTAGTCCAAGAAACTTTGTTAAACATGTTCTCTAAAAATGAGATTAATAAAAGAGCTTTGGAGTTTCTGTATCCCCATATGCACCACAACAGTTGTACACAAACACCAGTCATGTGTGTGCTACCACAATATGGATTGCACCCCAGTGGTAACAAGGTCAGAAAATCTCTGAATCTGTAATTGTAAACTAGATTACTGTTTATCTTTCTTTACACTTTTTTGTACTTACATGTAGTCACTGCATTACTATTAGCTGTTGTAGCCAGCAGTGTAATGCAGTGACTTTCTTTAAGTACAGCAGCTGCAGAACAGTGTTGGTAGCAGTGACAGGAGTTCAAATATAGGTCGAAGTTTTCGTATACCCTCCTTGAGTGCTACTGTACATGCTCCCGCTAAACATGTGCAACCTGCAATGCTGTAATAGAAAAAATAACAAACCATAAATAGTTTATAACTGAATTCAATCAAAGGCCTACCAAACGGTACACCACAGCATGTATTGTACTGCACATGTACAACATTCCCATGCAGTAGGATAAAATATACAAACAGCTGTTACTGAGGACATAACACTTTGCACTAAGGTTAATGCCGCCAAGGTCACACAGGTCACATTTGTTGTGTCGTTTTTGACACAATGATAGGCTTACTGCACACAGGACTAGAAACTAATTAAAGCTTGTGGTCCTTGTCCCTTAATGCTATACAGTTACAGACAGCTTGCAGGCGTTCCCCACCGAAAATCATTGCCAGTTTTTGGGAAATGCTCCACAATGCAGATGATATACAGTAACATTTAGTTTGGACATCATAAAGTATTTATACGTGGCTATTTCAGGCCCGTATCCAGGGGGTGGGGGTTCAGTTGGTTCAGACGAATGCCCCCCCCCCCCCCACAAGATCTGGAGTTCCGCTCAACCTATGATAGTAGGCCTAGGTTAGCAACACATATAATGAGTTTTAATTTATTGGGTATAATTGTCGGATAAAATGCTCCACTTGTGGTGAAATCGAACCCCCCACTGAAAAAAGCTGCATACAAACCTGTATTCCAGGGAACTTCAAATAGGAAAAGTGCCAAAAAAAAAACCTCAGAATTCGACTTTTGTCCTATTGCACCACCACCATGCCAAATCGAGAAGAGGAGGAAGTAGGCTGGAAATATTTTGTTTTGTAGAGTTTTTTTTTTAATATGGTTGGCATGAAGATATCCATTTTTTTTTTCTTTTGTACATTTTCTTCCTTGTCCTACATATTTTGCCAACACACGCTTCCTATTATAAATATCGAATGTGATATATTATATCATATACACTTTACCTCTCTTAACAGTGACACTTGACTAAGATCATCCATTTCATAGAATGGCCACCTACTTACCAACCTACGCTAGTGCAAATTCGTTGTACAAGACTTTTGATTACGTCGTTAATCCGCACGAAGATCTGGCAAAGCAATGCGAAAAGCTTCGAAAGGAAGTCGAGTTTATTAAACTACTCCATGAAGACTTCAACGTTACTGATACCAACAGTAGAAAGGTTGACAAAGGTATCTTACAAAATTGTTACATACAACATGCATTCAATACATAATGTAGTTCTTTTTCATTATATATTGTTTGACGTTAAATATAAAATCTGAAATAATTTTAAATAATTGAAATGGCATACACAAATGTAAGATTTACATTTATTTTCCACATTTCCACCTTTATCTTTAAACGATGTTGATTTGAATTTAAAAGAGGTCTTACTATATTGTTTGGCACGTGTCGACTCCTACAGTAGAAAAGCTATGATGGCAGAAAACCACAAAAGTTTTTTTTAAAAAAAAAAGTCACCCTTTTCCCAATTATTGCTGAATTCGGTGTGGAATTTTAGAAAATTAAATTTTAAGAGCAGCAGATGGACCGGTAGTTCATATTTTGAGTAACTGAGATCAGATATAGTGTAATGCAGACAAGTATGACCAGTTATAGTTCATCGTTGAAAATAGAAAGTATAGAGAGCCGAGAATTCTCTACTTAAGCCCAGTTTGAGAGTGACAATCTTTACTGACGTCACTGAGAGTAGCTGCATACCGTCTATCCTTTGGTATCAAACCAAAAAAAAAAAAAATGAAAGATATACTCATTAAACGCAAGATTTTGCTCATTGTTCAAACCCCTTGTGCATTAAACAGATGTTACAGATTTTTTCCATCTGTTGCCTCATGCTAGTTGGTAAAAACGTACATGTCTTGCTGGTTTTAAAACGGACGAGTGATATCTTTAGAGAATTTTTCTTACGACTGATCGTTCTGAAGCTTAGACTTGAGCTATGAAGAGAGCTTGTCTGTCAATTACCTTCTAGTATCTCTCAACGGTCGACTCTTATCAAACCAAAAGGTCTTATAATGATAATATAAATGTCCTATAACAAAAGTGTAGCTTGAATGGGTTGCCACACTACTGTTAGGTGCAATGCAGTAACTTGCATCACTTAGCTTCACCTATTTGGAAATAATGGCGCCGGTGATTCTAACGAGGCAATGTCAATGTCATTAGGCCTTTTTATTGTGATATTTCATTTACTTGACACATTAGTGACAAACTGTACACTTAACATATGTGTTATGTTAATATCAGGGTTAAATTTATCGCTGCCATTTTTACAGACAACAGAAGCAATGTCTCTAGTTTGTTCCATTATTTGAATTATAAATGATCAAAATGAAGAACGCCCACAAAAAAAAAAAAAAAAAAAATCAACGAATGGTATGGCAATGATAGTTAAAACTTAGTAAAGCTTCGAAGGTGACCTTAAAAACATTAGCTTTAGTTACAATGGTATTTGCTGTTACCATACAGGTTTGCTTAAGGCTTTGCAGTTTGAGAGAAATTTACTACGAAAGGTATTAGAAGGCCTTCCGAAAGAGCCTCCTCAGTTATGGCAGTTAGCTAAAAGACATCAAGTGAGGACTTTCATTAAGAACATGGACGAAGCGATGCGAGAGGCGAGGGAAATGGTGAACCGTGCAATAATGGTGAGAAGAACTAATACAATGTAATCAAAGTTGAACAGACTATTGATATATCTCGCAATCAAATGAAAATGCTGGCAAAACTGTATTGTAGAAATAGTGATGCACTTCTAACTGAATATTAGGAGTTCGGTCATTGGACAAGGAGTGACCATTCAGTTTCTCACTACTGACGAGAGTGAGAATTTGGTGAAACGGAAGAGGATGTACACATAGCTGTTTGCGACATCATTAACTGAACAATAGCAAAAGAACATTGTACCAAGACTGCAGTTATCAGTAAAGTGCATGCTCTTTAAAGTTCGTCACTATTAAATGCTGTGACCTCTAAAGATGTGTATGCAGAGACCTCACCACATCATGGGGTAAGGATGATGGCGAAATGCCATAGTTGTCAATTGATCTGTTGCCTTCAATCTGCAAATTCGTTCTGCCAAAAATACAGGAATAATGAAAAAAAAAAACAAAAAACTATTGGACAAATTTGAAGGTGCTTCATACAACTTTTTTTCGTGAGTAAAGTCTGTCGGGTATGAGGTATTTGTGCAGTGTGCTCCATATCCTCTCTGAGGTGATAGTATGTAATAATGTCTAAATTGGGCAAATAACGAATTTGTAGAAGGAAGTGTGCACCACGTTATTTGTCAAAATGTATACACAGGAAAGTAACAGCAAATGTGTTTTTCATGCATATTTTCCTCACAGTTGCTCTAATTTGTTATGTCAACGCCGGATACTGTAAACTAAATGGTAATAACACAAATGCTACAACATTATCACTTTGACGATCGGCGTTGTGTGACTACATTTATTGAGCTTATAGCCGATGCGATTAAATAAAAGTGGTCTGATTAGTAAGGATTACTAAAAGTGTTGTTTGAATCTCGGAGAAGTAAGGATACGATTCTTATTGAATATTGTAACGTATCCTCGTAACAGGTCACATCCTTAAACTAGTTCTCACATGGTTTACAAAGTAATTGTTATTACACAAAGTTTCTACACTAACTTATTTGCAATGCCTTGACATTTTTCACATTGTGAACAACCTGAAACACTTAAGTACCTTACAAACACAAAACACGGGTGATATTTCTTCTTTTTCGATCAAAGCAAAGTCAGTATAAGTCTATGCAGACGATGGTTACTGCGTCGACGGACAAGTCAGATGGAGACGGAGGCGATAATGAGGAATGTTCTGACACAACACAGCTGGAGGGAGAACAACGTAAGAGTAGCCATGTTAAATGAATCGTAGCGTCTCACATCAAAATGTACCGTCTGCATATATATATATATATATATATATATATATATATATATATATATATATATATATATATATATATAATATATATAGGAATAAATTTAATTATTTAGACGACTCATATTCGTTTACAACGTTGTTTCGTGCAGGTAGTACTGCACTCATCAGAACGTATATGGCGAGTGACTGTATATAGACTAGGAAGGAAAAGAAAACAGAACAAATGACACAGTAGCATTGCGGGTGCAGTCAAGCTTGGCTGTACTGGTGATAATGGCACTGTGGTGATAGGCTAAGGCGGTTTAACGTTGCTTAGCAGAAATTTCTTGCAGTGTCTCATAGTGAAGTTAAACAGTTCTCTCGCTACATTATCACGAAGAACGGGAAGAAAGTATTAAAATAAGTAAACAAGACTTAAAGGTAACCACGAAATTAAAGTAAAATGCGCTTAAGCAAATCTATTTGAAAATAATAAATGGCCATAGCTATCATAACGAATCAGATACTGTTCAGTTGGATAACTCTATTGATCAGATTTTGTTGGAAAATCAAACCTATGATTTTGAGATTTAACAAGACATGGAATTTGTATATAAGGATGTTCAAATGGGAGATAAGTTAAAACACATTATAACCATTATAACCATAATTCTTTCAGGTTTTGAAGGATGTCGTGATAAAGATCCTCCTCTATTCGACGAAATTACAGGACTGAACAGTCCCCGTTACGTTCTTACGTTTGAAAACGAGATCTTCATCCTGATGGACAACTTCATAAGGGGATATAACATGGACGGCGACGAGGTGAAACGGTTTCATCAAAAAGGTCTGAAGCCCTTTGCAGGGGCTTTTCTTGGTAACACTCTGTATGTTTCTGATTCTTCAAGTAATTATATCATGATGTTTGATAAATCCCTTAATTTTATCAAAAAGTTTGGAGAGTCATACATATTTCAGCCGGCTGGCCTTTTTGCTTGCGAAAAGTCAGATTGCGTGTATGTGTTAACAGGTAGGATAAGAGGATCTGCCGTCGTTGCTGTCTTTTCCAACGATGGTAAATACATCCGGCAGTATTGTCATTATCGTCTTGAAGACCCTTGGTATATCACTCAGACTCCGGCAGGAGAGTTTGTTATTTCAGACTTTAAGAGGAAAGCCATAGACGTTTATCCATCAGATTTTGGCAAAATTCTTTACAGCTTCGACACTGAAATGGAAGAAAGATCTGATTTGCACTGCAGGGGAATGTGCATAGATGACATGGGGAACTTTTACGTTTCCCTGAGAGAGCCTGGCGTCAGGCATCTCTATGAAAGTATCGTAATGTATAGTCAACGTGGCCGGACATCAAAGGTTTTAGCGGAAAGTCCAGCTGCGGGGTTGCTCAGCAAGAACAAATCTTTAGATTGCATTAGAGGGTTACACTTCTATCGTAGCAGACAGAGTGAACATCTCTTGATCATTGACTCTGGAAATAATCGCCTAAAGAACATGGAACTCTAATATGGTACCCTTAAATTCAGGCTCACCTTTTTATGGATGAATGTTATCATGTCTGCTATGGGTGAAACGAAATACTACATTTAAACATTTAAAGATAAAATAATCAATTCCCCGTTTTTTCTCCCATCCTACAACAAGCAATTCTGTTCTCTCCTCTACTACAGCAATTTGAAAATTGGTACACCGTTCTTGTTAGGTTTGACAGAAGAAAAAGACATTGGTTGTGTACTAAAGGGACACATGATGAGGCATGGCATCACTCGTGTGCAGAATTTTATCTTGGTATTATGGGGGAATATGAAAGGTGCATGCACATACTATATTAGATCTCCTCCATTATTTATTCAACACGTGCTAGCCAAATGCATGTACGGTACATCAACGTTTGGTCCACTCTGTACAGTTTAAAGGATTAAGGGTTAACGTGGTGGTTAGAGTGTCAGTCTTGCAATCACTACGTCCTCGGATTAAATCCCGGTTGAACCACTTGGACATTTTTAAAAACCTCAAAATAACTGTTCCAGTGAAGCTATTTACAGTGATGCTTGAGGGGTTATTTTGTTTTGTCAATTATGGTTCCTGTTGTCCGCCACAGGTTGCTCGGTGCAGCTAGCAGGCTGCTGAGCCGGGCAGGTCCTCTACCCTTCCAGCCTTTGAGAAAGTGGCTTACAACTTTGGGATACACTCTCGTCCGTCGGAATGGCGGTCCCTGGAGCAGGTTTGGGTTTGTTTTGAATTGTAGGTTCACCCCTGTCTCGCTACCCTATGTACACTGTTCGAAAAAAGTGGGTGATATTCGCCGGTGTTCATCCACGATCAACACGATACAGAATCGCTTCATGAGTATTCATAATTTCTGATCCTCAAATACTAAACTAGGCTACTCTACTTCATTAGGTAGGAAAAAAACCTTGACAATTCAGTTATTTATTCGAAGTATCATTATTTATACTCATCCAGCTCAAAGAGAATAAATAAAATTCTTATTCAGTTTTGTCTTATTTGATGTCTTTCTGGAGTTCAGTATTTCACTCGTTCAGGTGTATGGAATCGCCAAGATAAGAGGGACAAAGTTTGCTTAACAATATGAACCAACTTCATGTAAATATTTGGGTAAACACTGTTAGGTTACCCTGCCCGGCTACTTGTTCCTTCAGTGTCTGTGCTACTAACAATAGGCATACACAAACACAAGCACTAACCTTTGAAAATCTACATTTGAAACAAATCTGTACCAAACGATAAAGTTCATACAAATGAAAAAAGAGAAAGCAAAAGCAAGGCAGTTATACTCAATTTTATTCAGTGTAGCTATTTTCCCTTTGGTTCGAAAACGGTTTTTAGGAAGGAATTTTACAAGAAAGAAAATGTAGCAAAAAAAAGAAAAAGCAAACAAAAATAAGTTCAACTGAACACATCTCACCAAGTTAAAATATTTCAGTAGGACTGTGCCATTTCACGAATAATAGAAAATTCTAATTTATTGATATCACCCGGGTGGTCTTGCTGTCACATTCCATTCCCTCCTTATCCCGATCTTCACATTCCAGGGCATTCCAAAAATCTCTTCCGTACATTTGAAACGGTAGAATATAAAACTCGTTTATGCTGACTTCTGAGTTGGAGGACCTTTCTGTGATGATGTATGGTAATAACGTGTGTATCATTTTCGATTGTTGTTTCCTTGTAAAGTTTCCTTTACCTTGTCGGATATCACCATCTAGTGTGAAAGGAGAGACGCCTGCTTGTTCGCCGTGATATGCATATGTAATTTACACCTCAAGATTAAAATTAAAAATAGTTTACCTCCTAAATACACCGTGAAATAGTTACTTGACACAAAGTTCATTTTCTTTTCTAAAAGAACTCAAACAACTGCATGCCACGAATGTGAACACAATCAGGGGCCTTACCATAGCTTTTTAGATCTCCACAATTCCGAAATGGAGAGGTTGTATATGGCACCAATGAACACCACGTATAGTTTCTTCGTATGTTTTCTGTAACAACAATGTGCATATTCGGTATTTGTCAATTACTTACGTCTCTTTTTTCCCTGAATTATCAAATTCTAACCGTGCAGGATGCTTTTTTTAGAAAGCGCACGATAGCAAAGTTACTAAAGAGGCAATTACTTCTTAAAAGTTCTACATGTTATCATTTTTCTCAATGGAATTGAACATGAGTTCAACAGAAGAACAGATCAAGAAAAATGATTAAAAAGCTAATCAGGACTGTTTGGTCTCTAATGAAAAAGAAAATATATTGAGGCACATTGGAAATATTTAAAACATTTTAATTTCAGTCCAATAAACAGCCACCTGTTGATTTAAGAATTTCTTTGTAAAGCATTGTGATTACTGTACATATGTAAAGCAACCTTTCAAATTGGAGCTTAAGACTGTAAGCGTTGTAAGTTTTTTTTTTTTTTTTCATTGATTCTTTGGATACGAGACAATGTTCCGATTGACCTATCACGTTGTCACTTCCAGTGCTGTCATTCCATCAGTAATAGATATCCGGAATAAAACTACACATTATAAATTGTGAATGGTATCTATAATAGACTTAGATCTGCAAAATGTAAAAAGAAAGTACCTATGTCCACAATCAGGACTGTTCAGATGTTATGTTTTTGTTATGCATTTTTATTTTCTAAATTTTCAATCGCTTTAGGTGTTTTCTGTATTATATTCTTGTATTTTGTATGAAAGGGTTTCGTATATCTGTGTTTATACTCCACGTTAAAACATGTTTATATGTGTAATGCACCAGCTAGACACTTGGGCAATGCAACAATAAATAGTAGGATGCAGTGGGATTCTCGTTTGTTTGTGTGTGTGTGTGTGTGTGTGTTTGTCTCTTGTTTCTTAAAAGCAAGATATTGTAACAATAATTCGTTCTACTATAACAGTGCCCGTGACTTCGACTAATCTGGAATTGTGAGAGAAGCTTGAAAGTTAGCTCTGCAATAAAAGGGTCCCCGGATCAAATCCCGGTGGAACCACTTGGAAAATTTCTGTGGATTCAAATTTCGACTTGTTCAGTCAAGCAGTTAACAGTGGTGGTAAGGGGGTTATTTGGGTCCATGTTGTCCGATTTAGGTCTTGTTCGCTTTATGGTCTTGGTCTTGGTTGCTTGGCACAGCTGATGGGCTGCTGAGCTGGGCAAGTTCTCCACCCCTCCCAACCTTTGGGAAAGTGGCTAAAGACTGGGGGACACAATCTCGTCCGTCGGATGGGGACGTTAAATGGGGGTCCCGGGAGCAGGTTTGGGTTTGCATGGTTTGCATTGGCGATTGTCTGGTTTCAGCCCTGCCTCGATATCCTCTAGACACTTATCGAAAAGAGTAGGCGAATCTTGCCGGTCTTCATACATGGTAGTATAGGGTCCTGATCCTCAACTTTCAAATTCAAAAGCTTGCAAGTGACCTGTTACAGCAAATATATTCACATGTTTGGGTATGAATCACGTACCTTAGAGCTAGCGAGATGTATAGGATGACAAATATGGGTGGGCAAAGAACAACGCAATACAATTGCTCTTAAATGTAGTTAGTAGTTTCAATTGATTAATTCGACATTACAGAAAGAGCCTTCAAATATCAACAAGTTTCATCTAGTTCATCGATATGTGCTTTAACTGTGCCAAAATTAGCGCCCTCTTTCGGGGACTCTTAAGTGGCTTTTGCACCAGTTTGAATACCTTAGAATGGCTAATTTGCTATCAATGTATTCAAAGAATGCACTATCAAAGTATCATCTATTTATTCAATACGTGCTCTCAATGTGTCAACTGCAGCACATCTGGGTTATGTAAAGAATGTACTTGCACAGTTTCATCAATGTAATCAATAATATGTGATTTACGTGTAAGAGCCGCGCATGTTGAGGGCGTTCTCAAGTGCCTTTGTCACTATTTGGTGCACCTGAAAACATGGGATCTGCAATCAGTAGCTTGAATTTGACCGGAATGAATTGTTTTCGTGAATGTACTAATGGATGTTCTTTAACGATTTGGGGGTTCATTAAACCCTACGTACTCCGTTCAGCCCACCCTCACAGCTATTGAAATAATGACTGCTTTGGTTTTCAGATAACTAAAACATCATCTATAGGTACCTCAAAAGTCTCAATTCAGTAACTTCTCACACCCATCTAGTTTTGTGGTTTCCGGATAACAGAATTCTCAACTGGTGCTACATTCTTTAATTGAAAGCATGTTTGAAAGATGAAGGAGTAGCTCATAGTGCACAATGTTCGCGGGAATCCAGTGATTTGGTAATACATGCGTAGGATTTTTAGACAGGCTGGGGAGAGGAACTGTAGACAGCTTTGGAGAAATTGAAACTGTATGGGGAGATGAGTTTTTGTTGTTAATGCACGACCTAAAGTAAAGAAAATCAGTTATTATCTTCAAGTCAATCGCAATAGTCTTATGGCAATAAAGCGAAATTATCAATAAAGCTTTGTTCAAAATGAAGTTAATGAACGTAAAAACAATAAGGAGTTAATACAATTAACGGTCATAGTAATAAACTTTTTTGATGAAAGGGTGCTTGGATCTTTTACCACTTAACTTATTTTTTTTTGTTCTCCATCTTTATTGTTCTCTACTTCAAAACTTTGCTTCCTTTCATCAACATGTCAACTTTGTACAAAAAAATTATAATTCTCTCTGCATTATCTTACTTTTCAGGTATCGTTTCCTTTTTCACATAGTTCAAAACAAACGTACTTTATACAAATGTCCTACCGGTAATTACACATGGAGCATACGTTACTTCTTATCAAAACTTCAAAAATACATTTGTGTTCATGAGGCGATTATTCTCATTTAATTTCTCGTACCACTTTTACTTACAATTTGCTTTTGTCATACATGGTATATAATGTAATAATTCATAAATCTTGACAGAATAAATCAATCAAATAGCATCGGACATTCACTGAAAGCCTCTTCGTACTCACTAAAAGGTAAACCTTTACGTGAATTAATTTGATTTGAAATATGTTTTTCGACCTTAATATGAAATTTAAACTTATACAGAAATTAATTAAACAGGGGAATATCTTCATTGACCTTTTTTCCAAAAATATAATATTTCATATGGAAAATTAAAAAGTTGCATGGGTGCTTCAGTAGTAGTTTGTAACCAAAAAAGAAGTCTTCTTTTGTAAAGAAGAATTTGCCGACCCAATATACATTGCTCCATGTCTAGAATAAAGGAAGAAGTAACCCGGCATTCCCAGAACAGGTGATGTATTGTTTCGATCTGGTGCCCACAGAAGGTACAAAGAGGGCTTTCTATAATTTTCATTTGATGACGTAATTTATTAGTCCCCAGTATTCTGTGTAAGAACCTGTAATGAAAATATTGTAACTTACTTTCCGGAAGAGAAATGAAGGGGATCTTAAAAATTAATTCATCAGTTCTGGAAAGCTAATAGCCCATTTTGTACAACACGTAGAAGGAGAATAAAACTTATTCACTAACTGCGTGTAAGCAATTCGTGACATACCAGGAACAGCAAGAGAATTCTCTCTATGAAGTGGATCATTGGGCATTGTTACCCCATCAGTAATACATTGCTTCCAAAGTCTTGTCACTGCATTGACAACACCATAATATATAGTGAATGGGCAGTACAGTATAGCAAATTTCCGCATAAAAGAATTGTACGAAAGAATTTGATTGTTATCATCAAAAATGTCTTTTACATAGGTTACACCTTTCTCGAATAAATGTTTGTAGAATATTAACTTATTATTGACCCTTACATGAGAATTATTCCATAAAATTGTATCGTTATAATGATCTATCGGTTCCTTGAAATTAAATTGTGCCCATGCCTCACATACGTCATTAACAAAGGCGTTATTGGTTTTGATATCCTTTGCTTCAAAATTGCAATGAAATAAAAAAAAGATTTTCCATTACTCTTTAGATACATGTCAAAAAATCTTTTCAAGAACCTTTGGTATCGTTTAGGTACCTGTTTACCCAAGTGCATTTTAAACTATGAATAAAAGACAAAACATGAGTAGCTCTGAGTCCCCCATCTGAAATGGGTGCAATTAAAGTACTACCCTTGACTTTGTCCGGTTTACCCGACCATATCAAACTAAAAATATTGCTTTCTAAATCCTTGATAAAGATTTTAGGTTTGTTCGGCAATATCTGAAAGAGAAACTAATTAAGACAGACCAAAGGATTTTACAAGCGTTATTTTCCCAATGGGAAACAGGTCACGCTGTGACCATAAACTTAATACATTTTTGAGGCGAGACAATTTTGGAGGATTATTCAAGCGAAACAAATTGTCTTTACAGTGGTCAAACGTAATGCCTAAGGCAGTAACTGGACTAGCAGTCCAGCTAAAGCCATAATTATGCAAAAAATTGGGTTTATTGTTTAACAAAGGACCTAAAGGAAAAATATTCGACTTTTCAAAATTTACTTTTAGTCCTGAAGACAATTGAAGCTCTTCAAAAATATCAACAACTGCCTTAACCGACGAGTGGGATCCATCAAGAAAGATGCAAGTGTCATCGGCATATTGAATAATGCGTGTTTCGTGATTAGAAATTAATAAACCTTTAATATCTGGTTACAAATTAATACGTAAGGCAAGTCCTTCCGTGCATAGAATAAAAAAGATAGGGGCTAATGGGACATCCTTGTCTAACTCCTCTAGAAACTTTGAAAAAGGCAAAGGGAAAACCATAATTACACACACAAGATGTTGTATTTGAATATAAAGTGGATATCCACTGAATGAAACTTCTGCTAAAATTAAAATAAGTGCAAGCAGTTATAAATAAATCCCCATTCTAGCCTATCAAAAGCTTTTTCAAAATCAGCTAAAAGGAGAAAGCCCGGTACATTATTATCTTTACAGTAATCAATAGAGTCTAAAATATATCGAATATTCTCACCAATGAACCTGTTCTTTAAAAAACCAGTCTGATTATCGTTTATGATAATCGGACTAACGTTTTTAATCCTGGAAGCCAGAGCCTTGGAGCAAATTTTATAGTCCACACTTAATAGTGAAATGGGACGATAATTTTTAATGAAACTTGGATCCTTACTAGTCTTTGGAATTAATGTAATGATAGCTCTACCTTGTTCATCGGACATTTTAGTATTTAAATATGCACTATTAAGAGATTTAGTAACCATTTCCCCAATTAAAGGCCAGAAATGTTTATAAAATTCAACCGTGAGTCCATCGCTACCTGGACTCTTACCATTCTTTAATGAAAAGATTTTTATTATTATTGTTTTTATTATTATTAGTGTGTCTGTCATTCAAATCAATTTCATTGACATTGGAGTTCACTTATCACCTTCGTCATACTTAAAAACTCAGTAAATAAGTTTTTGTTCAGAGAATTCCGTGTTACTTGTTAAATCAAATTAAGAAAACCCCGAGAGTAATTTCCATCACTGAACATCGCTGAATAATTACCAAGCATACATTGCATATGTGAAGTGGTATGAACTGAGTCGGTATATTATACTCAGTTTGGTATCGGAATTTCAATGCTTTATCCCTCTATCAGATAAAGCATATAGAAGACAAAATATTCAACAATGTATTTCAAACATTTCAGAATACTGACAGTGAAGGGTTAAGATTTTCATACGGAGGGGCCGTTCACAAAACGGTGGAAAGGGTGTTATTCATGTTTTACAATCGTTTTGTTGTGCACACCCTCAAAAACCTTTGTGTTTACAACGTAATAGTCTATAAACTGTTCTAAAAAGCATACAGTAATTCTTACACATATTTCAAAGTTTCTTTTTCAAGTATTTTTTTAGATTAAATTGAAAAGATTTTCAGTCATACAAAGAAAAGACTATCAAGAGACTGGAACACGACTGCTCTTCTTCGCTAGTAGCTCGTAAAATGCACAAACATTTTCATCACCTTCTGAAAAAGTCGTCCTTCAAAGGTTAATTTAAATACAATCTTATCAGATTGTTTAAAAAAAAAACTTCATTAATCTACTGCAATCGATACGAAATAACTGGGTGATCAGAAACATTTCATTAACATACTGAACTACTGAAAGACGTGAAAATAAAGTATTATTCATCTTTATTTCATTCGCAATGTTCTATGATACTTCAAGTTACAGAAAGGCGAAGATATCAAATTGATAGGGCTTTCTTTAAAATGGGCGTAAATAATCAGAAGATTACACCATTAACGATGGTCGTTATCAAAATTGTAATACAGGTAATAAAATTACGATCATTTAACATAATACTAAACATGCATAAATTGTTATGCACATTAATTGCGTTAATGTCGCTCTGATGTAAACTAAAACTAGACGCTGAAAAAGTCATCTCTCCTTGGCTACGTCTTATAATTGCAGATTTCATGTTTGACCAGAAATCCTTGATACTATAGCTACAAGTTCAACCTAGGTCAAATCATCTACACGGTTTCACCTTTGTTGTTAACGTTTGCTTAAGTCAAAAGCTTACATGTTGCTGGTGAGCTATTTCACGCTTTCACAAGGCGCGGACTAATGAGTCATCTTGGAGGAGACAAGACGAGGGACAATGTGGTGTGCAGTTAATTAATTTTTGCATTGTTTTTCTATGAAACTAAATTCATGAAAACAGATGTTTGCATTATATTTTAAGTCGTCGGACGACACTACTTTACATAATGATAACATTATGATAACATTACGTGACATGATGATACTGACTACGTGACAGCTTGGAAACAAGTGAAAATAGTGAAAAAAATAATAAAGAACTCAGACATTTTGACTAAGTGTATCGTTGTGAGTAGAACAAGTTTCTTTTTTTATTTTGTGACCATTAACTGAGGAGTATGTCTGACTGGCAAAGCAAACGCAACCATGGGGAGGAAGTCAAATAGTGTACGGAAGAGGGAAGACATTTTTTTTTTTCGCGTCAGGTTATACATGTTCTGCACACAAAAGAGGTAAATTGAGTAATCCTTTGTATGAATTCTGTATTAATAAATGAAGTTTTTATCTGATTTAATGTTAGTTGAATTACGCGGATGATGATAACAATTATCCCGAATGTAGGAAACTAAGCACCTCGGTGTTCATACAAACCATAGAGGTAGTTTACTGGGGAGGGGGGGGGGGGGGATTGCAGCATTCATTAAAAAACATTTAGGGTAATAACGTATTACAATAGAAAGTGCATATCTTGCATCTTAGAAAGAAGGTAAAATAGTCACAGGCTTAATTTTAGTTGACATTTACTATGTGCTTCAAATAATTTGTAAATGGCATTAGGTAATATCAGTTGAACTTAATGAAAACGCGCTCTCCGACAGGCATATCATGGTCTCATCTAAGCCCTACAGGAGCAAAGATGAGATATTTTAGCCACTTGTTTAGTGGGTACATATGTTGTACTGTGCACCAATGGGAAAACGATTGTATGGAGATATGTCTGCATGACTTCCTTGAAGTAATAAACTGTCTTTAGAGTAAAAGAATTGGCATAAAGGGAGACTGAACAGAAGTCAAAACAGTCTTCAGGCTTCTTTCCCTTTCTTTGTTTGTTAAAAATTGGACAGAACCCGATACTTTCATTGCAACCCAATTAGAAACTGCTGGTATTTTGCGACTCATGTAGTTCACACGTAAAATATCGAATGTTGTAAAATAACACCACCGTTAGAGTTCGTGTGAAGCATGTTGTTTATTCACGTACACAACGTAGAAGAGGCTGTAACTGCCAACCCTCGAGAAGGCAGGAAATGTCACTCGCCGGGTGTTCTGGAACTGCCTTTACACACAGTTTTGGAATAGGAATCTTATGTCTGCAACTCCTCAATTTATGTGAAAAAAAAAATTCTATCGGAAAATGTTAATTCATATCGGGTAAATTGAGATGACACAATAATTATAATGAATTACCCACCCTCTGTTATTTTTTTCTTCATGGAGTACTTGACATTTGGGGACTTATCACATAAGCGTTTAAACACTTAGACATCTTTAGACCGGGAAGAGCTTTTTTGCCCGAATTTCGTTTGTTAGTAAATAGCAGAATACTCATCACAGTCTCTCTCCCGGGTTTGGCATGTAGAGTTCAAGGCAATAATGAGATTTGTCCACCTCATTGGTCTAAAACGGCGTTATCATGTGTATGTCTGGTGACCTTTGGAGAGTAAGCAATGCATGATGTTAGGCACGCGCCCTCGATGGGACATTTGGACTTATTACGGCAGTCGCAGGTTGATGGTCGGTTTGGTGGGTGAGGATTCTTTTGTTGTGGTTGCATATGACGCTCTTCATATTCAGGATGCGACTGTAGCTGACTTTGGTGTTGTTTTTGTTGAATAGCTTATGTAGTGTGTGGCCTTGGGGAAAGTGTCTGGACATGAGGCGTAGGAAGGTGCCGACGATGTTTGTGGCTACCGATTTACTGAAAGGTGGGCTGAACCACACTATGTTCCTTCGTTTTCGTTTATGAGATCGCTTGGTTGTGTTTGCTGTGGTTATGTGGTGGTCGGATGGGGGGGGGGGGGGGATGCGTTGAATCCACTTGCTTTGAGCCATTCAATGTACGTGCTGGCAGATTCGACATGTGCTTCCTGGTCTCATGAAAGTTGTACGATTTGGTTCATGACACCTCTTGGGATGTGTTTCAATGCGGGAGGGTGTGGTTTCTAATTGCTGTTGACGTAGATTGGCAGGTCGCCTAGTTTTCTATGCGGTTGGTATATATATCTACCGGGCTGGAGGTTTAAGGATACATCTAGGAAGTCTACTGATCTCAATTTGTCATGGACGGTGATTTTGAGACCGAAAGTGGTGAAGGCCTGCGTGATCAGAGCCTCATAAGGAACAACAATAAAAAAAAGCAAACCGAGGCATGGAGAAAGAGTCACCACTCTCATGCCCCCCCCAAAAAAAAAACCAAAAAAACAGCAACACCTACCTGACTTCCACAGTACTCTTTCAAGTGAGAATCTTCAATGATTCTTCTGCAGATTACTTGACTTCTGTCTTGTAGACATCACGTGTTTTTCAATCTTTCAACATTAAATCTACATTCGCAATCTTTCTTAAGTGATGTTCAAGACCCCGGAGATAATTTCCTTGAGTTTTAAAAACATTGTGGAGCAGAGCATTGTGGGTGGAACGGGAGACAAAGCAAATTTAAGAGCAGCTAGAGTGAATAAGGGATTCTCGGGCTCAAAGAAGTCAATCACCGGGCAATTCAGGCATGTAAAAACCATTAAATATATTACAAGTTATTCATCTCTATTCCTACAGAATGGTGGATTCTGAGTGACCACTTGAGGAATTACCATTTTCATTTCTAGCTAATGCAAAATCTAGAGACAAGTAACATTAATGACTACATTTGTGAAGTGTTTATTTTTTATCATTCCATAAACAATCTGAGTACAAAACCACTCAGCACATGAAAGGCAAAAAAAAAGAAAAAAAAGAAAGGAGAATAGAGATGTACGTAAAACATAATTTGGTTAGCCAAAATCAATCTAAGATTTTAAATTAAATAAACAACAGGTGTTACAGCACAACGTCATGAGAAAACAATAGCCGTTGTTTGAGAAAGTTAATCTATCTATATCTTCTATGTATATCATATCACTCTTCATGAATTTAAAAATAATTCAATATAATTGCGCAATAAATTACCCACCTCCAGGATCAAGTACAGTTCCCTCTACAATCTGAGCTAACACATAAATCAATACAAAATGATGGCTCATTGTTTTAAGCTGTCACTTTATAAATTACATTCCTGATAAAGGGATCATGCTTTCTTTTGTAGACAATGTAAGAGTGTTCATAAATAGGCTAACAATTCTTACATTATTCGTCACTGGTAGATCTATGTAAGTGACGATAACAGTCGCCTAGACCTACGTCACTAACTTCATCCAAATCAGGAGGAGTAGTGTATTTAGAAGTTAGTTAACAAATGAGCAGCATTTTGATGACAGACTTTCCTATCCATTTAAGTTTTATCACTTGGCAAATTCTCACAATTCGCAGTGATCACGGTGAATCCATTTCGTTGGTGTGGTTCCTACATCCAGCGTTGAAAATAGGTAAAAGTATGAGAGCATCCTCAGTGCATGTTATTCCGTTGTTTGTTTTTTTTTCCAGGTTTCCACATTGGTCACATTTGTAACATATGCTACTGTATTCTCACACTCGTCGCTGCCCTTTGACGTCATACGTGAACAATATGTGGTTGCTGTTTTAAGGGGTTATCATAATTTCTTGATCTTTAGTGGTCGTTCTGTTCATTTCAACGTCAGCATATGCAGACTGTCGATCTTTTTCCATAGCACAATTTGAATCGTTTCAGACAAGGAACGTATTATTGATATTAAGTAGACATAACTGTAAACATTATTTACAAGAAGAATGATCGACCAAAGATTAATTACCATATATAGAAGAGAACTGATTTTAGCTGCAAATGACAATGCTACTAAGTAAACAACGATTCCTGTTTCACCATTTCTGGAAATCCAATTGCTGCGGCAATAATTTTTGATACTATCACCGAGACATGTGATCACTTTTCAGGACATAAATTATGAGTAGTTAAGTTAGGACTTGATAAGATCTAACCTGGTACAATATTAACGATTTATTACCACGATGTATGCTAAATAGCGTGCAATTTCTAATTTTAGCGAGAAAAGGTCCCAAACAAGGCTTAATGCTGTTTCAAATTTCATTGGCAATACTGAGGAAGATATACGAAAGCATTTACATACATATTAACAAAATATTGTTATCCTCAGTGATTTTCTTGTCCTTTCAAGTAATTTGCAAAATTTGCTTTGAAACAAGCAGAAAAGGTCAGTGTGTTCTGATTTTTCTTCTTCTTAAAGAAATAAAAACCTAATGTTTTTAGTAAAAGTACTGAATTAAACAAACATGTGTTGGACGTAATACCACGTCACAAGCTAGAAAGCAGCAGCCGTAGCACACAGGAGAGGTATACGTTTGATACCCATACCACTCTGCATGTACTTAAAACCAGAATGAAAAAAGGATGACACATTTTACCACATACACAATTCCAAATTTGCCTACAATCCGAGCAAATCAGCAATTAACTTGCAAAAATCATATACACATATAAAATGATACGGCATTCGCACTTTCAGTACCAACATATCAAACCAACGGGAACGATGCAATATCAAAGATTACACAGGCCAACCCTTTGTTGATAGGCCAACTTCGCTTGTAACGTGGAAAGCAATAAGGTTTAGGGATGAATTGACTCATCACATTAGGTATGGCTGGCCATAGTTCTGACTATGTTAAAACAATGTCACTTTGACTTAATCATTTATCATATTCATTGAAAAGAGACTATAGAGGTCTTTGAAACCATGACATAATCCATGTAGGCTACAATACTGATTCTTATCCCGCGAGTCCACATTGTTCCACGTTTCACTGCCTAGTCGTAGCTCACCTTTCACTAGTTGTGACGGAAATAAGTGTTAGAACTATTTTTCTCTTCTCTTTCATCGTCATGTAACTTGACGGTATACGCCTTTCTCTCTGATTTTAATCATCTCCGTCAACATAACTCATTAAATTTATTCCCCAGTCGAATCATTACTACATGGGACTATGATCTTTCGTAAATTTAAATTGGACCCCTCTCTATGGATTTTTCTCTTCTGACTCTCTCTCTCTACAGTAGCGTGGACTTTCTGGGTTGTTGACGCTGACAACATCCCTCGCTGGGACAGTCATATCACGACTGGAAACCCCTAAAGTCTCGTATTTGACGTCATAGATATGGAATATCAACACGATGTCGCAATCAGTGACTCCACCTCATCGCGGTTAGGCTATCCTAGGATACGATATTAGTTGAAGATATCTCATTCAGTCAAATATGAGTTGATTTGGGGCGAAACATGAGGAGTAGAGTATTTAGAAGTTAGTTAACAAATTGAGTTGCGTTTTGATGGCAGACTTTTCTATCTATTTCAGTTTTATCCCTTGGCAAGTTCTCACAATTCGCAGTGATCACGGTGAAACCAGTTCGGTGGTATGGTTCCTACATTCAACGTGAAAATAGGCAAAAGGATGAGAGCATCCTCAGTGCATGTTATTCCTTTTTCTTTTTCCAGGTTTCCACATTGGTCACGTTTGTAACATATGCTAATGAATTCTCACACTCGTCGCTGCCCTTTGGCGTCATACATGAACAATATGTAGTTGCTGTTTTAAAAGGTTATCCTCATTTCTTGATCGTTAGTGATCGTTCTGTTCATTTCAACGTCAGCATGTGCAGACTGTCGATCTTTTCCACAGCACAATTTGAATCGTTTCAGACAAGGAAAGATGATCATGAAAGCTTCTCGGTAACAAGAACCAAAAATATTGTAAATGATAGGATTTATGCGAGAATTGAGCAACGTGGGTATTACAGAAAGATAGAGGTATATATCAATATCTAAAGCATCAGAATTTAAAACAATGAGAAGAACGATTATGACATCCTGAAAAACCACGAAAGAAAAGAAAACTGCTGAATTAACCAGAACCATTCTGGTTATTTGTCTTTGTTGTGTACGGTGAATCCTACGTGCATCATTGCCCAGATCAGGGTATTTGAAAAGAGCTTTAATGGCCTTAAAATATATAAAAAAACGGTGATTAACAAAGCAATAAAGTCTATGGAAATAAAAATGTAACTACTTCCAGGTACAAGAACTATCTTTCTTCGAGAATACAAAACAAGGCCGTTAGAAAAAATGAAAACAAATGCTAAAATAATAAAAGCAAATATTATCACGACTAGAGTGCAAAGACTTCGTCTCCTCAAACTCATAGTCGAACTAAATCTTGAAAGAGGCCTGCAAATACTTTTATAACGTTCATATGCAATTAGTATCATGAGGCATAAACTAACTACTTCAAAAGGACCACGTCCGGATGACAGGGCAAATGCATAAAAGTCAATGTAATCAAGCAAATAGTAACATTTATGATCCTGAAGAATGATAACCCACAGTATAAGCCCCGTCACCATATACAGAAGAGAACTGATTATGTCCACAAATGACAATGCTACTAAGTAAACAATGATTCCTGTTTGACGTAAGAAAGAATTAAGCTTAACTGTAATGATAAACAAGATATTCGAGGTCGTAGCAGCAAGAGCTAAAGGGATAAATATGCAAATTGAATTATGAAAGCAAGGATCGGGAATTTGTTTGTTTCCATGTGACGGAAATAGGAAATCACTACTGTAAACATTTGGATAACTATATGTAATATTTGGCAACATATTTTTGTTTTCTTTTCTCTCAAAATCGTTGATCAATTAAAAAAAAGAAGAAGATGATTCTCACTCAAAATCGTATGCCCTAAGCAATGATCATTTAACACACTAGAGAGTCAGTTATTCGCTTGATGCAGTGATTATAAAAACGGTTACTCTCAAAATCGTTGATCAATTAAAAAAAAAAAAAAGAAGAAAGATGATTCTCACTCAAAATCGTATGCCCCAAGCAATGATCATTTAACACACTAGAGAGTCAGTTATTCGCTTGATGCAGTGATTATGAAAACGGTTACTCAGTAAAATGTATTTATGAAAGAAAAAAAAATACACTGTACATGTAAAGGCCTATTATGGGTATACACCGTTGAAGCTGTGATTAATCTGTATAGTAATTGTAGTCTGGCTACTATTTGAGCATTAAGGTCTGTCGTTTCATTAATGCAAGAGCATAAGCCTTAAACAATTAACCAATAATGAACTTGTAGCTCATTTGAAGCTTTGTGCTGTTCTTTGACAAACTGGTGCTCCCTCAGTTTTTACATTAATCATCAATATTCCAATATTCTCGGTAGTTACTTGATCTCACTGGAAAACTGGTCACAACGTAGACTATTAGTTTGCCTGTCACATTTACTTTTCTCTTAAATTCGCCGGAGAAATGTCGATGCCACATATCCACAAATATTAATAAGGCTCTGTCATCAAGTATTCGAATCCAGATATACCCGGAGAAAAATAATATCTGATTTTCAACAAGAAGTGTAGTTGAATAATATTGTTAGAATATAATGTTCAACATTCAACAATCAATGATCAAGATGAGATTTTTGATGACAGTTCGCTTCCCTTATTACGCTTTACACGATACTAAATAAATGCAATTTGCAAATAGCAGCTGATCTTGCCGACTGAAAACAGTGAAATGATTTCTCCTGTAACTTTGTTGGAAGAACATTTTTTTTTTTGCTCTCATTCAGAAACAATTTAATTTACGTTTCCTAAAAGAGAGAACAGGTCCTTGCATATAGAACAGGTCCTTGCTATAAAACAGGTCCTTGCATCAAATACAGTTTTGCCAAAAGAAACGAACAGTAACAGTGTAACTTAATTTAGTAATGAATTCATCCGTTTTAAACGACACGTATCCAACTCACGTTGTCAGTGGTAATGTCAGTAGAGTAAATCTTTCAATAGTGTTAGAGTATAAAGAAAACAAATGAAATTTATCTGCCACAAACAAAATCTTTCACAAAAGTATCAACCAATTCATGTCCGAACAGACTATTGCAATACCGTCATGAAAGCAAGAGTGGTGAACCAGCCCAAAGAAAGCTCACTGAAGAATGGGCGATTTAATTCGTTGTTCTTCATTCTGAGTCATTGTAAAAGAGGGAGCCATTCTTAGTATTACACTAATTATTTATCCTCACGTGATAGGATACGTTTATTGAAAGAAAAATGTCGTCTTTAATAAAGTTATATTGTTTTGACTACATATGTTGCTGTTGGGACGTTTGAACGTGGATGAAAGTTTAGCAACAAAGGCTTCCGAGTGCCGTCCGAGGGGACGGATATATCCTCTAGTAGTACTAATAAAGACAAGAATCTTAAAAAATAAGCTGTCCTTGGATGTAATGTTTATATATATTGCACTTGATCATATATCACAGATAAATGATATGATTTGTTTTCTTGCCTTTGAATTTGGAGTAGACGAAAAAAAAAGTCCTCCTTAAATAATAACAAGTTCTTCAAAGCATAAAAAGAATAATAATCTATAATAATCTCTGCCATCTTATGTAATTTTCAACTGTCATTATCAAACAAGTACAAAGAGAATTAATGTTTCTTATTTATTCAGCAATTTACATGTATCCAATAATGTATGTGATTGCTTTTAATTGAGTCATTGTATCGTTTTTATTTGAAGAACTTTTTTTTCTGATTCTTGACTGACACTATGACAAAGGTGGTGTTAACCTTGCTGGTCCTTGCATCAGTATCTTATCTAAATGTACATCATGTGAGACTTAGGCCAGACAATGTAATTGTAAGGTTTGGGTTTGGGGATTGATATATTTTTTTTTTTTCTGTTCTGCTAACTTTAAAGAAGCCAATGGATCAAAACAAGGAGATAATAAGTAGTGCAGTCAGATGGTAAGTCACTTGGAAATAAACTCTAAACTTTTACCTGTCCTTTTGAACTATTACATTTGTGTTTATAGGACTAGGATACTTATCCTTCGTGCCTTACCACCGGACTTACCACTTGGAATAACAGCAACATTAAATTCATTAACTTAAAATAGGTCCAAAAGTAAAATGTATAGGATGTTAAAGTGTCATTCATGTCAAAAATTTAAATGACATATTTGTATGTATTTTCAACATTTTTTTAAGTTTTTCATACATCCAATACTCAAACATATGATTTTCATGTCACACGGAAGCATTAATGCATTAACTTAAAATAGGTCAAAGAGTAAAATGTATAACATGTTAAAGGTCGATAGAGTGACACGCATTTCAAAAAAAATGTGATTGATTTTGAGAGCATATTTGTATGTGTTTTCAACATTTTTATGTTTTTAATACACTTAATACTGAAAAATATGATTTTAATGCCACGTGGAAATTAAAAAGTGTATTGTGTGGTTTAGCAATCAGTTTCGATGGAAACTTTACTACAACCACACAATATGTGTCTCCCCACCTTTCTCACTCCCTCTAGCTCCCTCTAATCCCCCCCCCCCCCCCTTCTCTCTCTCTCTCTCTCTCTCTCTCCGTGCGTCTTTGACTGTCAATCGTAAGCAAATAAGGTAATTTATATACTTCCCTAGTGACCACACAATACAAACAAGCTGTGAAATTTTTATTATTCAACTGAAACAGGTAGTAGTTTTAGAAGCATTAATTAAAACAAGTAGGCAATCCACGGAGTTGTAAATCTCAGTGCTATCGTTTTTTCCAAATGGCTGGGCTGTATATTTCATCAGTGATTCAGATTGCTCGTTGTGGTCAGAATTGCTGAATTTTCAAGTTACGTTATGATGTAGTACAGAACTGCAATGCACCGAGTAAGCGTCGAATGGCACAAGTACCTGTATGCCTGAAGACGAGTGACTAACTATCGCCCGTGCATCAAAAGTATTCCCAGAAAACGCGTGTCCGTCAGTGTATTAATGATACCTGCACGCCAAGTCACCATGGATCCTACGAGTGGCGTTATGTGTGGCTCGATATTTTCTTACCAGTGTCTAAACATCTCGAGTTCTAGAATGATTTTGCAGTAGATCTAAATATGTATACGTTGGTAAAATAAACTGAGTGAAGGGATCATATCAAAGCACGGAAAATGGCATTGCTACCTGACGTAAACATTCACCCCGAAACTGGTTGTATCGCTTGGAATACCGTTTCGCATTCATTTAAAGGCAAATATGTAAATGTTATTTTGACAACATGTACGACCACCACATAAGACTGTATTATGAGTTACAGCAATCATGATCTGAGCAATTGACCTTTAGATGTCGTCAGTCCGGCGGACACCACATCTCACACCCAGGTATCCAACTGCCAAGTATGAAGTTCATCCGACTTATCGTCTAGGAGGAGATCGTGACAAGCAAAATATGTATATATGTATATATGTATATATGTATATGTATATATATATATATATATATATATATATATATATATATATATATATATATATATATATATATATATATATATATATATATATATATATATATATATATATATATATATATATATATATATACATATATATTCAATCTTCTTTTGTGTGCTTCTTTTCAATCTTCTTTTGTATGGTCGTTGGTCGTACGAAGGATTTTAACTTTACATGGAAATGAATGAGGAGAGCCGAGATACTTTGGCACTTTTAGAACATTGTAGAGGATAGTCTCTTGACTATGACCTAGACATGTGTTCTTCCCAGAGTAGAATAGTTGTGTCAGTAATTACACTTAAGTTTAATTGCAACTTATCTAATAATCTAAATACTTATTTTCAATTTGCTTCTTTCTTTCCTTTTTTCGGGTAACGGCCGAAATGAGATGCTTTTATTGCAAAATAATTAGTACTTTTATAAAATTGTCCACGATGGAAATTAATAATACCCTTAGATTTTGTTTATAGAGTATATAATTCACTTTATAATTTATATGGAACGAGTATGTGCGTTCAAGCATTGACACTATTATCTTAGTCACTTCCTTGTTCGTCTCTCTACCATTCGTTTTGCATAGAATCTTATAGGGTGTAATGGTCTATCAAATAGACTTAGACTTTCATGTGTAAAATATAAGAGATTATTATATAATGTGATATATTGAGATGAACTCAGTTTTGTCCTCACAATAAAGAGACAGTAAGGCAATGACTAATGTAGTGAACAACATGGCAATCCACGGAGTTGCTTCTCATCCAAAACATTGTCCATAATCATTCGCTCTTTTCAAAGAGCTTCTTGAAAGTAATCCATGGACTTCCTTTATTTTATAGCTGTACTATAAGGACAACCAAAATAAACGTTCACACTGCGCATAACCGGTACATTGAGAATTCAATGGTATATGAGAATTTTAAGAATTTTCATTTTCTATATTTGCTCCTTTACTTGGATTTAAAACTGGACAACTCTTCCAAAGTTAATTACAGCAATGGAAATAATGTGGATCACAACCATTGCTATCACAATGATTTATACCAACAAAAATTGGGTGAAACGTACAAATGTCAGGTGGATAATACTCTCACGATACAAATGATTAAACAGGCTCCAAGACTTCTAATTACTCTCTAATAAGGGGTTTATTACATTTCATACTATAAATCTGGATTAAGTTACAATGTGATAATGAATATTTTTGATTTAGTTATATTTATATTGATTTGACTGCTTTTACAAGGTATAAAGCGTGCAACCTGCTCAGCAGGTTAAGCGCAATGCAGACACTGTGTCATATTATGTTAGGCCGTGCATGAAACGAAATATAAAAACCCAAATATAAATGTAGAACTCGAATTAAATTGCCCTTACTTAGCAAAAGTAAATACATGTGACTCTCTCTAGTGGTAGAGTTTAGAGTTACATGGTCAGGTAAATACACAGCACCGAACCTCCTTTGTCAGCTTCCCTCACGTGTGATACAGATAGTATTCACACCGTACTGAATGAGGCTTAGTGAGCGTTAGAAGCTGAGTCTTTCCAATCCTCCAGTTCACCCTAATAAAAAGGAAGGACATTTAGTGAAAATAACTACATTTGGCTAAATCTTAATATCATACAGATTTAACATCTATAAAAATGTTTTACACGTGTCAGAAAAAAAAAAGTATTTCGAATTTATTAAACGTTACACAATTCTTTTATGAATATATTAAGCTGTCGTATTTTGAGAAACACCTCTTGCACTCACGGTAATCATTTTCGGTAACCTTTCATAACTGAGTTCATTACTGACCGTTTAACTGCATTTAATTGAAGTAGAGTTCACAATTAATCACACGGTTTGTCACTGTGATTACTGCGTTTTCCTTCTGTTCCTTCGATCGTCTTGTATCTATTACCAACTTCAACAACCAAAGCAACAACAACGGCCATTGTTAACAGGATAACGAGTCATCCGGTAACCATTACTGCTACTGACATGTCTTAGAAGGAAGAACAAACATTTTGAGTTCTAAGATAAATCATCAGAAATATTGGTGGTCTTGGCAGTTTTTAGATCGCTTGCTGTCATTACAATTAAGACTTTAAATCTACGAACTTTTGAATTGATTCCGATGATCATGGCATTTTATGAATTACGTTGAGGTCCGATCCTTCCTCATGTTAAAACAAACGGGAAAAAGATAAATCGCATCTGTTATCATTCAATGTAAGCTGCTTAAGGAATAGAACTTTTTATGTCATGTTCCTTTTTGTGAATGGCCAACTTTTCTTCATGTATCGCCTCTTGCTGTGCTATTATTTTCCCAATAGGTATTAATATAATTGCCAACTCAATTGGTGCAGATGTTTTTTTTTTTAATTGTAATGAAATCAACGACAGACACTTAATTCATGCAAGATGAAATTTAATTTGACTTTGCAATTTCTTATGTATCACTTGGCAACTCAATTCTCGCAACTCACAGTGAATTGCCAGTTCGATTGCGTTACTGACATCTATCATGAGATCAGTCTAAGTGTGAGGGCATCGGCGGTGCGTGTTTTTCTGTACTGTCACAGGTTTTCATCTTGACGGTGGAGTTTGTGATCTACACCGTTGTATTCGTAGTTATGCTACATGAGTAGCGATGCACGTTTCGCTTCATCTGATAGCATACATGAACAACATGTAGTTGCTGTTTCACTTCTTTTTCGCTGAAGTAATCTCTTCGTCCTTAGCGTTAGTTCTGTTCATTTCAACGTCCACAGGGGCAGGTCGTTGATTTCGTCCACAGCACGATTTGAATCGCATCAAACAAGGAAAAGTGACGATAAAAGCTTCCCGGTAACTAGAACCAAAAATATTGTAAATGATAGGATTTATGCCAGAATTGAGCAACGTGGGTATTACAGAAAGATAGAGGTACATGGCAATATTTAAACCATCAGGATTTAAAACAATGAGAAGAACGATTATGACATCCTGGAATAACACGAAAGAAAAGAAAACCGCTGAATTAACCAGAACCATTCTGGTTATTTGTCTTTGCTGTGTACGATGAATCCTACGTGCATCATTGCCCAGATCAGGGTATTTGGAAAGAGCTTTAATGGCTTTAAAATATAGAAAAACTGTGATTAACAAAGCAGTTAAGTCCATGGAAATCAAAATGTAACTACTTATGGGTACTTCTTCTATGTTTCTCGACAAAGAAAACATAAAATGCACCAAATTCAAAATAAAAAATGTAGTTGTAAAATAAAAAAAAACAAATGTTAACAAAATAAGAGCAAATATTATCACGACTAGAGTGCAAAGACTTCGTCTCGTCAAATTCATAGTCGAATTAAATCTTGAAAGAGGCCTTAACATACTTTTATAACGTTCATATGCAATAAGTATCATAAGGCATAAACAAACTATTTCAAGGGGACAACGTATTATTGATATTACAAATGCATAACTGTAAAGGTAACCAGAGACACTATTTACAAGGAGAGTGTTCAACCAAACCCCAAATACCATATAAAGAAGAGGACTGATTATATCTGCAAATGATAATGCTAGTAAGTAAACAACAATGACTGTTTTACGTAAAAACGAATTACGCTTAACCGTGATGATAAACAAGATATTCGAGATCATAGCAGCAAGAGCTAAAAAGACAAATATGTAAAGTGAAGGATGAAAGAGCGGGTTTAAAATTTGTGTGTTTCCATATGATGGAAAGATATAATCTTTGGTATAATTATTTGAGTAATTGTATGACATATTGGGCAACGTAATCTATTTATTCTTTTTTTCCCTCTGAATTCATTTTCCCCTTTTTACATATTAAATAATCCCTGGATGTTGGACACAAAAGAATGTCATCTACTTGTTGGATACAATGACTGTAAACGCTGTACTCAATAAAGTGTATGAAATAATACTTATACTTAATACAGTATATGTTTATATATTGTATATACACCGCTGAAACGGTGTGTTCTCTGAACAGAGATTGTTAACTGACTACTGGTTTAGCATTGCAACATTTGGTTTCACGAATGCTAAGGTGTTGTAAAAAGTCGGAAAAATATGCCAAGACTTTGAATTACTTAAGAACTGTTTGAAACTTTGTGCTGATCCAATAAATTGTCAATGTGGCGAATGCTAAATTACTGCTGATGTTCCAAGTATCAATATTCCAATCTTGTTTTGGTAGATAATTGATCTCACTAGAAAACCGGTGACAATGTAAACTGTTAGTTTGCCTGCCAAACCTCACTCGAATTCTCGTTAATACGTCAATATCACATGTGCAAAAAAAAGAAAGGAATCCTTTGTATGTACATTTCAGAAATTAGATAATCGATTTTCATCCAGAAGTGTATTTGAATAATATTTTCAGAAGATAATATCCAACGTTCAGCGTCGAAAAATAAATCACGTGAATTTTCCAGATGATATCTTGGCGTACACGATACGCTCTGCAGGAGAGACAATAATCCAATTTGCAAGAAGTATAGCTTGAAGTCAGTGAAATTATTTCTCCTGTAACACTGAGGAAAGAACAATGTTGCTTCTCTTTGAGGGGCGATTCACGTTTCCCCAAAGCAGGAAGATTTAAAAATGAGGTCCCTGCTGCAATACAATTTTAAGGATTAAACGAGCAATAGTAATGTAACTGTAGGTAGCGATGATTTCATCAGTGGACAAAACATATATATATATATATAAATAAATATATCCGACTAAAGTGATGTCATTATCTAAGTATAGAGAAAACAAATTAAATTTGTCTGACATAATAAACCTTTCAGAAACAATAATCGTCCAATTCATTCTCGGAAGGACAATAGCAATAATGTCATAAAAACAACAGCGAT
The DNA here is from genome assembly GCA_021234535.1 of Stichopus chloronotus. Lineage (NCBI taxonomy): Eukaryota > Metazoa > Echinodermata > Holothuroidea > Aspidochirotida > Stichopodidae > Stichopus > Stichopus chloronotus. Next base: position 15,193,350 of record CM037833.1, read on the forward strand.
GTACCAGTAAGAACTAAAGCTACTGATGACTGAAGAGGTAATTCGTTTTTCGTCATAAGAGGGAGCCATACTTAATTTCGTTCTGATTACTCGTCGCGGTATGGCATCTACGTTTAACGAAAAGAAAGCGTAGGCTGCATAGATTCACAATACTAGATAAGTGGACAGAGATAAATTGTTGTTGATGATGCCTGTAACGGAAATGGAAAAAAAAAAAAAAAACTGTGAAAAACTGTGTATTAATTCTATGTTTACAGAAATTCTACTGAAACATCTATTACATGTATTTCCCCTTACAATTTTTATTGTCAACATTTACTTTCGGCAATGAATAAAAAAGCAAATCTCCAAACAAATTTGCCAATCGTGAAAGGAATAATGCCTGTAGGGAACACTGTCACAAAGACCGTCTTTACGGATGCTTTACCTAACGTTAATTGCTACATTATTTTCCAACTCTGGAAATCAAATTGCTCTGGCTATAATTTTTGATACTATTACCGAGATGTGATCCCTTTTCAGGACATAAATTATGAGTAGTTAAGTCCACGATGTATTACCACGGTGTACGCTAAATAGAGTGCAATTTCTAAGTGTATGGGGGCAAAAGTCACAAACAAGACTTAACACTGTTTCCGATTTCATTGGCAATACTTAGGAAAATATGCGAAAGCACTGCTGTCTATATTGACAAAATATTACCATCCTCAGTGATTTTCTTGTCTTCTTAATTAATAATAATAATGATGAAACATTCATATAGCGCTAAATACAACTCACGAAGAGCAACGATCTAAAGCTCTTAACAAATTATAAATCAGGAAAAGCCTGATTATAAAGGTAAGTTTTCAGTCGCGACTTCAATAGAGTGACAGTCACAGAATTTCTGATAGACAGGGCGAGAGCATTCCAATGGTGTGAAGCTACTTTACTGAAAGACCGGTCACCATAGGGATTTGGTTCGGGTGAGCGGGACAACAAGGAGATTTTGATCAGAGCTACGAAGACACCTGGACACCTAATTTGCAAAGTTTCCTTTGAAACAAGCAGAAAAGGGTCAGTGTGTTCTGAAATTTTCTTTTCTCTTGAAAAATCGTAATGTTTTTAGTAGAAGCACGTATTCTTCTAAATCTTGATGTCACTGCTAATACGGTCAATTTGGTTTTAACTCTGCTGATTCGTGCATTAACATCTGAGTATCTTACTTAGCATCGTATGATACGAGTCTTATAATGTAATTGTAATGTTTGGTTTTTCAATAGCAAACCTTTATTCTTAATTAATAACTTGGAGGATGCAGATTCATGACTGAATATGACTAGAAAAGGGTGATTTAAACGTCCCATACAAATCCACAACTCACCCGGAAACTCACCATTCAACGTCCCCAACCGACGGACAAACCCTCATCTCCTAACTTAAGCAGAATAAAGGACTTTTCCAACTCAGCAACCTAATGAGTTAGCTTCACCGAACAACCGGGGCGAACGAAACCTGAATCGGCCAACAGAACCTCAAATTAAAATCAACAAATAGTCCCCATACCTAGTACCACTCTCAACAGATTTACTGGACGTTGCACCTGGATTTGAGCGTAGTGATTTCTAAGAAGGACAAGCTAACTACCAAGATAAATCCTCCACTCTCTTAAATTGTGGGTTTTTCGTATTGGGAAACGATATCTATATTTTCGTTAAGGAAATGAGTTTTCCAAAATAATAACCTATTAAGTGTATAAAATTCCTCTGTCCTTAAAATAAAGGTTAATAAAAGTAAACAAAGAGTAGCAGAAATCATACCACAAGTTCGCATAATTAGGAAATGTTTGTTCATAACGCAGGTGTGATACTGGCTTTTCCTGGAAAATTGTTAAAATTTTAAAGTTAAAATAGCCATCATAATAACACGTATCAAAGTTATTTATTATCATTTAGATTACTTTTTTTTTACTTAAAACAACCAAGCAGTTGATCCACTGAGATGCCTAGCATTGTAATGTAAGACTTAACTGTAGAACTTTAAATCGAAATGACTTGAATTAAAAGACAATGCCATTACTAACTCAAATCTAATCTATCCTTGTAACACTTACACACCATGCAATAATAACGACAGACTGCATTAAACACCCATGTAGGTGATCAGTAAAAATAATATTGGTAAAGCATTCAGTCTTACAAAGATAGGCTAATTCTAAAATTTCTTGCCATAACTTGGTCCTTTCAAAAATGTTACCTGGGACTGTTATTTTTGAAGGTGGGTTGTCATCT